>JAWQUT010000149.1:398505-412427 GCA_033807755.1 Ellobium chinense | reverse complement strand
CACCCCTAAAAGAATTGATGCATTATCATCGTATGAATGCATCTCTTCCTGCCTCCCCAAATGCTTTCCACTGAGTTCCGATTGTCTTCCAGTTCATTTGAAACGTCAACACTTCAGCACTGTATGATTGCGCATCTTCCCCTACGTGCTCCGAACCTCCGTTGTCTCTGAATCCCATTGATGTATCACCAGTATAGAAGATATCCTTTCTTTCTCTCTCTCTCTCTCTCTTTCTCTCCTCCTCCCCACCCCCACTTCTCCAGGTGCTCTTAACTCATGTTGTCTTCCAGTCTGAGATATCACCTCTGTATGTGTGCTGCCTCAATGCTCTTCACTAGCTCCGGCCAGTGTATCATCACCGCTGTGTGAGTGCACCCCGTCCCTTCCTCAGGTGCTCTGAGCTCCGGCTGTCTTCTGATGGATCACCACTGTATGAGTGCACCTCCTCCCTTCCACCATCCCCCCCCCCCCCNNNCCCCCAGGTGCCCTCTTCTATATAGCCCTTCCAATCAAGTTCACTGTATATTACCACTGTACGAGTGCACCTCGTTCCTCTCCAAGTGGTCCCCCCTTCCATTTAGCCCTTACTGTCCTCCAATCCATTTCAGTGTCTCGTTACTGTTATGAAATGCACCTCCTGCCTTACCATGTGCTGTCCACTGAGCTCGGACTTTCGTCCAGTCCAATATAATAGTCACAGTATGAGGACATCTCTTCAAACTCCAAAGAGACTCGGTTGCCCTTCAAATCCAGTCTGATATATCACCACTCTTGTAAGTGCGTCTCCTCCCTTTCCAGGTGCTCTGAACCTTGCTTTGTCTTCCGGTCTCCACCGCTGTATGAGTTCTACTCCTTCCTCCCAAGATGCCCCCTACTATTTAGTCTTTACGGTCTTCCAGTCCTGTCTTGATATATCATCACTGTATACGTGGATTCAATTACATTCCAGAGATATCACCGCTGTGTATGTGGATTCCCACCCATCTCAGGTGCTTTCCAGTGAGCTCCGGATGTCTATCCAATCCAAATGATGTGTCTTGTCACCACTGTATGGGTGCATTTCCGCCACCAGCAACCACCGTCTCCCTACCCCACCTGTCTCCTTCCCTCAGATACTTCGCTATGTCTCAAATTCGGGAAGCGGGCAGCAGTTCAACTAGTTGATTTGGTTTTTTTTAGTGAATACAGGAGAAGAGCTAAAGATAGGTGCAGTTTAGATGGAAGTAAAAACCTGACACCAGGTTATTGAAGATCTGAATTGATTATACAATCTCGTTATCATCATCATCATCATCATCATCATCATCATCATCACCACCACCGAGGTCTTTACTATAAACCAGTAGGACACCTAGCATAAAAATGACTCTTTAACATAAGGCAGCACCACGTATGAGTTCTTAGCCACCTCCAGCCCTCGTTAGAGCCGCAGGAGATCAACAGGAAGTGAGGAATCACAGCTCGTGACCGAGGGAAGACCCTAATTAGGGAGCTGTAGGCGAGAAGGTGGTATTCTCTCCGCCCAGTGACATGATCACACGTCCGCGCCGGTCGCGCTGGCCAGAAACCAGTTTTCCGGTGTTGGATATCGGATTTGAATCCACGGGTGTCAGATTCTGGTGAGAGGAAGTCAATCCTGCGTGTAAGACATAAGAAATCATAATCATATGAAACAAATAGCCTGCATTTTGTATGTGGCTAGCGTCGTTACTGGTGCACGAATCGACTTGAAACTTGCTTTCCGCCTTCCTTTTGTTTCTGACATGTTTCTTTTAAAGTTGGGTTTCAGGGATCAAAATGACCTCTGAGTATTTTCTGTGGAAAAAAAAATATTTCGCTAATAGCGCTTGGTTCCTTTAGATCATATTTCGATCCTCGCCTCCTCAAAACGCAGACGAAAAGAATGGGAGGCGAGTATTGCCCTGTTTTCATTGGCTGATATCTGGATCCATGCTCTCCAGTGAAACACTTATCGTTGTTGCCATGGCTTATACAGTCTGCACCTGATATTGTCCAGTTGGCGTTATGAAAACACTTCTCAGAGTTGAAGCTTTTTTTTTGGTTTTGTTTCGGTAACGGCAGCTGCCATCTGAACAATCGATGTGACTGGGAACAATAAATACTATAGAAAGGCCGATTTGAATGCTTTTAGACATGGTTGTATGGTTTTATTTCACATGAACATGCCTGAAAATATGCGGCCCCTTCAGCTTTTTTTTTCTTTTCATTACACTATAATTATAGTTTTGTGAAAAAATCCATGTAAAGTTAGCTTTGCAGGATATTCCACGAAATGGAAGGAAGAAATTTATGAAGCATAATAACGACATTTTAGTGACCTAAACAACAGTTCCAATGACAAAGGCAACGACAGTGGGAATGCCTCTTTATAGGAATGTATATCAGAAAAAGGAACAACTTTTTGGTCACACAGTTAACGCAAATGGGTCAGTAAAATGCGTTTCATGGGGGACATGAATATGACAGCCCTTGTTCTTGGAAACCCGTGCATCCCACAAGACCTTCCGGTGAAATAATAAGACAAAAAAACCCTGAAGATAAATAGATCCAATTAGGTTTGTATTACGGAAAAAAAAAAGATTGTTGAAGAGGAGATGAATAGGATCAAGACACAAGACACCTGATTAAGAAGCCCGCCACATTAGACTTTTTTTTTTCTTGTAATACGTGTAGCACTGCGCAGCGGGATGTTTGTTTTCAGTCTAAGTTTTTGGCTTGTCGCTAGAAAATGACATCTCTCTCCCCAGAGACGTATCTGTTGGTCTGTTAGTATTTTTTTTTTCGATATGATAGCCTACAACTAAGAGATGTTTGTTTTCTATCCAAGTTTTTTACGTGTCGCTATAATTTGGCGTTTCTCTCTCCGGAGACGTGTCTGTTGGTTTTTGGTGTGTTAGTATTCTTTCGATATGATGGAAGAGATGTTTGTTTTTAATTCAAGTTTTTGACTTGTCGTTATAAAATGGTGTCTCTGTCTGACTGCCTGTCTGTCTGCCTGCCTGCCTGCCTGCCTGCCTGTCTGTCTGTCTGCCTGCCTGCCTGCCTGCCTGCCTGCCTGCCTGTCTGTCTGTCTGTCTGTCTGTCTGTCTGTCTGTCTGTCTGTCTGTCTGTCTGTCTGTCTGTCTGTCTGTCTCGACGTTTCCGTTAATTATTGATCTCCTCGTATGCATTCGATATGATGGCCTACAACTTTGAGGCTAGAATACTGGCTTCCTCTTTCCTTCCTTTCACTTTCCCTGCACCCACAGGATTAGACCCCGCAAAACAGTTTCCGGTAGTGAGCGAAACTGTAGCCACTTTACTTAATTTTGCCTGGAACGCATTTCTCCCTATAGGCCTGTGCCACGGGCATGTTCTTTGTTGGCAGGGGCATCAAAGGCAAAGTAGAGCGCCCTCGGCTCGGACCAGTCACAGAAGAGATTGTGTATACAAACAGCAGCTCAGCTCAGAATTTTTTTTTTTCCTTACAAAATATTGTGTGTGATGTTATAGACTGTGTGGTCTTGTAAAGTGATGCTGATTATTTGAGAACATCGGCGACGTCTTGAAACTTAAGAAAAAAGATAAGAACCAGAATAATGGGTTCGCAAGTTAACCGATACCAACCGTATGCTAAATTGACCGTTTTGCCTCTCTCCGCCAGATGGAGGTTGCGAAAGTTTGCGTAGGAAGGCTTAGACTAGGACACAGTCTTACAGACACTGGGAGTTAAGTTCTGTCTCATGAAATATTGAAATTGACTTGCCATATATACACACGTCAAGCTTTCATGTCATATCAGTAAACTTGATTCAGCCAAAAAACGACGTAAGTCTCATTTTGAATAGCTGCATGGCAAATGTGTTATGTCCATTGCTCGCAAACATTCTGAATATCAAACAATAAAATTACCTCTGTGATCTTCTTTGGTTCTTGTCTGTGTTCCTGCATTTAATGTGTTCGTATTTTTTTTAGGCCTCCACAGACCACAACCATTTGATTCATATCAGAATCTCCGATCTGATAGACTATCTCTATCCCTGGACCATCTATCTTCCAAATTGTCTTTCTGTCTGGCGTGTGCAAGTCTTCCCTTGCTCTTGTACATCTATCTTTGTCACTCCTACTTTCCTCGTTTCCTTCTCCAGCCCTTTCCTGTTTTCCATAATGATTATTGTTTTCGTATGCGTCCGTATTCGTCGTTAGAAAAAACAACAAAAAAAAAGAAATGTTTCTGTCTATCCCACTTCCCAAAACTACCCTCAAAAAAATTTAGAAACTGAAATGATGAAATACGGATAAAATTTAATCATCTTCCCTTTTGATCATTAGCATAAGTGAGCGATCAAAAGTACTCAACGAAGAGAATGCAGACTTTAACCAACCAGTCTGTTCCTAGGAGATTCCAATGTTGCAACTCTGGAGGTATAGAGTGTTCTCAATGCTTCCAACATCATTCTGATAATTCGATTTTTTAGTTTTTTTTGGGTGTGTGTGTGTCACTTCAAGGTTCGGTTCTCATACCCCTCTCCCAACCCCAAATGATGATGATGATGCTGATATTCATCATCATCAATTTCATCATCATCATTAAAACTAAATATGATTCTGCCCAATGACACAACACTTTTTGAAAAATGTATGGTAAATTTATTAACAAAATAGCCAACGTTTCGTGTTAAACACTTTTTAAAGACTCTCATCATCATCAGTTGACTTTTAGCCTATTAATAGTCCTCGCAAGTCATCGTGCCCCATTTAGTCCCGTCTCATGTAACGCGACGCCGATATCTTGACAATGTTTGTCAATTCCCATATGCATAGGCTAACATATTGTAGCTCTAATAGCACAGCAACCTAAATTTGGATTAGTCCGCCCCCTCCCTTTTTATGTCGAGATAGCCAGAGTCCCTTTATTTGGAGAACGATTGAGAGAATGAAGAAGATAGAAAGGAAGATGATAATGATGGCAGTCATCATCATCATCATCATCGTCGTCGTCGTCATCATCATCATCATCATCGTCGTCGTCGTCGTCGTCATCATCATCACCAACCGCATCGTCGCCGTCGTCGTCGTCGTCATCATCATCAACAGCATCATAATTATCATCATCATCATCATCATCATATTTAGTTCTTCCTCTTGTAACGCGATTTGCCGCTACTTTTATCATTTTTGTCCATTTCCATTCGCATGGGCTCTCGTACTGTAGCTCTAATAGCATAGCATCCTAAATTTGGTTCAATTCGTCCCCTCCCTCTTTACGTCGAGATAACCAGAGTCCCTTTGTATGGACAATGAAAAAGATGGAAAGGAAGAAGCTGAGACGGAGATGATAATGATCACAGTCACCATGATCATCATGATCATAATCGTCATATTCATCATCACCATCATCTTCATCATCATCATCATCATGAACATCTTTCTTTCCTTCCATCTTTTCTGTCTGTTAACAGTCTCGTGCACACTTTGTCCCCCGTCCCTCCTAGCGAGCCGGCGGACGCCCACCTCTTAAACATCCGCTATGTGTCTGAGTGAGTAAGAATGGAGTTAAAAACCACACATATTTACTCACGTGATCAACGCACACGCGCCTCTTATCGATCGAAGAATACTGAACCGGTCAGCACAATATATTCCTGCTTTGAGTGGCCGTTTTTTTTTTTTTTTCTGTTCTATTCTGTTCTGTTTCTCTGTCCCTTTGCGTTTATCTCCTAATTATTATTATTTTTTTGTGTTTTTTGTTATTTTTACCTTAGTTGTTTTGTGTGCACATATCTCCAAGTTCCATAAATGGGTTTGACATTGTCTTCTATGGTTGTTAATACAGTATATTTTTATATGTGAGTTCGTTAGAAGCATGAGACTTTGAGTATCTGGTCTGGCAGAGGCATCCGTGTACTGTGTCTGATAGAGAGAAAGGACGGCTGATCACCGTCTTTACAAGACAGTCCATTTTAAGGATATGAATATTGAAAGTGCCGCCGCTGGTGGCAGGCACTCCACTCGCACACGCGTATTGGCCATCAGGTTATCAACGTGTGATCTACAGGCAGAGAGGGATTGTCGTGTGCGTTCGTAGAGATGTTAGGGTTATCGTACACCATCACCCAGCTCTTGGCATTCTCCAGAGTGAAGGTTATCGGAACAGAATACTGTCTTGAAGAGCGCTTTGTTATTTAATGATCCTCTTGTAAGTTACGGGTTTAATGTGGTTCATTCTGTTGTGACAGTGTGGTGCATGTTATTGCACATAATCTTATCTGTTCTTGGCATTGTCCGATGTGAAGGTAATTAGAACATAATGCTGTCTTGAAGCGTGCTGTTTTATTTAATGATTCTCTCATGAGGTACAGGTATAAGAAGGGTCAAATAACCTCCCTTTCTTGTGAAGTGGGATGCAGGGTTATCGCACATAACCTCTCTGTTCTTTCAACAGTGTCGAAGAGAAGGTTATTGGGACATAATGCTGTGATGAAGCGCTCTTTTTTATTTAATGATTCTCTCATGAGTTACAGGTAAATTAAGAGTCACATAACCTCTCTTTCTTGTGAAGTAGGATGCAGGGTTATCGCACATAACCCCTCTGTTCTTTCAGTATTGTTCGAAATGAGGGCTATTGGAACAGAGTGCTATCTTGAAGTGCGCTCTGTTATTTAATGAGTCTCTTGTGAGTTAGGGTATAGTGTGATTCATTCATCGTTCATTATGTTGTGACAGTGGGATGCTAGTTATAGCACGTAATCTCTCTATTCTTTCAGCACTGTTCGAAGTGAGGGCTATTGGAACAGAATGCTATCCTGGAGTGAGCTCTGTTATTTAATGAGTCTCTTGTGAGTTATGGGTATAAAGTGATTCATTCTGGTCTTGTCCGAGGTGAAGATTATATTATTGGAATAGAATGATGTCTTGAAGCAGGCTGTTTTATTGAATGATTCTTTATTTTATGGGTCACTTACTCTCTCCTTTTCTTCCATTTTTTTCTTTCTTTCTCTCCTTTTCCTCACTTCGTCGACTTTGTCTTCACTGTCTTTGATTTTATATAGATTAAGTATTGAAGTTGTGTTATCGGCTCAGAGCCTAATAAAGACATTGAATCTTATTAAGTGGGACGCGTGATTTTCGCACATCGTATCTGAATTCTTTTAACATTATTCGAAGTGGAGGTCGTTGAAACATAATGCTGTCGTAAAATGTGCTGTTTTATATAATGATCCTCTCGTGCGCTACATGTATATTGTGAACCATTCATACTCTCATTATGTTGTGACGATGAGATGCATAGTTATCGCTCATGAGTTCTTGGTATAATACGAAGTTAAGGTTTTTAGAACAGAATGCTGTCCTGAAGCGCGGTTTTATTTAAAGATCTCTTGTGAGTTATGAGTGATTCATTCACTGTCTCGTTCTGTTGTGACTATAGAATGTGTGATTATCGTATATAATCTCTGTGTTCTTGACAATATCCAGAGTTAACGTTATTGAAACGAAATGCTGTCTTGAAGCGCGTTGTGTCATTTAGTATTGATTCTTTTGTTATTTAAAGTGTTGTGACCCATCTTTGATCGACGCGGCAATGGGATCTATTGATATAGCACAAGGTCCTATAGCAGCTGTTCGGCATTTGCAAAGAGTATAAGTAGTGGAACGGGATTCTGCCCTGCGGCGCCCTGTTTTAATTGATTCTCTTGTCTTTTTATAGCATTACTATACAATACGATATCTTCCATCTGTTGTGACAATCAGATGCATATTAATCGCACCCAATCTGTTAGCATTATGTCGCTGTTGAAAGTGTAGGGGAATATTAACATGTAATGCTAATTGATTCTTTTGTCATGAAGTGTCGTTCCATATTATTATTCCACTCCATCATTCATCGGTTGTCACCGTAAGATTCCAAGCTGTTTGCAGTGTCTGCATTTTGTAAGCACCGGAATAAACTTTAAGAAAAAAAACAACAACTTGCAGTGCAGGTGACTGATAAAATTTGTGTGGCGTTATGAAAATGAAAGTGGAGATACGACTTTCATTTACCCCGTAGGGAAATTGATTTACATTTCCATAATAGGTTATACATCTCATTCATAATATAAACACATAGAACGATACATATTATGCGTGTAAACATATAGGCCTATTATTACAAAAGAAATACATGTCATTGCTGGTCGCCCTTGGTGCAGCTGGGTTATTTGCGTGGTTATTCTCTGTTTGTGAGATGTTTTTAGTTGTCTGTTGTTTTGATAATAATATGCATGGTAATTTGGCACAGTCTTTCAGCTCGTGGCTCTATCCCAAATGTGAGCTAACATTACCTAAACTTGTGCCTTAGTGGTCATTAAAGTGTACAAATTCTGCTGTTTTGTTTGAAGTCTAGACTTATACCAATCTTTGAGCGATGCTTTTGAAATGCTTGCACATATGTTCAAATTGTTACAAACACGGTTTCCTGTTATCCGTCCTTGTTATTTGGCTGTTATAACTACATCACTGTGCCACGTGTTTGGAGACCTGTCGCCTTGTATTGGTGAATAAATCTATTAAACTAGTTTCATTTTGCCAAAAGTATATCGTGACAGTGCTAGCCTTTAAAACTGTGGCCGTCGTCTAGGGATGATACGGTTTGTCTCTTAAAGTTAATTAGGAGATTGGTTGATTGTTTTTTTTATGGTGTTTTTTTTATGCTCCTGTGGGCTGTTGTCTTATTCGTTGACTTCCAAAAAACCCAGAAATAATCTTCTTAGACGAAGCACAGTAAAGAGAAGTTAAGTAGGCTAAATAATCTCTATTCTGAAAGTGGGCACTTTTCAAGCGGTGATGGCGTTAGCACTTACCATTATCCCCATTTCTCCCTCTGATATTGAATTTCTAGCTTGTAGAATGTAGATTGTGAAATATGCCGTCGAGATGTTTCTGTGCCTACTCATGGGATTCTGTCTGGATAATAGTTTAATGCGTACTTAATAGTGGCCCATTTAGAGAGACAGTAGTGAAGAGCTTAAACCATTGCTTGACGCTATTCTTTCCCCTGAAGATTTCTTTAAACCTGTTGTATCGATCTTCTCAGTACAGAATTTCTTTTAGAATATCTGTAAGCTGCTAATCGTGTTATTCCTTATTGTAATTTCTGAATGGAGTTCTTTCATGCCCTCGCTCTTTGTTACCAATGTTTAAAGCCAACGAATGTGCAAGGCTTAGTTCATACGGTTAGGTATACAGTTTAAGTCGATATATTGTGAGGAATGATAAACACGTTCTTTTGCTTTCCCAGACGCATCTTCTTCTTCATCATCATCATCATCTTTAAAACTGAATATGATTCTGCCCAACGACACAAAACTTTTTGAAAAATGTTCAGTGAGTTTATTAAAATAACCCACGTTTCGTGTTTAACACTTTTTAAAGACTTATCATCATTATCATCATCATCATCATCGTCATTACTGTCATCATCATTTTCCCCAATATCATAGCTACCACACCGTGGTATACAGTGCATCTGTTTATTTCCTTTGCGTTTGTTGCATACATCTGTTCTTATGCAAATATTTGAAACGGTGGGACATGATTTTGTTCTTTGCTCTCTGAGCCACGGGAAAAAGACAAAACAAAACTGAGAGTGCATAAGATAGAAGAATTCAATCGCGTAATCATTGAATAATACATAAAATGAAACCTAGTTTTTGTTCCAAAAAAAAAAGTGCCTCTTTAAACGGCAAAAAAACCCCTGCACTGTCCATATTGATCATGACCATTAATAAAACGTCTTTATACCTTTAGAATGTAAAATTTTAGAACAAGAAAAGTGGAAAAGATGAGGATGAAGGCGCTAATGTTTCTGATGATGATGATGATGATGATGATGATGATGTGACAATTATAATAATTACATGTCGGATATCTCTTCTTCATCATCACTGCATACGTGACCCACTCCATGTGCGGAGGATTTTGTTTCATACTTGTCAATATTTTTTTCCACAACCTAAAAATCCTCATTGCCTGTACGTGTCTGCAGCATTTGATAGCAGTATTATACAGCGTGTTCTTTGGAAGCATTAACAGGGTTCCTTATAACATGGTCACCTTGTAACTGCATTTTTTTGTTAATTTTTTTTTTCAGTGCTCTCTACTTTTGGCGATTAGTGTTGGATTTCATTGGGAAATACTGTTTCTTCAGCATGTTTTTTTTTTTTTAAATTCGTTACATCTTTATTTTAATTCGTTACTTTAAAAAAATCGTTACTTTTTAAAAAATTCGTTACTTTTCTTTTTTCATAATGGGTTCAGTCTTTTTATCAGCGCATATCATTCATGTCATTGTGCTCCTTTACTGTCAAAATCAGTATGAAGATTAATGGAGAGAGTAGAGTGGGTAGATGGAGAAGTTAATGAGTGAATGGGGGAAAATACTAAGCTAATGAGCAGGATATATGAATGGCCTGAGCTATATTAGTAAGAGTAAATTGTCAGCCTGTTGGTTTGGTTTTTAAACTGTAGTCACTGTTTCGTTGGCTGTCACCGAAGATGCGTTACGCCATCCATGGATTTTGTCAGATAGTCCTGACGCCATAAATCTCTCTTTGTTATTATGCATTCTCGGTCATCCGGGCATCGAAAGTCACAGTTCCAGCAATCATTACTTCCTCTTTTTACCTTTTCATCGTCCGAGGACTATGACTAGCTGATGTGGTCTGTTTCAATTTTGTTGACATGTATCCTTGACTTTTGGAAGCGATATTTGATGATACAGTCTAGTTTTGCTTAGTCGGAAATGAGCTTTAGGTGGAGTTGAGTAATTAAGAACGATCTACAATAGTGGCATTGCTAATGAAAATGATAATTGGCTGCAGTACTTCCAAGGCTGACTCGTGCACTTTTCTATTATTATACTTTAGTGATGTCACTTTCCTTCACCATCATCCACATCGTCTACATCGCGATTCGTTCTCCTGACACTTCTCAGTCCCGACCTACTTCTTGCGTTCTTGACCTAGTGCATAAGGACAGCCTTTCTCTCTGTTAACGTCTCAACCCTGCATAATTTGTCTTAGCACAAGTCTTTGCACAACATTATATATTTATTCCCTTGTTCTGTTCTCTTTTCCCCGTGCCCCACTCTGACTGCCCGAGATAACACGGTAAAATCAATTATTACGCCCTCAACTCTTGCTTGTATATTAATTGTTGTGTCTGTGAATACAGACGCTAATGCAAGGCAAATGAATGTAGCGAGGCGTACCGCGTAATAATAGAGAGCTTACTCCTTGCGCCTATTACCCAGAGCTTAAGGACAGCCTTCCTCTCTCTTGGCGCCTCGACTCTACATTAGTCTGCGTGTGGTCAGTGGTAGATAATTAATACGGCTATGACCCTTTAATTGCGATAGATTCACACTCCCCCAGGGCCAGTCCATAGAACATGACCAACGGGTGGTAGTTAAAACTAAGCCACACTTCTGTTATGTGGAGTGTTCGCTAGTTCTTTTCCCAGATCTTAGTGTTTTATCTTCGTGTCACCAAAGGCTTTTTTTGGACTTTGCAGAGGTCAGTCATCAATCGTCAGTACATCTAGCCCATAACCCCTGCTCATCCTTTCCAGAAATATAACTGTGATAAAAACAAACAAACAAACAAATCTTCCAGTTTGTATTATGGATTCGGTCTCAGAGAGGGTTTCAACTTCACATACTTGAGAATGTTTGAAATACTCTTGGGAAATTCTCCATCACTTTTCAGTGATATGCCCAGTGTCAGTATGTTAGACTTGAGATCCAATAAACAACACTACTGTCGCTGTTTCTTGCCCAGCTCGCCCGTATTGAATCTTTTATGCAAAGGAGTTTTCCGTTCGTAATCTGACTTACAAATTCTTGGCAGTGAAATGGGTTTTATTTCTCTATGGACTTTTTTCCCCAGGAATACAGATGGGTATAAGTTACTGAGTATAATTGTTAAGAAAAACAGGGTACTGCAAACAAGAAATCAATTCACGTAAGCGTTGACATAAACAACATCTCAGGGTATTAACATTGTAGTAAATTACATGAATGTTAGTACAGGGTGAACTAAGGTGACATCATCGTGGATCGTCTTATTTGCTAACTCTTCTGATAAAATGGCGGTGAGAGCGACATCACAGATTTGTGTCCAACTGCTCCGCAGAAATAAATGCGAAGATACTGAGTTTAGTTTAAACTACTGTTAAATCTTTCACTCAAATACAACACCAACAGTAGGTTGGCAGTCGGAGATATTTTTCCTACTGGACACATGAAAGTCTGTATACTAAGTCGATAGTTGTCAGGACATTCTAATGTTTACAACCTTATGAAACAAATCACCTACCCTACATCTACACGCCTTCTTACTGCAATTTACTTGATCTCGTATTGCACAGAATCGTCAGTTGTAAGTAACCGTAACTCTTTATTTCTTTCTAAGCCATGACAAAAGCCAAATATTATGAGGAATTTGGCTTCATAAGCTCAACCTGGCACCGCTTATCTGCTGTTTGCGCAAAAATCAGTGACGTCTCACGCACATCTGGCAAGCGTCGCACGGCCATCATTCATTGAAAAATTTAGATTCGTCGTTTTTTTCTACAGGCTGTTCTGTTCATGCCTGCTAATTGAGAACGCATGCACTGAATCTTAACCCGAAGCACAATAGCCTAGAGGAAATTATAACCTCAAGGAAGGTTTGGGCATGATTTGTTGGGGAATAAGGGGATTTTACAAATATGCTTTTCACAGATCTGCCAATAGAGAGACATGGTGTCGAGTTATCTCTGTAAATTATATTACTGTATATGCTCCCCAGGGAGTCGAGAAAGTCTTAGAGTGATCAGGCCTGCTGGGGTAATACTAGTGTGAAGTCGCATGAGCGGGCATTAGCCTGGATATGAGACTTATAAACCGCATTATTATTATTATTATTATTACATGTATGTGATTTGGAAAGCATTCTCTGTAAATTATACTTACATGTATGTGATATGGGAAGCATGCTAACTCCACTAAACTGTGTTCTGGAAATACAGTTTTCAGTTCATTTCAGATAGATCTAGTGGCTGTTATCTTTTTTCAGTTATGTAACATACACACTGTTTGGAAACATTCTGAGTTCACTAACTGTGTCCTGGGGAAACAGTTTCAGTTTACTTCAGATAGATCTTTTTCAATTATGTAACATATACGTGATTTGGAAAGCATTCTGAGTCCACTAACTGTGTTCCGGAAAAAGTTTACAGTTAACTTCAGATAGATCCAGTAGCTGTTATATTTTCCAATTATGCAACATATACATGATTTGGAAAGCATTCTTTGTCCAGTAACTGTGATCAGGAAAACCTGTTTTTCACTTAACTTCATATAGATGTAGTAGCTGTTATATTTTTCAGTTGTGTAACATAAACATGATGTGGAAAGCATTTTGAGTCCACTATGTTTTGGAGAAAAACGCTCCTCAGTTTACTTCAGCTAAATCTACTAGCTTTTGAAAATTTACAGCCAACAGGAAAGTATTGTTAGCAAGCCAGCCTCAGTAACAGACAACAGTGGACGCATCTTGACAAAAACCACACCATAAGCATTAGCACAGAGGGCGACACGTGCGTTGCGTAATCCTGTTTGGTTGTTTCTGCCGTCTAGCAAGACTTAGGAGAGAATCCAGTCAGGGGGTCCCAGACTCTTTAGCTTAGGGTGGATGGTTCTCAGACAGGACGAACCTATGACACTTGATATCAACCACCACCACCACCGTCATCATCACCACCACCACCACCACCACCACCACAACAACAACAACAACAACTGCCATAATGTGTTAACTTTGTCTTAATCAGGAGACGTGTGACATGTACACGATAATGATTTTAAGAGAATTAATGGAAAAAGAGTGAATTGAGGAAGG
>JAWQUT010000149.1:370667-391642 GCA_033807755.1 Ellobium chinense | reverse complement strand
GGAAGGGGGGTAAAATCCATACCAGTCCAGGCCCGAATCTCCAACATAGAGTTGACAGTGCTGTTTGATTGAAGCCGTTGTCTATATCAAGATGTGTATGAACCACCGATCCCCATAGATCCCCATAGATCTAGAAGGACTCACGCTGACATCACGCTCTTTCAACTCAAATCGGTTTCCCGTATCGTCTTTCGAGACTTCGTCTCAGTGGATTACATGACAAGGCGATCCAGTGAGAGCTCTCACACGCTCTTTCATCTACGACAGTGGATTTTCATCCCTCTCCTAGCAAAAGCACACTCCATGTTTATAAACACTGAATAATTAACGGGTTATCGTGGATGCCCAAACTGCATGTGGAATAATTCAGTTCTGACCGCATTGCTATCGCCTGAGTGCACCGCCCGGGAAGCGGGGAGAGCAACGTTGCCTCTTTTAGCTGTGCTGTAAATCGTTTTTGAGATAAGGAAATTACAAAGGCCCTTAGGGAAGGCGGTATTTCAGTCAGATGTATTGCATGTTGCCTGGCAGCATGTCATTTGGACATGAGGGATAATGTAGTTCTAGCAACGTAGTTAAAAACGTCTATGCTCCTTTACCCAAGTGTGTCCTCCCCCTTCGCAGTGAGTGCCAGCTGCTTCCTATGATGTGTTTTCCCTTGATCATGGTACTCATTCTTTTTTTTTTTTTTTGGTCAGTGGTCATCGTGTGCCTTCAACAGTGGTAGGATAAAGATAATATTGCTCCTCCCGAGAGGGGGAGAGGGAAGATCAAATAAAATTTGATGCTCCATTTCTCTTTTCGGCTCTGAAGTCTTGTACCCCTTCCAACAACAATACTCTCTTCGCCTTTGCTCTTTTTACTTTTTTTCTTTTTTGCATCCTTCCTACCCTCCACCCTCTTTCCCCCTCTTTCCATCCCCTCCCCTTCTCCCCACCCTCTGCCCCCTGGCTCTCACCCGTCCTCCGGAGTTCCACTACCAATCCTCAACATATCGTCTCCACAAAGTGCCCATTTACTAGGCCATTGTGCCTACGGCAGAATTCGTGTCTCTGTTTGAATTTATTAGCAGCAGCTCTCTGGGCTTGTGTAATTTGTATTCCTCCTCCCCCTCCCCCTTTGCATGATATTGTATTTTTCATCATAGCTCCACCATGGACAAAGGAGATATGGTGAAAGGCTGTAGAGCAGAAACACGAACGTTGTGAGATTAGCCCACCATTTTTCCGCTCAGAGAAGTGAATAGAAGAGAAAGTAGGAATGTTTGACCTAGTCGTAGCCCAATCCTCCTCATGGTCAGTCAGGGAGTGGAGGATCGAATAATAATAATAATTGTTTGACGGGGGTTACTTGTTGCAGGAAACCCTGGACATGAGCATAGGTCTGGTTGAGGGCAGTTCAGTTCCTCCCAGTGAGACTGCAGCTTCTACCACTTCCATGCACTTTACCCATTTCCTTCACACGACTCAATGCAGGATTGTTGTCCCATTGACGGGGGTATCTTTCTATGTAGACGCTCTGTCGTTTCGCTCTCCGCAGTGTTATGTACAGTATAATACTGTCGAATTCATTTATGAATGTCACTGTCTGATTATATCAGTACAAATAGTTCCATATCGCTAAGGTTGTACCGTGTCCTGGAACGTTTTGGCTTCCATATCGGCGTCGTATTCCTCGGGCCCAGTCCATAATTTCGGCGTTGTGAGGTGCTTGAGTAATGAGTGAATGTATATATCTGTCGGATGGCCAGCCTCACCAAAAAGTTTACTTAATTTCAAAGTCTAATCATAATCACTTTAATATTTCAGATTTTACGCGATTGAGATTTGACAGACATTGTAGCGGCGAGTATAAGTGCAGCCAGTTGATGATGTGGGGTCTGGGTCACACTAAAGTCCCTGAATAAGCTCTTCTGCCTACACCCTAAGGATATCATCAGTACTACGAAGATAGAAAGCAAACAAGGAATTTATCAAAAGGTCATCACAGATATAAAAATGTTTTGAGAAAGACAAAATCTGGCATTCCAAACGAACATCAACAGATAAAGCCGTGAAAGCAAGATGAGATGAAAACAGTGAACTGAGTAAGAACAGAGTCTAAGTGTAAGAACGAGCAGTGGGAATGTTTGAAGACAGGGTCAAAAAAACGAGACCTTTTTCCGCAACCAGTTATCGATAGGGTCATCGAGCCCCAGAGGACTTTAGATAAAACCATTACGACTGAAGTGAACTGGATAATTAGGTAGAGGTAATTACTACATTCAACAGGCTTCAGCAATCCTCTGTCTCTCATTCTCAGTGTGCACGCATTAGCATGCATGCGATATCCAGTTCCCCTTAGCCCACAGGGCCACTCATCTCGAAATGGTTTATCTCCGGCGATATAAGGAAACAACAGAAATATCTTCTTCTTTTGCTGTTGATCTTACGCAACCTAATCTATTTATCAAAGACGCCAACGGATGCTTCTAAATTATATTTGCTTCGTTACATTCAGAGAGAGGCCATCGCGACCCGCAACTTAATAATGTCGTGTAGTGAGGACACCGGTACTCTTAAGCTGGACTAATCAAAGTCATCTTTTTTTTCTTAATGTTATTGGCTGATTCTGACTGATGATTTTTGTTCATGATTGCTTCATTCGGATCTTGGCTCGCTATTCAGAGGCAGTTAGTGAAAGAGGAGATGACAACTAAATGTCATGTATCTGTCAGTTGCTCGCTTTCATAAGAAACTTACTTGCAGGAGGGCTTGAAAAGATGAGTGACTAGTTGTGATCTGTGCGAACGAAACTTTACAGTGGACTTCTGGCTTGCAGATTGAGGTATTCTGTCAGTTGCTTTATGACCACAGTGTGTCTGTGAGGTTCTAGTCTCCAAACTCACATTTCTTAACAATCTATACGGAACTGTAGATTTGTGACTAGCTGTGTTTTTTACGAATGTAACCACAGGGTGGATAACTAGCATGGATATACTTGCGGTATCCCGTCATTTGCTGTGTGACCACAATGGATCTATACAGATTCTAGCCTCTGAATTGACCTTTCCTAATAATCTTCGCGGTATTGTAGATTTGTGACTAGTTGTAATCAGTGCGAATGGAACCCTACAGTGGACATCTGACATGCATGAGTATTTCGTCAGTTGCTGTGTGACCACAGTGGATCTATACAGATTCTAGTCTCTGAACTTCCCTTTCCTAATGATCTATGTAGTATTGTAGGTTTATCACGACTGTGGCAACTAAACGCTCTCAATTTGGAAGTGAAGGACATGTCAGTTGAGTCTCAGGGCCAGTGGAACTGCGATATTGAGTATTCACCTGAAAAGGATACTTTGATATTTAAGTGTGGATTTTTCAAGCAGGCATTCATAATTATTGTGTCATGATTTCGTTTTCAGTTATATCTCTTATTAACCCTCTAGTGCCCAACCCTATTTATAATTGCACAAAAAATTCTGAACTCCAGTTTTTGGATCTCTTTTAGGTCCACTATGCTGGAACAAGCATTAAAATTATCTTAATTTGCTTTTTCTTAGTTCCACAAAATATACCAGATCTGATACGCTGGGCATTAGAGGGTTAAGGACCCTTCAGCATTAAGTATGAATTTCCCTTGCATCAAGGCAAAGTTTATATTGAGGTTCCTTTGTATTTACACCTTTTTATTAAGGACATTTCAATAGTATGTATATTTTTTCCATGCAACTTAGCAGACTTTACATCGAGGTTCCTATAATATTTGTAGCAGGGGTTAGGACCTCCGACCTCGAATGTACTGGCAGAAAAAAACAACAACTGGATACTCATGAAACATGTGATACTCTGATAGCGAAAAACATCAGAATACTCATTGTACACATAATACTCTGATTACGAAAAACACCGAAATACTCATTTTAAAACTCTGATTACGCATGCGGATATTCATTTTAAAACTCTGATTACGAGTCCCGTATCAAATTTTACTTACGAACTGGGATGCGTCAACAAGCCCGAAAAAATAGGCTACTCTTTGTTATTATACATGCATGGTCATCCAGGCATCACAGATCACAACTACAACAATCATTTCTTCCGCTTTCCACTTATTCGTTGTCAGGAGAAATATGATTGGCTGATGTGGTCGGTTACATTGGCGTTCAGTGGCTGATGCATTGTTTTACTTTCGGTAGTTAGATTTAATGACGCAGTCATAGTACTGTTTTGTTTAAACCAGGGCGTTCTTCTTTGGAGTTGTCTATTTCAGAACGGTCTACTGACCCGATGCCCTGCTGCGAGAAATTCAATTTTATGAGGTCTTACTGTGTTTCTGATCAAATATGAAGTCTCGCTTGTGACATCATATACCAAAAAGATGTAAACATATTTGCTTTCACACAAGCTTAATATGTTCTTTGAAGGGAATACAGTACTTGTTTAATATCAAGGGTCGAGATGGAGTAGTTAACCACCAGTGATGAAAATAGTTCTGTGGATAGAATTCCGAACAAGAAGGTTGTGTTCAACATTAATCCTGGAGTAAAAAGATCGAGATTGTGAACTGAAGTAATCGGGAAACGCCCGGCCCGCCCAGCCGGAAATGAACAAGATGGCGCTGTTGAATGGACAGTATGACTATGATGAGCAGGACTTCTATCGTCAGTACAGCTTCATTGTGACCCCACAGCGTATAGCGGTGTAAGTATGGCTTGTCTGTCTGTCTGTCTGTCTGTTTATTGTTTGTCTACCTTTCTGTCTGCCGATCTGTCTGCTTGCCTGCCTGCCTGCCTGCCTGCCTGCCTGTCTGCCTGCCTGTCTGCCTGTCTGCCTNTAAGTATGGCTTGTCTGTCTGTCTGTCTGTCTGTCTGTCTGTCTGTCTGTCTGTCTGTCTGTTTGTTTGTCTACCTTTTTGTCTGTCTGTCTGTCTGTCTGTTTGTTTGTCTACCTTTTTGTCTGTCTGTCTGTCTGTCTGTCTGTCTGTCTGTCTGTCTGTCTGTCTGTCTGTCTGTCTGTCTGTCTATTCATTCTTCCTTTCGTCTGTGTTTATGTTTGTACCAGCGTCGTCCATCCTCCTTTCGGGCGGCCCTGTGATTGTTTCTCTGTCTGTCAGTGCGTCTGTCTGGCTGTGTGTCTGTCTGTCTGGCTGGCTGGCTGGCTGTCTAACTGGCTGGCTGTCTAGCTTACTAGCTGGTTGGCTGCTGTCCATCCTTTTTCTGGTCAGCATGTTTGTTTAGGTGTCATTGTCTGTCTGACCCAGGCTGATGTGGACACCAGGATAACGCGTGTGCAGAGTTTCTTCGTCTGCTTGTTCCACTCTGTAACGTGATTATGACGCAAAATAATCAAATATTGTCTGTCTGTCTATCCGTCTTTGTCAGAAAACAGCGTGTCTTTGCTATGTATATATCGTTTGTTACAATACTAGCAAAACATGTGTAACGTAGAAAAGATTTGCTTTGTCCTTATCTGTGATGTCAAGCTTATTATTACAATAATATTTTGTCCGTATAACGCAGTGCATGAAACAAATTCTCAATAATAATAACATCTTACACAAATGACCAGTTTATGTTTAAAACTCATCATTGAAGTCAAAAAAAACTCTCGAAAACCATGTGTTTCACAGCTCCTTATGCCACCTCTCTTTGTCAACGTATAGAAAAATTGGTATGTAGGGATCATTATAAAATAATATAGTTCTAGCTGAATTACGGATCCCGCTTCATACGCCGTGTACTGTAGGGTTTCTGCCAGCCATGTTGTCTGAGGAGTGAGGAGTAAGTATGTAGGGAGACTGTTACGGAGAAAAAACAAACCTGAAAGGCATCACTACAGATCAACCTCTGTCTGATCTAGATCTGTTTGACTGATACTGCACCACGCTATAAATCACCAATAGAAAAGGCAGATGTAGACTATAACTTTATGAATTCTTGTCATCGTGTCATCGTCTGGTAAAAATTGGAAGAGCGTCGCGACCGAACGTGACAAAAATCTAGTAGCTCGGGATCATTAATAAGAGGGAGGTAATAACAGTATTAAGAGTGTTCCACCAAAAAATTCTCTATTACGTCCCTTGAAATGACAATGTTTCCTGCCGTGCCGCAACGTACGGGTATAGCATTGCGCTGAATGTGAAGGATGCTCTAAGTTTTAGATACGTTCGAGGGTAAGGTTCCAAACTGTCGTAACTCAAGTTATTCTGTACTTGAGTTACGACAGTTTGGAACCTTACCCTTGCGTTGTAAGGAATATTATTTATTAGACCTTTATCCAGTGACAGGTTAGATCTTTTGTCATAAAGTTTACTGACCTTGTTGTCGAATTTGGAACAACAACAACAACAACAACAACAACAACAACAACGACAACGACGACGACGACAACGACCATGACAAGAAAAAGAAGAAGAAGAATGACGAAGACTACAGCTACGACGAAGACAACAACAACAACAACAACAATAACAATAACAACAACAACAACAACAACAACAACAACAACAACAACAACATCGTCTTCTCATCTACCCTTCCAATAAAATGCGGACGGAATGATGTCATTTGTTCTTTTACTGTCAATTAGTCCCCAAATAATACGGCGGGCATATTGGTTCTGTCTGTGGGTCAGGTTGCTAGAACTCAGAGAACGGGCACGAGAGCAAGAGCGAGACAACGAGGATGGAGCAGCCTGACTCAGACACGGCCAAGATAGCAAAAAGAAGAGAGAGAGAGAGAGAGAGAGAGAGAGAGAGAGAGAGAGAGAGAGAGAAACAGATAATAGAGAATAAAGATGCAAATAGGCTTGAAAATGAGGGCAGTTAGACAAAAGCTATTTCTCAGACCTTTTAGCTTTCTTTGAAAGATGCAGCAGTGAGGCTGAAAGATAATGTTCTTCGCACAGAACGTTTCGCGCCTCATTACCAGCACACAATGTCTTCAAGTAAAGGGGTTCTCTTTTCTGATGCTCGTGCCATTAGCGTTCGATGTGCATTCACACATGCTTTTGACTTTCCATGCGTCACAGTGTTGATCCATGTGTTTTAGGGACGAACAACATGCTGGTCATACATTGTACAGAATGCAGTGAAAGTTATACATAAACCTGCTAGTAGCAGGGTATTTGCGTTACCTAAATTACAAGACCTCTAGGTATCATAAAGTTATGCTGGAGGCACGCGAGAGCGTCTGGTCCATCTTATTGCCTCGCTGGGTCAGGTGCTGGTGACCATTTTAATACCAGAGGAGCTAGACCGGCCTGAGCATTACTTAGTTTGATAGGGAGTGACGAGTGAAACCGTCATCCGCGTCACCCGTAGATGTAGGTCGAGCGACTGAATCTCAGTGTGTTGATGCATTGATTTCATGTGTGCTGGGGACGAAATACACGGTGGCCATACATTGTACAGCCTATCGTGCAAGTTGCACACATTCCTGCCAGTACCTGACATTTTGTGCGACCTAAATTACATGTACAAGACGAAAACACGGCCGCATCGTTGTCGCATCGGTGAACCAAGTGCCAGTAGCCGCTTTGATACCAGCCGAGCTAGACCGGCCTGAACGTCACTCGGTTTGGTAAGGAATGACGGTTTTAATCTGTCGACATCATCACCCGTAGGTGTAGTTAGGACAGCTAAGGTGGCCTCAGCTGTTGAGGCATAATAAGAAAATAATGTTACATTTTACAGTATCCATCATAAGGTGGATTAAAGCAAAGACTTCCTGAATTCTGAAGATTAATGCAAGTTCAGTGAAAAGTTTCCAATGGCGACGAAAGTCATACAAACCAGGTCAAGCTGACCTCAAGGAAAAGGTCTCAGACGTGACATTCAATTCACAGACAGCAGGAGACGACCTGCGGTAACAGTGGTTTGCATATTTCATTTGTCGTACTCTTCACATGGCGTCTATCAAACAGATTTGTTTTCATTTCATGGTAACGACGGGATGCCGAATTTCCCCGATCGGCTGTTCGCATCTTTGTAAAGGAATAATTCTATTCTATTCTATTCTATTCTATTCTATTCTATTCTATTCTATTCTATTCTATTCTATTCTATTCTATTCTATTCTGTTCTATTCTATTCTATTCTATTCTATTCTATTCTATTCTATTCTATTCTATTCCCAGGTAGGATGATGAAAGTTACTTGACGCCTAGATAACTGCAGCATAAAAGAAAGCGGCGCAGCCTCGCACATGGCTTATGCTCATAAATCCTGACATCAACAGTTGATTAAAAGTGATGATCAGAATCCCAGCGCCAGACACTTGCTAGCTGATATATGAAAATTACAACATTATGCAGTGATAAAATGGGTTTGATCCTTGCTAGCAGTTTAGGATGGGCAGTTTTCGTTGCGCCAGATGTAGTCTTTATCCTCTGATCAATTCTGCGCAGTGACAGCGATCAGAGGCCCAATTTCAAGTTTCATGCGCATGGGGACATTAAGGGCATAACATGTCATCGAGATGCAGAACAAAAAGGGTGAAATATTTAACAGAATACAGCAGCATTCATCACAGCAACATCATCATGACAATAACAGCAGCATCAAAAATAAGCACAACAGGACTATACCATAATCGCAGTCATAGTCACGAAGACCAGAAGACTATGCGTCTGCAAGATCGGGGAAGGGGAAAAAAAGGAGACATTTTATGGAAGCTGTCTTGACAAGGGAGAAAGGACTATCATTATGGGAACTATTGAAGATGGAAATTATACTTGACTTCATGCTGTGCAGTCCAAAGGGTGTAGATGACATAGCGAAAGTCGGTGAGGGAAATAAAAAAAAAGATGTAATCGATCTTTAGATACAGGTATAGAAATACACTATAATAGAGCATATCTTTTTAAGCAGAAGGAATCGAATATTTCTTTTTTTCCGATACCTTTTTTTTCTGGTCTCTCTTTGACATGAGAATGAAAGTGTTTTGCGGAGGGACTAACGAGAAAATAGTCTCTATTTTAGTGCGGTAATGAGCTATGTCTGGTGGTCTGAGTAACCCGAGAGAATATTCTTGGCACATTGCACTTCCTCCTCCCAGCTTGCTTCTGGCTATACCGATGTGCGCTCATCCTCACGACCTACCCTTCGTTCCCTAGGGGGTGGGTCGTTGATAACAATCTTCTCACTGCCCCCTTTCTGAAGGGGTTTTGATATTGTCGGGACTTGTGGACTCCCAATGATTATTCGTGCTGTAGTGTCCAGTTTCACCTAAGATAAAGATAAATAGTAAACAAGATTAAATTGACTTTTATTTACCACAGTAGGACTATGGTTTAGTGCTTTACAAGGGGATACATTTCGTTGATGATCATGCATACATACATACTTAATAGTGCACAGAAATACATATTGCTGCAACATTATCACAAACCAAATCAACAACACTCATTGTTAGTCGCCGCAGAGCAGCGCCCTGACCTCTCTTAACACGAATGCCAGGTACCCATTCACACCTGAGTCGAGTGGAGGAAAGAAGCGTTAAGTATCCTTCCCAGCAATACCTCACCACAAACCACGCAGAGCGGGAATCGAACCCACAAACTCAAAATCTTGGTTAAAATCTTCAGTTTATGAGAACTACTCACAAGCCACACGGCCACGCCGCCTCTTTAGAAATGTCCAGTATTTTACAACCATTTTTGCCGAGTGTACTGTTTTGACACCCACGTCGCACTGCACTGTATGCGAACGTTACAAATGATCTTCTTTTCCCCTGTGTCCTGTGGTCGGAAGGTTCGTACTGTATTAGTGCCAGGTTTGGTTATGAATGTCAACGTGATTATTAGATCTGCCAGCTTTTCCCAGGCGGGTCCCTCTGTTGGCCAGTGCTTGTCTCTGGTACTGCTTGTGAACTTGGCAGTACCGCAGCTCTGCATTCTCTTGGGGATTGATCGCAAGGGCATTGCCCTTCTTGCTCTATCTTGAATTTCCTCAGTATGGTCTGTATTGTACTCGAACACGCTTATTGTGATCAGAATTGGGCAAGTTCGTGAGAAAAGACAGTTCAGATCAAGTTCAGTTCACTAGGAGGAAAAAAAGTCCTAAGATCGTTTAGTTCAGTTCTATGATAATTAAGTGGTTTTCGGAGCAGATCAGTTCCCCTTGGTTTCAGAAATCGACATTTGGTTCTGGTTTTCGAAAGAGATGTGAACAGGACTGAAATTGAGATAGAATCCGACTGTTCCCTATAAAGCTTATTTTTCAGTATACATAGGATTGATCAGACCGTTCCCTACACTGTACCTTGAAGTTGTGATTACATGGAGGCTGCGATGAGGTGAAGTCGACTGTACGTACCGATAATGCGTTCAATATCTTTATCTCCTTTTACAGGTTGGAAATTTCGCAAAACTGCAGATTTAAACTACCCCCCCCCTCCCNAAAAAAAAACAACCAAAAAAAACCCAACTAAAAATAAAACAAACAAAAAACCAAAAACTAAAAAACCCAATAGTATTGTGCAAACTTTAGGTTGAAGATTGTCTACGAGTACCTTATCACATCACAAGCTTATATTTCCGGAAAAAAAGCCAAATCGATCTCAGAAAGAGCCGAACCGTTCTTCTGCATTTTGCGTGGGTCGTGGGTCGTACGATTACATTCTGTAGGCGGTATATAATTACAAGGGTGGGAGAGGCAAAACAACAGGAGGGTGTTGCGGTAAAGATTTGATTTAGCCTCAGGTGACAAGCGAGTAATCACAGAAATTAAAGAATGCTGTTCGTGTCTGTCATTGTTTATTGCCAATTATCTGGGTGTCAAAATTTACACATAATATTCAACTAAGGCATCGTCAAGGTTGGGAAGAGAGAGCGCTCTAGATCAGTATTCACAGGGTCGCCTTAAAATAAAAAAAAAGAATAAAAAAACCCCATAAAATTACGATTTTTATTTACCCCTTATGGTTGGTTAACAATGCCATACAGTTTCATACATCCCATTCATAATTCAAACACATAAAACAAAACACTTATACATGTAAGTACATAATATTACAAACGAATTACATGACAAAGTCATTGCTGGTAGCCCGCGGTGCAGCTCTAAAGCCGGGTACTCATTTACACCCAATTCGAGTGGGAAAGGGACTGTGAAGTGTCTTTCCCAAAAACATCACAACGTAAACCGCCCGGCCCAAGAGTCGACCACACAAACCTTAGACTTGACAGTGTTCAGTTTTTGAGTACGACTCACAAACCACTTGATCACGCTTCCCTCATGGAGACATCTGGCATTAAATAAAGGGCTCTTTAGGCTTTTTTTCCAGTGGCTACTTTGTTATTTTTCAGCAATTACAGTAAGCCAGAACGAGCTGCCTTGTTCGGAGATTTGCAGACCACCCGAAAATCATTTTATTTACCTTAAAGCGTCAAGTTTTTTTCATGGTACGGTCACCTTCCGCCCACGTGCTATTTTAAACTCTTGCCTTGTCAAACGGTATTGGCCGTCATCTTTGGCACCAGCCACAGTCATTGTTTTCCCCGCCATGCACTTTGATCTTTGACCGATCCCACTCGAATCACGTCGATGACGATGTCAGCTGTTGGACTTGGGCCACATCCAGCTCCTGTGAGTGAAATCCACAGAACTCTTTAAGAGGTTTGAATTTAATGAGTAGCTATAGTTCTAACGTTGAACCCTTTTGTTAACAGGATAGACCTGCCGTGTTGTTGGGTACATTATACTTGGAGGTCAGCGTGTTAAGTTCGAGGTGACTATTTGAAGAAAATGGTGATTTGTTCATACAACATGATTACCAGTTCAAAGCCAAAATTCCATACAGTCTCGGGAGAGGAACGAATGTGTTTTACGCAACTTTGAACTCACATGAGTGAGTTAGGAAAGCTAGTAGTATTTTGTTGGGTTCTGACCACATACTCATCTGGAGTACTGGTATTGATTGTTGCCTCCTCTCACGGTCACTGAGCAAGACCTCTTTTCGTTTGCAACAAGTGGAACTGGGTCCGATTGTTTGCAGAGAGAGAGAGAGAGAGAGAGAGAGAGAGAGAGAGAGAGAGAGAAAGAAAGAAAGGAAGAGAGAAATATGGTTTTATTATTAGAATCCTCTATGTGACTCGCTTTAATGCTATCGCGCGAAGTTTACATGTATATTTAATGTGGATTAGCGCTATAGGCGTTGGGCGTAGTTTGGAATGCCAGTAATAGCCATTAACACACACACACACACACACACACACACACACCCACCCACACACCCACACATACGCGCGTGCGTAAACACACACACACACACACACACACACACACACACACACATGCGCGCGCGCGCGCAAATGGGTATAATGTCTAGACGTATTATCATTAAACATTCCGCCATTTCTACAACTGTGTCATTAAGCATCGCCCAGTGGTCTTGTCGACGACAATAAGTGCAATGGAATCTCGACATTAAGTACTTAGTAAGTATACCTTATTGTTAAGTATATATTTGACATGCATGTCTATCTTTTCATTTTGTTAATTCCTTATTAGATAAGCCTTGATATTAAATAATGAGTATATTTTTTTCCGTGTACTAAGGCCTACTTTATATCGAGATTCTGCTGTAACAGTATTGATAATGGTCAGTAATAGCTTCTGTCTCTATCTTTGAGCCCTTCTCCCTTGACTTGATCAAAGATGAAAAAAAAAACAATTTTGGGTTTATTTTGGAGTGGAGGGGGCGGAGAACGAGGGTGCCAGCGGGATGGAAAGACCACAGGATACGCCCATAATCCTCCCTAAGCCCCCAGACCCAATCTGTAGGCCATTCCCACATCTTTAATCACCGTGAAGGATGATTTGATCATTGGGGAAAACCCTTGTCTGAATTACACAATTTCAGCCCAGTTGAAAATAAATGTTACAGTACAAGAACAAGGGACTTGTGTCACTCACACGCTTGTCCTCTGCCCCAATACATTGCACCCTTCACTACGGTCGCTTTTTTCCATTAAGAGAGCTTTCTTTCTTTCTTTTTTTTGTTCTGTCTATCTGTCTTTGTTTCTTTCTTTGTTTGTGTGTGAGTGAGTGTGTGTCTGTCTGTCTGTCCGTCCGTCCGTCCTTCTTTCTTTCTTTCTTTCTTTCTTTCTTTCTTTCTTTCTTTCTTTCTTTCTTTCCCTTTAATGGCATCCTCACACATTGTTTCTCTGTCTTTCTGACCTCTCTCCATCCCTTTCTTTCTCTCTCTCTCTCTGTCAGTCCCAAACACTTTCACTTTTTCCCCTCCCGCTGCCGAATGAACGTAACGAAAATTGCCATTTCTTCGAGGCGTAATCCTGTGTAAATTCTCGAAATGTCTGTTCATTCCATTTTCTCCCCTCGTCACTGACTTTAAAGTATCGATCACAGCTCCTAATCAACTGGTTTAACCGGAGTGCTGCAGCCGTATTAGGTTCTTCTTGGCGGAAGAGAAAGTAGCAGTAGGACCAGGAGAGCGACGGGTTTACAGTCTGTCGCCACTTCTTCCTTCTTGTGATATAGGCTAGACTAGTGTTAAAAAATGGTTGTTTTTTTTAAAATCTAGGTGTGAACGTTTTGGTGTGATCGTCAACAGGAGAAAAAGGAGAGGAGAACGAGAGAGAGCGTAGGTTGGTGGGAGTGGGGAGGAAAGGGGGGAAGAGGGAGGAGGCAGAATCGTTCCATGTAATGTTGGAATGTAATGTATTCTGACATGAAAACGTCGTTTTATACATTATCTATCTATCTATCTATCTATCTATCTATCGGTCTCTCTGTCTGTCTGTCTGTCTGTCTGTCTGTCTGTCTGTCTGTCTGAAGGATGTACGGCTGGGCATGGATAATAAACTTGTTAAACGTGTGTTGCAGCCATATTAAGTCATTCTTGGCGGAAGAGAAAGTAAGACCAGTAGGACCAGACCAGGACAGCGTTAACAGTCTGTCGCCTCTATTTCTTCTTGTGGTATAGGCTAGACTATCATTTCAAAGACGACACTGAAAAGAAGTTGAACATAATTTACTCTTCGTGTGAACGTCGATAATGGAAAGAGAAGGAGAGGCGGAAAGGGAGGGGGAGGGGGAGGCAGATTGAGCTACATGGAGGTACGAATGTAATGTATTCTGACACGAAATGTTTTTTTTTTAAAGATTTCATATGCGTTGTAATATATGTAATATATAATGTATGAAGGAGGGACGGTGTGGGTATGATTAATAAATTTGATAGACGTTTGCTGCAGCCGTACTAAGTCATTCTTGGCGGAAGAGAAAGTAGGACCCGACAAGTAGGACCCAACCATGAGAGCGACGGTTAACAGTCTGTCGCCTGGTTTTGTTTTGTTTTCATGTGGCATAAGCTATACTATCATTTAAAAAACGACACTCAAAAGAAGAAAAAAAAAATTACNGTGGGAGGGGAGAAAGGGGGAGGTGGCAGAATCGTTCCATATTTTGTCCGAATGTAATGTATTCTGACACTAAAAAATATTTGAAAAGAAGATGTCATCTGCATCGTAATATATGTAGATCTATATAGGTCTGAAGGACGTAAGGTCTGGGCATGATTAATAAACTTGATAAACTTATACTGCAGCCATACTAAGTCATTCTTGGCGAAAGAGAAAGTAGGATCCGACCAGGATAGCGACGGTTAACAGTCACTTCTTCCTTCTTGTGGGACTAGACTAGAGTTAAAAGATGCCACCTTAAAGAGAAAAAAAATTACTGTTGGGGTGAACGTCGTTAATGGGTAGAGGAGAAGGAAATGGAAAGAGGAAGGGGAGGGCGAGCAGAATCGTTGCCTTCATGTAGGCAGAAACGTCCCCAGATTTCTCTTACTGCACGAATGTGATTTATTTTGACACGAGAATGGTTTTTTTAAATGAAGATTTCATGTGCGTTCCTATATGTAGAAAGCTCAGGAAGTCTTTGAAAGTAAATTTACAAGAATTCTTACAAACCCGACAAAAATCATTGAAAGTTTATCTCGGAAGTCTATCAAGAGATATCTTTTCTTATCTTATGTGACATATAAAGTTAATGTAACGTCTGTTCAAGTATATTGGCCCATGAAATACCTGTGCTGTGTGCTGTTCTTTGCAAAAGTCTTATTATGTAATGCTTGCAATATGTACCACAGCTGTGGCTTAGGCTTTTCATAAATAAACTTGTTACACATAGGACATATGAAGACTATCCTGCTGTAATAATAATAATAATAATGCGGTTTATAAGTCTCATATCCAGGCTAATGCCCGCTCATGCGACTTCACACTACTGTAAATTAGGCATATACTTAGAGCTTTACACGGAATTACTGCTTCAATTAAAGATGTGCAGATTTCATCATAAAAAAGTGAGACGGAATAAAGGACAGGCCAGAACTGAACAGTGATAAGGATCTCACTAGATCTGTCAAGAGCTTGTAATTGACCCTTTTATTGTCTCTTCGACGTCTTTATTAGTCTGTCCACTTCTGTTCTCTGTGAACATTCTAGACAGAATTTGCACTTACTCACAAAGAGAGAGAGTTGTGTTTTTTTTTTTTTTTAAAAGAAGAAAAGATTCACGCCCCGTGATTGCGCAGTGCTATATCGGGCTCTTCACTTGGGGCATCAGATGGCTCGAGGGAAAAAGAGTCTGCTTTACGTGCAAGACACAAATTAATAATTCATTCAATTGAATGTCTTCTCCCGGGCTTTTTAGGACTAGGTGTTGTGGGTNGGGGGGGGGGGGGGAGATTGGGAGGGTGAGTTGATAGAGAAGACATAACTATATCGTCAAAATCTTTTTGCTAGCTTATTCATATGAATCCTATTCGGGCTGCAATATGGAACCCTTACAGTTACAGGTCATGCTCACTGACAAACTAGATTAGGTGCAAGACACAGATGAATACTTTATTCAGTTGAATGTTTCCTCCCGAGCTTTTAAGGACTAGATGTTAGTGTGTGTGTGGGAAAGGGGATGTGGAGTTGATAGGGAAAAGATAACAATATCGTCAAAATCTTTCTTGCCAGATTATTGGTGTGAAACCTTTTTGGGCTACAGTATGAAACTCACGTAAGTCTTGCTCAATGACAAGACAGAAGTCCCACATTGACTTGACACTCGATACCCCACGCCTAACAAACTGGGAAACACACGGATAAACCCGTCGCATTCAAAGCACAAGGGGAGGTCATCATGGCTTCAAGCGAGGACCATCCGGCCAAGTTCATTTCCGGATAATACGGGAAAAACGACATTGGTCAGTGAGATATGTTCTCTGAGAGAACTGATTGTGTAGAGACGAAGGAATGTCTAAGAACAAAAGGACGAGATGGTTGGAGGAAGTGCTGAACTTGAGGATACCATGCAGACTAGCCCGGTCCAAGATATGTGAGCGAAAACCGAAGTTGGTCGTGGAGACTGTTTGCATGGTAAGATTGCGACTGTGTAGACAAGGAAAAAAAGTCTGAGGAAAATAGCAAAATGGCTATCCTCTGTTTTTCTGAGAAGGAGTACCGATTATGCGGCTACCAGGGGGAAGGGGAGGAGGAGAGGAGGAGAGGAGATGGGTATATGACAAAACTGAAATGAACCGTGGAGACTGGAGTTCCTGGGTTAGAACTGACCGTGTGAACAAAGAGTTAAGTCGGAGAGAAAAGACCTAGAAGATCACCTTACGTTATGGTGGGAGGAAGTGCCAGATATAAGGGGTACCGTGCGGATTATTCGTATTCATTTATGATAAGGAAAAATTGATTGGAGACACTGTGTTACCTGGGTTAAAGGGCGTAGACTCTGAGAACAAATGCCGAGAAGATCGTCTCTCGTGGTCGGAGGAAGTGACAAACGTGAGGGGCACCAAGAGGGCTAGTTTCTACCCATATTATAATGATAAGGAAAAATGGATCGGAGATACAGTGTTTTCTGGGTTTAGAGGGCGAAAAGGCTGAGAACAGCGGCCGAATAGTTCATAGCCCGTTATGGTCGAAAGAAGTGAGAAATGTGAGGGGCATTTAGGGGCAAGAAGAGGGCTAGTTTGTACTCACATGATAAGAAAAAAAATGGAGTGGAGATTATGTATTTCCTGCGTTAGAGAGTGAAAATCCCGAGAACATCGACCGAAAAGGTCAGCTGTCGTAATGGTCGGAGGAAGAGACAAACGTGAGGGGCATCAAGAGGAGAAGAAAAGATGAATCATATGGAGATGCTGTGCTTCCTGGTATATAGGGCGGAAATTCCGAGAACAATGCCTCAGAAGGTCATCTCCTGTTATGGTCGGAAGAAGAGACATCAGGAAGGCTAATTTGTACCCTAATGATAAGGAAAAATGGAATCGGACGGAGATACTGTGTTTTCTGGGTTGGGCTAGAGGGCCTAAATTCTAAGAACAGCAACTGAAACGGTCAACTGCCGTTATGGTCGGAGGAAGAGACAAACATGAGAGGCACCAAGAGAGTTAATCTGTACCCATATTGTAATGATAAGGAAAAATGGAATCGGAGATACTGTGTTTTCTGAGTTACATGGCGAAAATTCAGAGAACAATGGCCGAAAAGGTCATCTTCGGTTATGGTAAAAAAAGAAATGCAGAACAGAAAGGGCTCTATGCAGACTAGCTTGTACCCCAAATTAAATGGGAAATATTATGTTTCCTGGGTTAGAGGGCGAAAATCCTGAGAACGAAGACAGGGAAGGGCATCGCCCGTTTCGGTCGGAAGACGTGACAAACATGAGGGGCACCGAAAGGGCTAATTTGCACCCATATTACAGTGATAAGGAAAAATGGAATCGGAGATACTGTGTTTTCTGGGTTAGATGCCGTAAATTCTGAGAATAAAGGGCTTGAGGACCATCCTCCGTCATGGTGTGAAGCTGCAAGAGGAAGTACCCAAGACGAATCAACAAGAAGCGAGTAGGCAGTTGAAAGGAAATGAGGACGTGTAGAGACCGCGAGGAAATCTAATATTAATGACGCTCAAGGCGGTCCTGATTGAGCTGCTTGACAGCCGTATAAAGGGAAAGGAAGAAGGTGGGAGGGGAGGAAGAAAGGATGGATGGAAAGATGTTGAGAGAAGAAGTAAGATGGAATAGGTGTTTATGTCTTGATGATTGATAGCTCATTGGATGAGGTGGGTACGGGATTCGCGTGATGGAATGAAAAGTCATCCGTCTACGTTTATTTTCTTTCTTTCTTTCTTTCTTTCTTTCTTTCTTTCTTTCTTTCTTTCTTTCTTTCTTGTACCTACACAAAGAAGGGAGGGAAGCCTGGCTTATGCCGCATTTGTTTCCGTGGATCTCCCCTCCAAATCTGGTTTTCTCCCATTGCTTAGTATGGTGTTCCCTCCCCTTCCTTTACAACCATTGTCTCCTTACGTGTCCCCTCCTACTCTCCACGCGTACTTAGTACCCTTGTACCTAGCAGTCTATATCTGTCTTCTTCCATCTTTTCACTCACTCAGGCCGGTCAACCTTATTGGATCAGTTGAGTGTTCCCCTCAGCTTCTGTACTCTATCCCCTCGTCTCGCCCACCTATCATTTCCTAATACGCGCCCTTCTGTTATCGGCTCTGACCGTCTGTCCAGCCCCTCGCCAGCCCGCCTAGGTCATTATATCATTCCCCAATGTCTGCTTGGTCCAGAGGTGTTGGGACGGTTCTCGTATGACAGTCTGTCTATTTCGGCCTCAAAACGCGGGTTTTCACACTTTTGTGAGAAGGGTACCCTAGGTCCTTAGACAACAATGTCATTAATATATCATTCCTCATTGTCTGCTTGGGCTGGAGGTGTTAGGACGGTTCTTGTATGATAGTCTATTTCGGCCCCAAAACGCGGGTTTTTATACTTTTGTGAGAGGTGTACACCAGGTCTTTATACAACAGTGTCATTACCCCGCTGCCTGCTTGGTCTGGAGGTGTTAGAAAGGTTCTCGTATGACAGTCTGTCTATTTCGGCCGCAATACGCAGGTTTTCAAATTCTTGTGAGAAGTGTACCCTAAGTCCATAGACAACGATGTCATTAATATATCGTTCCCCATTGTCTGTTTGAGCTGGAAGTGTTAGGACAGTTCTATGACAATCTGTCTGTTTCGGCCGCAGTACGCGGGTTTTCAGACTTTTGTAAGAAGTGTATCCCTTGTCCTGAGACAACGAGCCACGCATTACTACGAACTTCGCGGAACGCAAAGTTTTGACCGTAACGCTGGGCTTTTCAAACTCGCTTATGTGATGTACCCTCAGAAGATTAGCTAACGATCCATGCACCGTTTCACAGTCTGTCAGTATTGGTCGTAACGCAAGGGTTTTCAAACTTTCTCTTAGTAGACCCTTAGATCACACATTGAACCTGTATAGTATCTTTCATTACCTACAGCTAGGTTTCCATTTTACAGACAAATGAACTGAAGACAATTGAAGAGAATATAAATTCCTTCCTTCCTTCCTTCCTTCCTTCCTTCCTTCCTTCCTTCCTTCCTTCCTTCCTTGCGTCCTTCCTTCCTTCCTTCCTTCCTGCTTACCAGCATGCTTGCAATCAATTCGTCGTTGTTCCAACATAGTGGCGGAGATTGATCTGGCTAGTTTTCAGCTAGAGCTAGAGTTTTCACTATGCGAGGCCAAAATCTGGTCAGTTTCTGGTGTTCGTCCAAATCACAATCGCAATAACTAAAAAACTAATTACAATTTGGCAAAATTGTTTATACAAAATAAAGTAATCATGGTAAGGATACACATGGTGTAAAATAACTGTGTACCCCCAAAGTGGCCTTCTCCGTCACTACGTCAGAACAGCGGCGAATTGGTCAATCAATATTGTTAGTTCACTAAGTCCAAATCCTAATTCTCGTGTTTTAGTCTTGAGGCGAACTTTCTTCCTCCCATCAGCAGACACCTTAATAGTTCCATCTCACCGGAAGCGTGCATTGATTTATTGAAAGTCAGAACAATAACAGGTCCTCTCCTCTCTGCAGGACTCAGATGGTTCCTCAGGTCGCAGATTATGTAATAAGACTCCTGAAATATAGATTCGTCTGTCTGCTTGGTCAACCCCTTCCCTCACTTCATTCCTTTCTCCGTGCCCCAGACAGACTGTTAATGTTATAATTGAATCTGCTTAATTGCACCTTTCTCTTGATGGCAAGATTGTTGTTATAATGACACGTGTAATGACGTGTTTCCGCAATTCGTGGAACACCCCAAGTTGTTTATGAACACTTAGGATACACAAAGATTTTTGCAGTGTCCAGAAAAGGCAGTCAATTTCAATGTTTCTTTTGGAAATTATCAGAAGGTTTTTGAATGGTATTAATTTGGTACTTATTAGGAATGTTAGTTCTGAATTGCAAGTGTGGCTTTCAAAGTCGAAAGCAATCCGTCTGGTTGAGTAACACCTTTCGCTTAATCCGAATTATCCTCCAGGCTCACGTGGAATTGCGATTATGTGACTCCATTGAAAAAAAAAAAATAATCACGTACAACGGCTGCCTTCGAGAATACAGGAACCACCACTTTTCTCCTCAGTCTGCCTGTAATTGCAAATTGTCATGACTGCCTTCCTAGAGAGATGTTAACTTGTCCCCCAAAAGATTGAAGAAAAAAAATAAGTCTACGAAACGCACATAATCAATAATTAATGCTTGGATATGCCACGAAAACTGCAAATGTGCTTCCAATGTCGCGTCTTCAATGTGTGACTTTAATAAAGGGAAGCCACTCCAATAATGAGCGGTCTGTATTTGCTAAGCAAGTCGCGGGGCTTTTGTGTTATGTCCCTTTCATGTTGATTCTTCACACTCGACTTTTTTTTTTTCTTTCTTTGTGTGAAATCGATTATTGATTCCAGAAATTCCCATGTCTGTGCCTGTTATCAAGTTCATCATAGCGCCTGCAACTCCACCCTTTGGCTCCCTGTAGTTGCTTCTTTCCTATCATAATATTTATTTACACTCCCTTTCGTTGCCTGGAATCCTCCTCTGCTTGCTATACTGCATGCTACAGTGGCGTAACCACCAGATACATAATGGGGAAGT
>JAWQUT010000149.1:358519-361010 GCA_033807755.1 Ellobium chinense | reverse complement strand
CCTCACCCGTAGTGGTTGCCTTTTTCAGAGAGAGTCCTCTCCTCATGCTAGCGATGCACCTTACAGTACTCTCCTAATGACCCGCATCTCTGTCACCACGGGTAGTACTGCATCCTGATTGATCGTGCGGGGCCCTGGCAGAGAAAACACACAATATGGTTGATGAAGTGGCATTTCAGCTTTGTTCAGGTCTTAATCTATGAATAACATCTAATAATGCCTTCCTTCGGAATTTCTTCCATTCACGATTCCTTACTCAGTCAACTTCGATTGATAGCAGCTCCTCTGGTGTTTGAAACAAAGTTGCGGTTAAATGAAATTTAGTTTATCTACCTGCTTTGTTTTAATATAGAAAATGCAGTTCTTTGTTATCTGTAAGTGTTTTGATTATGCGGAAGTTGCGCTTAATCGGATCGCATTTAAGCGGAATAGACTGTACGAATGTTTCTGCCGTGTGCACTGAGATACAAGAGACTGGTTGGGAAAACAAACACGACTAAAGCATGCATACATTTTTGATTCATCAGATCTCTGCGTCATTGCCAGATATGGATTTTACTTAACCTTTATACACCAGCAGCGCGGGCGTGAGATGGTAATTGTCAGTTTAATGACAAATACCAGAAGCATGGACTAACTTTCAATTTAAAGAATCTGCGAAGTTTTAATGACTTTGAATAGAAAATACATTTTTCTCAGCTGGTTGAAATCTGTTGCCAATAAGCGGTTTTGATTAATGTTTTATAATATCTGATGCATCATATCCATTGCTGCAGATACTGTGCAAGACCAGATTATGTCACTAGCGATACTCAGAAGCATGTTTACGTGGCTAGACTTCTTTATATTGTCAGTAGATCATAAAAAGACCCATTCCGCTTATTTTTAAGTGTGACCCGTTCTTATGTTTCTGTCGCCGCTGTTGTTCCGCTCCTTACTTTCCTCTCTGTTTCTCTCCCCCCTTCCCCCCCCCCCCCNTCACTCTTTTTACTCTTCTTTCGTTGCACGATTACGCCTATGGACCACACCTCACCTCTGCCCTCCATGCTCGCTCCTCTTCCTCACTGCACCTATCCTTCACCGAACCTGTCACTCACAGCTCCTATCCCTCACCGAACCTCTCCCTCACAGCTCCTATCCCTCACCCAACCTCTCACTCAATGCACGTATCCCTTACAGCATCTCTTCTTCACCTCATCTTTCTCTCAGTGTACCTCTTCCTCATCATGCTTCTGCCTCCTGTCGTTTTCTTACCCAGCGTCTCTGTTACCTCTTCTTGACAGCATTCCGCTCTTCACCCCATCTCTCCTTTACAGCAACTGTGCAGCACTGCATCTTTCTCTCAGCTCACCCTCTGTGTCGCACCTCTGCATCACTGCATCTCTCCCTCAGCTAACTTCTCTCTCAACCCACCTCTGCCTAACCGCACCTCTTCATCAGTCCATCACTTCCTCACTGCATTTCTCCCCGCCTCACTGCACCGCTCCCTCAACTCACCATCTGTGTCGTACCTTTGCACTACTGCCTCTCTCCCTCAAATAACTTCTCTCTCACCCCCACTTCTCTCCCTCACCGCACCTCTGCACCAATCCACTTCTCCCTCGCTGCACCTTCCTCCTCCCCTCCCCCTTTTACTGCACCTCTCCCTCAACTCACCCTCTGTGTCGCACCTTTACACCACTGCCTCTCTCCCTCAACTAACTTCCCTCTCATCCCACCTCTCGCCCAGCGCACCTCTGCATCAATTTACCATTTCCTCACTGCATTTTCCCCTCTCTGTACCTTTCCCTCAGCAACAAGACTCTCCCATTCTGGCCAATCCCTCTCATCACCCACCTAACACTTCACCTCTCTTTCTCGACCCCATGGTTTGTTACGCGCGACAAGAAAAAAAAAAGTCTAATTCCTAAGAAATCGATGGCAATGAATGGATGTTTTAATACTGCTCTGGGCTCCGTGTCTTACATTGATAGTTGTGTACATAAAACATTTCCTCAGTGATGCTATCTCCAATACTTTGAAGAGAACTTGTGTTTTTTTTTCTCCTCCTCTTTTAATTTCGGTGCCAGATGATCGCTCTCGTTCTTGCAAATACGGCATTTGCTGCGTGGGTGAATAATGTGACAGTGCATTGATTATAGTTGACAACAGTGTTACGGATCTTCATTGTGGCAAGAATTCCGTGGGAAAAGTTAGGTGTAGTTAATGTGTATAGAGACTGAACAGCAAAATATAATGGAGCTCCTTCGTATTGAGGTAAACCATTCTGGATGGATTATATAACAGAAACTTAGCGGAGCTGTTTCGTTTTGCCCAGAAGGTTTGAGATACAAACTACCCTTAATGAAGTAGGAAAGGTTGTGTACCATAAGGGTCATATTATCCCAGTATGCAATGGAAAAACCCCAAAACAAAACCAAGTAATACACGAATTCGAAAGTGAGCGTCCCAAATCATTACAATCAGCATTAACTTTGCTGCACTTACGTCT
>JAWQUT010000149.1:348519-353519 GCA_033807755.1 Ellobium chinense | reverse complement strand
ACAGATAATAGGTTCCAATAACCTTTGACAGTAGCAAAGAATCGTCACTCTGCCATTACCTTGCGCCTGAGCGTAATCCTGCCTTTAATCCGAATTTTGGTAAAGCCCCAGGATTGTACTAAACGCACGTAGAACACAAATAAATGGAAGTAATGATAAATTTTAATTGTTCCACCAAGATATACATTATTATGTATGTTCAGATAATGAGATACTAAACAGCACTAGTTACTTGTTACTACAGTAGTAGCCGGAAACATCATCATACCACTCCGGACATGTCCATAGGTGCTATGATCCCCATGCCAAAAACCTCCAAAAGCAGCATTAGAGTCAATTAGAGTGACAGTATACGTAGACCCACCAGATGCGGAAAGAAAGGTGCAGAAATCACCTTATAGAGCAAGTCACTTAAACATACCAAGTAAATCGGCGTACCGGCAACATGTCATTTCTATCAGTATTACCATCATCAACATCACTATCAGTGATAACAAACACCACCATCATTCACTATTTTTCAATTTTTCAGTCACCCAACTCATTACCCTAACCTTCTATAGTTCACGATTTCCACAACGGCTAGAATGTATTCATATTACACCAGGACATGATGACATGTATTCTGTGGAAATGAGGAGTTTCGATCCGTATATGCGTATGATAATAGGAAGGAAGGAATGCATTGTTAGACTGGTGTTGAATGTTGCCAAAAGTCTTTTAAGACTGTTCTCCTCTTTCATTTAAGGGGTGCATAGACTGGTTTAGCATTTTTTATTTTAGGGATTTGGGGGAGGGCAGGGAGGGAGTGATGGAATTCATACAGGGATGAAATACCACTGAGAGAAAGAACTAGGGCCAGAAGTGAGAGGATTGCAATATGGCGGCGTAGTAGGCTTTATAATAGGGGCATACCCTGACCTTATCTACGCCAGAGAGAGAGAGAGAGAGAGAGAGAGAGAGAGAGAGACGGAGACGAACTCGCTATTACTCGAATGGGTAAGGTTTACAGTAAAGACCCGTTGATTGGTTATCAGCGGAAGATTTCATCTCTTTGAGAAGCCATTACCGGAAGTTGATAATAGGGGAAGACTTGTCTCTTGACGACATTGAGGTCGGGTGGATTATTCAGGGACATGAACACGATAGTAGAGGGGGGACCATGATTGGTGGGACCATGATTAGTGGGACTATGATTAGTGGGACAAGGATGGCTACATATTAATGATGGGCAAACTGTGAAGGGGAGACAGAAAATGGCGGTCAGAACGGTGTAAGACGAGACAGGGACTGTGAACGTGTAAATAGCTATTGATATACGGGGGAGGGGGAGGGGGTCCGAGTTGTGTTGGAAGCGTGAGGGTTAGGATCTGTGGGGGAGGGTGGAAGTATGTGGGCTGGAAAGAGGGAGAGAGAATGAGAAAGGCCAGGCAGAGCAGAGCGAAAGAGATAGAGTAGATGAATGGGTGTGCGTGAAAGATGCTGAAGGAAGAAGCTGGGGGACATGAATGAAGATGCGTGCCTGATGTCTCATAATTGTGTAATGTATTATGTAAATTGAATGCTTTTGGCCTAGTGCCTATAATAAACTGAACTGAACTGAACTGATATTTGATTGAAGGAAATACATCGAGGGTTAGCAACCAGATTGTTTTATGACCAAAACTAGGCATTTTAATGTATAGTCATAACTACATGACATTACAATATTATGTGTGCCTATTTTTGACCCAATAGAAGTGTTAATAGAGTCAGAGTTAAGATATTGCAGGTAATTGATTTTTTTTTTTATATACAAAATTTCAACTTCAATTTTTCTCCTCTTATGTATTTTGGACATAAACACATTTTGGCTGCTAACCCTCGATATCGTCATGCTCATCCCACATTTTTTTTTTGAAGTCACTTTTTGAGGTGTTGACAAACCTAGCACTCTGAACTCATTACCCAAGGCAAAATAATGAAGTAGATGTGGGATATCTTTGAAAATTGAGACGACAACATCAAAACAAAACTTTATTTCTTTTCGTTAATAGTTAAAAAGGTTAAACATGGAAGATCAGGGTAGTGGAAACAATTCAGAGCATTTAAAAGAAAAAAGATTTAGGGAAACGTGGCGAAGTTTAGGCAAAATGTTTACTCACAAAAAACATGTTAATCACAGAAGCAAAATTCTTTGCCTGTCGAAGAGAAATATAGCTGTCATATCTGATAATTTATGAGTACTGTATATTTATACCATTCCTTTCATTGACATTCAGCAGTGCTAATCATTGGAAAAAAGTATACAAACATCATAAATCACACGTTTCCAATTTGTTTTACATTTACTAGACTACATCAAATTGCTGATGGCTTTCCACCACACATGTCATATCCAGTCATCTGCTGCCTTTCATTATATATTCCTAATGTAAGCTTAAACGTGAAGCATTGTCTTTCATATGTATGTCATTATTATTGATTTAAACTATGTGCCCTAGTACTGCAGAGGCACACGTTTTTTACCCTACATCATCCTGAGATTCTTAAAATCCCTTGAAATGTCAGAGGGTTCGTATGGATTAGCTGGACTCGTGTCTTGTCATTAATGTCTCCGTAACTTTTGGTATTTTGACATCGAGAGGCCATTAGGATCTAAACCTGTGTAGTTTTAAAAAATTTAGTGCTCAGAACTGCATTCTATACTGATATCGTATCTATTCTTATTGGCAGCATATCCATTTTAAGCATTGTCCTTGCCTGGGATCATCTTATGTTACCGTGCACTTCTGTTTTATTCAGCCTTGCACGCACACCAGGGCAACGTTATATGCCCGATCCCCAGATTTCACTCGTGCAAATTTGTGCATTGTTCCACGTACATTTTTTTTTCGGATTAATTGGGAGTAATTTTATCCGTTTATATTAGCGGTAGCACGATGTAGCCCATTTAATCACAACTTCACGAAAGCACAGAACGTGCACAGCGTAACCGATAACAAACAGCACCATAACAATAAGAATTACATCTTTAAGTTGTTATTATGTGACGTTAGACCATTTTTCAAGTGCATCTTGGGATTAAGCGAAAACCGCGAGCGAGTATGCAGAATCGACCACAGTGAGCAGCTCTGTTTAGAGACTCTTTCACAAACACTGGAATCACCGGGCCGAAAAGCAACATTGTAAAAGAGCTATTTTTTTTGTTGCTTTTGTAATGTTTCTTTAAAGGGATTCCATTCACTATTATTTTTCTTCTATTTTGTATTGTAAACCAAGTTTCGAAAAGCAAGTTTCGATCTTCTCTTCGAAGATACCCACTCATGTGTGTGCGTCCACACGCGCGGCCCATTGCTTTTTACATGTGGCTGTGTGTGTCACTGTCTGAGTGATGTTTCTTTTGCTCAGTGCTTCTGCCCCCGCCTGTTTTTGCTGTTCTATTCCAGCCAAGAGTCTCGTGATTCTCTTTTAAGTGCTCCAACATGCACGCGCACAAGAGGATCTGCGTGTGCACACAAAGCATGATGGTGTGAGCTGTCTCTGTCTCGAGTATGGAATACTTCATAATTTATTGCCTTCAGCATTGGTGTGAGGTCCCAGTATTGCAACATCTAAGAACGTTGTGAGATAAACCAGAGGACTCGCCGTTATGTCTGAAGGGAAATTAGCCAGGGTCATACTTTTGCCTGTCATTTTGACATAAGTATAATGGGAAAACCACCACCACTACCATCACCACCACCACCACCACCACCACCAGCACCAACAACAACAACAACAACAACAACAACAACAATAAAAGTGGTGTCATTTGCCGCCACTATGTCAGATATGTATGTCAGTACACACAGTATCGCTAACGTGGGGATTCAAATTGACGTCACTCAAGATCAGCCTGTACCTGCTTTTTAAGACAAATCTCTACATAGCTATACCACAATACCTAGACATAGGGGCTAATGTCGCATTTCTGCCTTTGTCTGTTTTGTGTGTGTGTGTGTGTGTGTGTGTGTGTGTGTGTGTAAATATCTCTTTGTCGTCCTGTTAAATTTACTTCATGGCTGTACCAGATCAGCATTTAGGACAATGGCCTATGCCGTCATGGAAGCATCTCTAGCAATGACATTTGTATAGCTGTTTGCATAAAGCTAGCAGTTTTATACATACTCTGTCTGTCAGTACGTTTCCTAGCCAAGTGAATGGACCAAGTGTCAGGCAGATTTACTAACAGATGACTTACTCTCTTACTCATTTACCTACCACCCACTCATTCATTCATTCCCCCTTTCCAAACCCATTCCATCTCATCTCTCGCTCTTCCTCACTCACTCAGCCTTACTTTTTTGTAGTAGAACCTTACGATTTCGCAGGGAGTCAGTCCATGATTTCGAACTGTAAGCTGTTAAGAGTTTGTTAGTGAAGTTTGGTACAGAAAATAAAACATTCAGACCACAGCGTGGCTGAGAGTTTGCGATATCTTTTATTTCATTCGCGCAAGTAAGAATATTGAACTTGTGATGCCCTGCTGTATTAGTTGAGAATTTGCGCATTAACGATGGAATATCTTACCATCGTAAGACATATATCAGTACATCGGTGCTGAAAGCATCCTAAGGAGCTTTCAACATGCGGAGTTAATGTAATTCTTACCTTGGTAGGAAAACTTGGCGTTCATGTGCAAATTATCAAATATGTACTACGCTGTGCTTACTGTGGACCAAAGTGTTATAATACTGCTTTTTAGTAGTAGTTTATATCTGTGTTGTGGACGCTTTCCCAAGATCCACCCATTCGGTCCGGTATGTATAGGTGTCAATGGCAGGACAAGGATGTATTTCGCGCCTAGAAATATTTGGAGTCACCCGCTACCACTCGCGTGGCCTTCCCCTTTCCTCTTGTCCTTCCTGACTTCGCTCATGAATTCTCCGCACCCATCCACTTGCCGTGCAACAGCAGCACAATTTTCGCTGTTAAGATTTGTTTTTGTTTGCTCTTACCTATTTTCTGGTAGTACCTCC
>JAWQUT010000149.1:326699-348376 GCA_033807755.1 Ellobium chinense | reverse complement strand
CCCCCCACACACACACACACACACACGCACACAATTCCGCTAGTGATCGGTGTCCGGGGATAAGAACTGCTTAACCCAACACAGCGGGTTATATTGCGTGTTGAGCGGCCTATAATGTCGCTGACCGTTAGTGGAGCTGGGAGTCACCGTCTGGACCCATCATCGGGGTCATTCAGGAGGTGCCCGTTCATCGCTGGCATTGCACGCAAAGAGAATATTTCTGTCACACCTTGCCTGATTTATAGACATTTGATGTACAGACAGCTCCGCTTAATGGCAATTCCACAAAAATGGGGGAAAAGCTGAGTTTAAGATGCGCGCGTTGTTTGCTTTCGACGTTTATATTTATCTGAAGAGAGTGCCATCTCTATAACAATCTTGAAATTTAAGCGAAATGTGAGCTGAAGTTGATTTACAATTTAATTAGTCGATTTAACTTTTGTAGTGTTGATCACGCTTCTGCGACTATTATGATAACTATTTCAGAGGAAAAAATAACTGGAAAAAAGCATAAGGTAATTTAATATAAGATGACAGACCTCACGATATGGACGAATTAACTTGGCAAGAATTTCGAGTATTGTTTTTAGGGCATGGGTTTTTCCCTCTTCTGTTTGCATCAAAGTCTTGAATCTTCCTCTGAAGTCTTCAAGCTGTCTGTATTGAAGTCCCAGTTTTTCTGATTAAAATAATGAGAACTTCGAACGTACATGAGATTAGATGTTTCCGTTGGTGAACCCGGGAAGGTATGAGGTGGGAAGGAACAGAAAATTTCCAGTAAAATCTTTTCTGATACTCCTTCCTCTCCCCAAACCCACACCTTGAAGATTTTTTGGGTCTAACGAATCCACACAAAGCTCTCTGTCGCTCGGGATCTGAAATCTTGATTGGCCTGAAGCCCGAAGCTCATAACGGCGTCTCATTGAACGTTTATGGGTTTCACACAGCCCTGCCTATGAAATGATAAGTTCTAATTAACATGATGTTTTGGAATTTTCTTCTTCAGTGATTGAAGGAGCATCTTTCTAGCTACTGTGAATAATACCTGGAAAAATGGGGTCTTAGAGAAAGATACCTTCGTGAGACAAAATTTTCGGCTTCAAAGATTGAAGGGACGTCTATCTAGCACTGTCAATGATACCTAAAGAAATGGGAGCCCAGAGAAAGATATCTCCATGAAACAGATTTAATTTTTTGGCTCATTTCATATTGTCTAAAAGGAGGAAAGGGGAAGGGGGTTTTNGGGGGAGGAAGGAGAGGAGCGCAGAGTGACACCAAAATCGTGACAGCAGTGATGCCTTTTCAGGTGGCAATAAAAGGATTTTAACTCAGACGTTTGGCTGTTCTGAACAATATTGTACATTCGTTTTGCTCAAATATCAATCTAGTGCGAAATACACATTATGGTGTCAGGTTGTCTTGATATCCACTTTTCAATATATGCAAAACACACTTACAGGCCATCTTCAGGTGCAGGTTTTGATGACTTTGCAGATGAAAAATAGGGAAATTCGTGGTGCTTTTGTCGTTTCCATATTCGGAATCAGAAATGACGTCAGCAGGAACATAGCAAGATCTATATGAGATTTTAAAACTCTTTTTGGACAGACTTGCCCAGACAATAATTACATGCTCAGAATGGAAGTCGCACTCTTTGAGCCGCAGTAGTTGATGACGCAGATTCAAAGAAAGAGAAAAAAACATTTAGAGAATATTGCAATGTCTAATGCTTACTTGCCAAGAAATGATAATATTGGCAAGCGGAGATTGAGCCAAGTGTCTCACAGGTTGAAGTAAATTGCCCCCTACTTAAGTGGAAAGATAGACTGAAGGCGTCAGACCGCCAGCCGTTGTAATGGGAGTCAGTGAGTAAGTGAGAGGACGCTTGCGGGTAGATCAAGATTAATAATGCAGATATCGAAGTTACAATGCAGATGTCGAAGTTACTACACATTTAGCAGAGTTTTTTAAAGTAATCACTTTGTTATTTCTTTATATGATGAGCGCTCTACTCATGCCTCATGCTTGTATTGTGTTCATGGTACCTTTAACAAGATCAGTGTTGCGCATTGTTTAATGGGCGTCAGTGAGCAAGTGGGAGGACGCTTGCTGGTAGATCAAGATTAATAAAATAGATGTTGAAGTTACTATGCGGATATCGAAGTTATTACAAATTTAGCAAAGTTTTGTAACGTATAACAATTTTGTTATTTCTTCATAAGATCAGCGTTCTACTCATGCTTGTATTGTGTTTGTGGTACCTTTAATAAGATCAGTGTTCCACTTTGTGTTATGCATATACTTCTCTACGAAGATTATGCAACATATTTATTGTCATTGTCAAGATGCTTGAGAGTACATCTAAGATGACATGACTTAGCTCAAAATAAAGAGTCCATCCATAGGAGATGCTATGGATGTTCTAGACTATGGCGCGCTCTTGAGCATGAAGCTAATGGTTTATTCTAGAAGATACACAGCGCATGCCACAGTAATCTATTTCTTGCAGCTGGAACGTAGCTCACCTCCTGAGCTTATAATATGTGTCCGTTCCTCAATGCCCGTAACTGATAAGCAAAATATTAGATAACTAGAATGACTGTGCTGATTCTGATACATGTCGACGTACAAGAAATATTTGTGAAAGCATGAATGCAGCTATCACATCACAGCTCTTTGGGACATATTCTCGTGTGGTGTTTGACAGGATCTTTATCATACATGTGTGCACATGGGGTGGAATGAATGGATTTGAGGGAAAAAAAGAGACAGGAAATCATCTTTGGGGTCATATTTCCTTTTTGTTGCGATTACTTAATTATCCTGACAAAGTTATGAAATATGTCACTTCTAGATGTTTTGAATGTTCTAGACAATGTGCCTTTCTTGAGCGGATGGCAAGTCGTTCATGCTACAAGACATACAACGCATGTCACTGAACTCTATTCCATATAATTGTAGCTAGAATTATGCTCAGCTCCTGGACTTGAGTAAGTATGTTCTTCTCTGTCCATATCTGATAAGCAGAACATCGGATAACTAGAATAAACATGCACATTCTGAGACATGTCCACGTGTTAGAAATATACTTTGTGAAAGCATGAATGCAGCTATCACATCGCAGCGCCCTGGGACCTGTTCTCGTGTGTTTTTTGCAATGATCTTTTCATCCATATGTGCACAAGGCTTGGATTGATTGGATTTCAGAAAAAAAAGACAGGAAATTATCTTAGGGGACATATTTCCTTCTTGCTGTGATCAGTTCATTATCCTGAAAGGGCATGAAATATGTCCGTGTGTATGGAGCGGTTGTTTCTAAGAAAAAAAAAACCAACAACAACACATCATCTGAGGAGGAGCAGTGTTGTTGTCAGCATCGGGGTCTGGTGCTCTGAAAACGTATGTGGTAATGTGGCTGTGATACAAAACAGTTATGAGAGAAATGATGTAAACGCTAGGAGCTGACATGCAATCAGTGAGCGACATGCTTACTTTGATGTGAGCTTTCATGCTTATTTCGGTATTCAAGTTTGATTTTAATCATTACACAATTTGATTTGCAAGAATCGATATCAGCGTAAAGGCAAAGTATCTAGTAAAATAGACCTCACAATCATTGTCACCTTGGAGAATCGATAGTACTGTGATAGTAAGTTGAGGTAAAAAATAAAAGTAGTAAATGATTGTATTCTTTTCATCAGTATACAAAATTACACTCAGGTCTCGGCCTCGTGTTTACAAGTAAATCATAACACATTATTGAACAGTGTCAGCTGAGCTGCAGAGCGCACGCATAAGCACTCAATACATGCACATTGACAGTCATGCAAGCACAGGACCCTACATCTCGCCTCCTTCAGGCATATTATATTGGACAACTTCGTACACGCTGACATGTTGTAAGCTGGTTTTCAGTCACCTCTAGGGATATATTATGACTAAGATAGACAATCAGGAGGGCGACATGCCTCTGGAGATGTGTCTTGGAGATCGTGTAATCACGCGATATATTTATGTTTTTGCTTTTCTGAAGGTCTCGTTTCCTCTAATTCTTTTTCCTAGTTCCTTTTATTGTTCTATGGGCTTCTTATGTCCCTATCTTCCTATCTTTTCTGTTGCCCCTAAGTATTTTTTAAAGTTTTGTCCATCTATCGTTTCTAAAATTTCTTATTTTACTTTTTTAAAAACTTGTTTTGTGCATACGTTTCCTTTTTTCTTTTCTTCTGCGCCTCCTCTTTCCGTCTTTCAGCTCCTCTCCGCTCCATTTTAGAATGCAGGAAACTGTCTTGAAGATTAGAAAAAAATCTTTCCATTGTCTGCCCCATCGGCGATGTAGAATATTGTTTCAAATGATTATTGAGCGAATGTCTTGTGAGAAGAGCAGTTGCATTATTTGTTTTGTTTTGCGCGCAGAAATAAATCTATGTCTCTTCGTTATAAAGGAGGGGAAAAGATAAAAAAAAAACGAAAAAGGAAATTCAAAAGTGCAGGCTCCAGATTCTGACACAAACTGTGGACGGACGCTGCTAGCGTTTTTCGAAGATTGTGATGCTCCTCTACAGTTTATGTGGCACCCGCGTTATTTTGGTTAGTACTTATTGCCTCTCTTTGGGATTTTCCTTCAGGGTGATGTAAACTTGCTTTACGAAAAGCCATTTTCCTCTAGGTAGGGAAAATCTCTTGTGGTAAATTGTAGGTAAAATTGCCAAGTGTAGGGTAAAGGGGTTCCTTTTTTGAAAAATTAAAACATAGACCTTTTTTTCCGAGCAATTTTTGTTTCGACAACATGCAGAGAGAAATGTTGGGACAATTCACTCGCACATGACCAAAGTGAAAACAATATAATCTACAAAGGAAGTAAAAAAGTTTGCCTTTGTTAGGTTGTCACAAGTTTTCTTCAGTTTGTCGAAAAGTAAACTGGATAACAACATAGCCTAGCGGTATAGGGTTGTTAACGGAAAAAAGTCTGATGATGAAAAAGTTTTGTTAGTCTTCTCAGATATCAGATAGTCTAGTCTGAAATATTACTGTCGATATCAGTTCAGATGAGGAATATTTCCATGGTGAACTCTGAAAGAAGAAGAGAGAAAGAGAGGAGGAAGAAGAAGATGTAAAGAAAGAAGAAGAGCAGGAGGAGGAGGGAGAATAATAAAATAATAATAACAAGGAGAAGAAGGAGAAGAAATAGTAGTGGTAGTAGCAATAGTAGTAGTAGCAGTAGTAGTAGTAGTAGTAGTAGTAGTAGTAGTAGTAGTAGTAGTAGTAATAGTAGTGGTATAGCTTGTAGCAGCAACAGAAGCAGTAGTGCAATAAAAGAACCGGTAGGAATTTCAGATCTAGGAGCCGTAGTAAAATGACAAGAGAAGTAGCAGCAGTAACAACAACAACAACAACAACAACAACAACAGCAGCAGCAGCAGCAGCCGTAGTAGTAGCAGCAGCGGCAGCACCACCACCACCAGCACAACCACCACCACCACCACCACCACCACCAACAACAACAACAACAACAACAGCATGACCAAGTCTCTTGGCTTACTGTGTTAACTCTGAACTGCCACATTTTTGTGTTTCATAAAACATTATCCCTCCTCCCCCCTCCCCTCCCCCTCCATCATGACATCCCGGTACTTGTTTGTGACCTCTTCTGTTCCTCAATAGCAATAATAATATGACATTACATGAGAATTGTCTAGTTTTCTGTCCCAGAGATAATTGGGTCATCAAACCGCAGTCGCTCCCGGCATATTGCAATACTTTCTTTTTTGGGGAGCTGCTGGTTTCTAAGGAAATTGTATTCTCTTGGATGAGCACAGAGGAGCGGGTTTTTATTGACAGCTGTGAGTACGAGACAGAAGTATTGTCATCGCACGTGTTGCAGTGTGCAACACTGTGAGACTTGTCTAGTGGAGTTTTCGATCTTAAGGATAAATGGATTATCATTTTGTATTCAATTCCTGGTCTTTGAAACGTTTTATTTTTTTCTTTTCGTGTTCTTGTGGTTTCGAAGAAAGCTGTAGTTACTTGGATGAGGACAGAGAAAAGGAATTTTGTTGGTATCATTAAGCAGGAGACAGAACTATTGCCGTTGTATTTGTTGATATAGCGTGCGATTGATTGCTTTATATAATTTCTTGAGGTTAAATACGGACGATTGCCCAGTGATTGTCCTATAATATAATAGTATAATACTATAATTGATGAGCGTTTTTCCAAGACACAGTAAATGTACTTTCGTTGAAAAATGAGTTGGTTGTGTATTCATAGATGCATTTCTGTGTTAATTCATTCAAAACTTAATAAAGCTCAAAATCTGCACTCCTTCAAATTTTATGTCATTTAACAGTAAATAAAAAACATATATTGTGTGAAGAGCAGTCACTATAATGTTATTTCCCTTTATTTCAAAAATATTTGGAGACTACATATCGAATTTTGGAAAAAACGCTTTTCAATTGTACAATAGATATAATAATATTTCATTTTATTTTTAGTTTTATCGTCTTTTTAAAAAATTAAAACATGCTTTTAAGTTTATTTTTTTTTGTCGTGAAGACACTGAAACAAAACAAACAAAAAAAAAAAAAGAAAAGCATTGACGCGACAACGCTAAAAATGATAATGGTAGAAAACGTATTTTGAACGCATATCTTTTTCTTTCGACTAAGAAACCGGGCTTTCGACGTTGGGAAAAAAAAACAAACTATCGAACGGTGGCAGGCTTGAATCTTTCGAAAGAACCTGCTATGTGGATCTTTGTGGCTGTGAAGAATCATAATTATATATTATTGTCGGTCAGTAGTAAGTCTGCCAAAAATCTGTTCGGCGAAATGTCCATCGGTCAAACGTCCGATCGGTGAAACGTCCGTCGGCGAAACCGAGCTTTTAGGAGCTGAGGGACTTTGATGTAATGTTAACCAATTTATGTTTTTTTAACAAGAAGTGTGCACTGTTATTGTGAAGTATGGATTTCTTTCTTCCAGCCGAGGCTCTTCTTTGTACAGGTAATTAATAGGTACTGGCAAAGTATAAACAGTAAGCTCTTGTCTAAACGACGAATCGGAACGGGTATAAGTCTTTAAAGTATCTTTGAAAAATACTATCATTTGTAGTAACGAAATGTCATTGATTTTCTTTTGTGTGTAACCTCTTATTTGAATCAGAGACTGAACCGATATAACTAACCTTCAAGTGCCTATTTAAATGTTCACATTTAGTAATGTACGAGGTATTGATTTTCCCTCGCCGTCCTTTCCTTTTAGTTCAAGTCCACATCATGTTCAAGGTTAATTATACACTCGTTGTTATTTAAGACAAATTGAAATGAAGTGTCGTATGAAAATCCTTATGTGTCCCGTACGACCTTGTTCACAGAGCTTTGTCTGCTTTGCTTACGAATTAAATGAGTTTTCCAAACTTTTGAAGATCTAAATTGCTTCCAAGTCTCGTCTTTCATGAGGATTGTTCCGAACATTAATCAGAATTAGGAGATCTATTGAAAGCTTGCGTTACTGAATTGAAATTTTTGCGATCTTTCTGCCTGTGAATTTGATTATTTTTTTTCTTTTTTTGAGCGAGGAGATAAGTGCCAGCTTTTTCAAATCCAGTGCATTTCAGATAATCTCTCACTTTCTGTATGTGTGGTTATCGCCGCTCAGTTCTGGAATTTTTTGTTAAAAGATCGCTCTTGACATCAAAATGTGGGGTTTATAGTCTCTTGAAATTAAAAACCAGAGCCAGACATACCAAAATAAGAAGCAGGCAAATAAGCAGATAAATGAAATATGAAATTTAATACACCACAACAGACATTAATAATATTTCATCAAGAAGGTGATTTTTATTTTTACTGACAGCGACGTTCTGAAGGAAAAGTATTTTCTCAGGATGAAAGCATTAAGTTCAGCATGTGGACAAATGAGTATCTGAATCGTGAATCAAATACGATAGTAAGTAAGGCGCGGTGAAGTGTATGCAGAATAGAGTCTGAAGAGCCTAAAGTTCCACCCCAGTCGTTATTGTCGGAATGCAGACTTAGCCTACAAATGGTCGTGGATGAGTTTGATTTTACATTTCAAATACTATACGTTTTTATATTATATGTTGTCTTTACCGTAACAGTCAAGAGTGTTGTAAAATAGCGATCTGCAAGGCTTTTATGCAGTATGAAATGTTTTTACCCGTGAAATTCGGAAAAAATAGCGCTTTGATGTAAACCCTGAGGTCGGAGTCAAATTAGTGAGTCCCATCATGCCCTATCCTCTCCTTTCATTTCCTGGGCGGGTCTTTAAACTCAGAGAGACCAATTCATCATTTAGAGGTCGTGTGATGGTCGATCTGTGAGTGAAATGTGTGAAAAAAAGATATAGAATAAGAACTGAGTACCAGAATATTAGAAAGAGTATGCTAGTTTTTTTGTGACTACGTAAGGTACGAAGTCGTGAGGTTCTGCCGCAGCACGATATTCCACGTATTGACAATAGCAAATACCCTCTTAAGAGCAATTTTATTTTCCCGTGTCGAATGTCAGGCTATAGCAAAACCAAGACCAGAGAAACACAACATAGGTAATTATAAAAATTCAGTGTAGCGAAACAGAATTGAATCTCTCTTGCTGAGGGCACTCATAACCAATAGATATAATATAATATGTTTATTTGCCCTGGGTCAAAACATATCGTGCAAGGTCCAGAGAGTGGACAAACGGAGATCTACACATGATATATTAAGCCGGCTGTAATACAAAGATCAATACGATGATACTGATAGATGCTGAACTCGGAGCTGGCGCCTGGACACAGTCCATTTCCACGCGACCAAATCTAGATTGAGTACCATTGTGGCGTCTATTGGGAACTGGCCGCTGTCGCATCGCCGTATTTATCATCGGTAAAGACGTTCTCTAGGAGAGCCAGTGAGGGCTTGGCTTTTAGAATAGGAGTTTTGGTCGTTAATTCTATTTTATGAGATGTCAGTGCTTGCACATGGATGATTAATGCAGTTGGGAAAAGGCCTAGGCCTACATCGCGGATTCATTGTTTTCATCAGCAAAACAAGTTTTTATTTGATCGTGGAATTCGTCAGAGAGTCCACTAATGACGGAGATTTTTGTTTTCCCCGCATAAAATCGGCATCACAGCATTCTGTAGCGGGTGATGACTATTGAGGAGAAATTTGTCATTTGATACTAGTGACGTCTCGGAGCAGGGCAATCCTTCATAGGAGACGTCTATGAATACAGGTAAACGACCAAATCGGAGCTTTCTCTCTTATTGTCTTGGGGAAAGGGGATATGTTAGAAATTTTTTACTGTTCAGATAGGTCACTCTTACTTTGCTATCTACGGGGTCACTTCTTACAGCAATAGCAAAATCACAGTCAACTTTGTAAGCTACAAGAATAGCAGCAACGGCAGCAGATACAACAACAACAGCAGCAGCAGCAGCAGCAGCAGCAGCAGCAGCAGCAGCAGCAACAACAACAACAACAACAACAACAACAACAACAACAACAACAAGAAGTAACCGTTATCGTGTCGCGGCGCTGTTACCGTTCTAATTGACATCAGAGTGAACCTCCCGCCCTTCTTCTAGCCCTCTGTCCATGTTTTGTTGCCTGTCGGGGATGATTTCTATCTCGCTTTAGCGACTCGCCCACACTTTATCTAAAAGTCTTCCCCCGCAGTGTCTCACAGACTATCAATAACAGGAATGCCATCGAACGCAGATGTCGTCATTCCAGCTGCAGTATGTGGAAAGAATAGTGAGAGAGAAGATGGAAGTGACGGGGTACATATTATTTTGGTCGTACTGACATACAACGTCGCATCTCATAAAAGTAGGTCACATTCAGAAATTTGGGTCATTTTATTCGCATTGTCAGGTCGGTTCAGATGACAGTATCGATCTTTCATATCTGAGCTCCAGAAATATTACAAGTGAGGTTGACATGTGTATAAGGAATTAGGTATCTTTATGCCAACAAAAAGTTTGAATGTCATCCCGTTTTTCCCCAAATCTCATTTATGTAAAATACCATGTTATACTTAAAAAAAAAAAGAGACAGAAACGAACGGCTTGAAGACCAGTCTTGGCAAACGGACATGAAAGAAATTTAAGGCATTTTGTGAAAAGAGTATAAAAATGTTAGCATTCTGTGCTTTGTCACCAACGTCACTATAAATATACTTTAGTTGACTGTCCAGACAATCACATTTGCAGGAGAAATTCTGCTATAAATAGGAACATGATCCAGAGAATTTTGTTCTCAGAGGCGTCGGAACCGAGAAGGAGGACAGGGAGGTCATGTTCCCATATCGTTTAGCCCCAGAGTTTGGGGTAATATTGTGGTAGAAAGGGGTTGCTGGGAAAAGGCGCCTATGAATTTGTTTGAGAATATTCGTTTAAGAGTTCATACTTGCTCAATAAACACGTACATCTTAATTGAGAACTAGAGTGCAATCAAAAACAACAACAAAAAAACTTGGTTCTCATCGCGACATAGGCTGCCATAAATGTTGTCGCTTTTGTTCTTGTTATGACCTAGATATGGAGTCAAGAGGCGTCCAGATTTTAGAAAGACACCGGCGTCGACCCGGGGAATGCAAAAACATTGTTCCACAAGTTGCTGCAACACAGTTGATGTGTATACGAAGTGCACCTCCTCTTCCCTTCCCAGTTGTTACTCGTCATGACGCCCCTGTGTACGAGAAAAATATATCATTAGGAGATACTTTATATTTAACCTCTCTTCCTCTCGACCCCTAAGGAAACTTTTCACTCCTCAGCGTTATCGAGTCAGTGGTCAGCTCTTAGAAAGTTGTTTGCGTCAGGGAACACTAAAATAATAATCTTGGAGATGCTACAACAAACATGATGTGCACCCCCTCTCCCGTCCTCTTCGTGACGCCCCTGAATAAGAGGAAAAAAATATGATCGGGAGATACTTTTATTTCTTGCGGTCTCTTCCTCTCGACCTCCAAGGAAACCCTTCACACCCCTGATCGTTTCTAGGCTGGGCCCAAGATAGAAGCGGAACAGAAGAGAGAGGTCCTACAAACGGACGCATATTCACCAGCACGTGTTCAGAGTCCGCCTACTTTCTTTCACTCCGCTTTCTTCTCCGCTAACACCGAGGACCCTGTTGAAAAGCATTGAAACGACATAAAATCTCGGGTAAAAGTGGCGCGCCTGTCCTCGGAACCAAATTCTCAGGTTCACTTAAAAAAAAAAATGGATTAGAAGAACAAGTTCGTAGAGTGACTTAAGGAAGACTGCAAGGATGTGAGATTAGATGATGCTGCGGTTGTTCTTTGACGCTTTCCTATATACATGCCCGCAGATCCGCTGATCTGTCAATTAATGTGCCACATTTCGTCGCGCTCATTCCACATTCGTCTAAGTCAAATTTTTAGGTTTTGAGGAATTTAGCTCTCTCAGCCTGTTGCTTCAAGCAAAATAATTAGGCAGATGTGGTTTGGCTCGTAAAATTGGGGTATAATAGCGAGTCAAACCTTCACATTTATTTTAATAAGAAAAAGAAGATAAATGAAAGATCATAGTAATATGAACAACTCGAAACAGCAAAAAATGAATTAGGGGAATGTGGAATGTGGAATGACATGTTATTTGTTTCAGACAATAGAAGATAAGGGGAGAATGCATCAGTCACAATATATTGTAAATCGTATAGGGCATTAGGTAGAAGACTAAACTTGCTATCATGTAATGAACGAAATAACTCAAACTCAGTCAAAGCCTTAATTTTGTTCGTCATCTTTGGTTATTATCATTATCTCCTCAATCTATTCGAAATTTTAATTCAATAACTTTAGAAGACATACAGACATTTGTTTTCACTCGACGTGCGAAGGTCCTCTCAGGCATAATGATTCTCTTCATCCTCTTTCTCACTTTCTGGGGCTTTATCTCTCTCACAAACATGCACAGATATACTTATATCGGAAACATATCCTGAGATAAAATGATATAATACTTAGGGCTGACACGGTGAGATGTAATGCTAACCTAACCTCTCCTGGGCCTGTCACGCATATATCCCAGCAAATATGACAAATCCAGACCGAGAATGCTAAACGCAGAGCGCCACAATCCGCCGAAGACACCCGGAGGTCCGAAGGAAGCAAATGGGTATAACCCGTGACAATCGATACAATATTAACGGGACACATAGAATATCAATAAAAATCTCCCCCTGTCTGTGACGGAAACAAATTTCTCCTGATGGGTTGATGCCATCTTGCTGTGGAAACATGTTCCGGGGGAAAAAAAGCACGTGAGGAAAGGCCTGTTACTGGGCAGTGCAAATATGCTGTCCCACTCGACAGATGCCAGACCTCATCGAAAAAAGGCACTTTGCATAATGATATTGCGAAGCGTATCGTCGCTATTAGAGTTACTGAACAAAGGTCGGGAGAGGGATTGTCTCGCCCTGAGCTCCTCAAGTCTGAACTTTAGCGAGTGCCCGCCATTTTTTGGGTGGAGGATTTATGGGACGGAGGCAGACGACTTGTGACGTCATTTTGTATGTTTTTGTTTTTTTCCTGGTAGAAGTGAATCCGTAGGAGGAATAAATTCACCACGTTGCTCTATTTCAACCTTAGCCGCTGCGTATTCCGTTAAGGTTTGAAGTTGATATCTTAATATATGTGAAAGGTATCATTAATTTTTCATCCAAAATGAAAATGTTTGCCAGTTGGAATGCTGCAGCTAACAATAGTTTTTGCATCCGAGGCTTAATTCTAGTTTAACAGGAAAGACTAAACAGACTTTAAAGAGATGGCCTCAGTTTTGTTAGCTTTTCAAACCATGCAAAAACAAGAGAAGTGGAAAAGGTTAAGGGGAAAAGTGCGGTTGAAAAAGACAGTATTTGATGTTGGAGACTTAACATCTCATCTATCGTACATACCACAGTTACTTTCAACGTCATAACTCAAAGGAGTAGGAGATGTAGACTGAGCTTGAATGATATCATCTTTGGATTTTCTCGCAAGATTCCTCCATTTTTTTATTTATTCGACAACATAGCATTCTGAATGTATTTGTATCCCATCTTGTGTACTTCTGAGACAAATTTATGGGGGATTTCTTTTTTCTAACTTACTGAAGACTACACATTTTTTTTAATGACATGGCATTAACATTCTTAAGCTAACGAAATGCGGAAAATAGTCCACGACATAAAGCATGAGAGGGTTGGAATCGTCAAGTGAATGCACACGCATATTCTTACAAAGTTAGTCCTCAACCATATGCGAGGAAAGTGACATCAAAACACGCTGTAAAGTGTTGACTCTTTGCTGGTGCGCGGTTGAGAACGTCTGTAATACATGTCACAAGTTTACTGTGAAGGTTTTGTCTGACAAAATGCCGGCACCTTAGATCAATCTACTGACATCTCTGTGCAAAGTGACAAGCATCAAAATTTGACAGGTTTGTATTATAGGCATATCGTAGTAAAACTTTGCAGACTTGCTCTCTTTTCTAAATTTCTATAACAAAAACAACTTGGCCAGTTCTCTTGTGCCGAAGATTATTACAGTGTAAATCGGAGTTATGGCAAACGTTTGCAATACTGGAGCACGTAAAAGGGCCTTTTCTCCACGGCGGGAGACAGATATTGAGGGGTTCATCTCCCGGGCTATGGCTCTTTACACGTGCGGCTGAGGACGTATTTCCTGAATGTTTCACTGTAGGAAATGGATTACAGTTAGGAGGGAGCATTCTGTAAATAGAGATAAATTTATTATTTTAGTGTAAATGCGAAGTGCGGGGGCACATTCAGACCCATTGAGATACAGATATAGACGGAAGAACGCTGTCCCAAGGCAGAGCGACGTATCTGACAAAATCGAGTTTTCTTATTTCATTGTCTTGTTGGGCTTGTCTTGCCCATATCATTTTTGTTTCAAAGGCAGGTAGACGTATCTGCACCCGAAATAGTAGTTTTCAAAGCGTCAAACCCACGTATGTGAGTGTTTACAACCATATAGTCGATGGCAGAGCGACGCATCTACATTTCCCAATGCAGAGCGACGTACTGAACACCTTATCCGCTTTGATGTGTTTTCCCGCCAAAAGTTAACAGTATGAACTGTTGAACCTTGCATTAAAAAAACAGGTAATACTTAGACCTAACACTATGAAAAGCCATGATTAGAAGCATTCATAACTTTAGACAGGCTAAGCATCTGAAGTTTTTTGCATTTTCCTCAAAATCATGAAATGCATAGATAGGTCGCTCTGTCTTGGGACGGCAGAATGGATGGATGGATGGACTGACGGATGACTGGACGGACGGACGGAAAGACTGATAAGTAGACGGAGAAAATGGTTTAAATCGATAGTGGCGCGATGCACGAAGTAAAATAACGGTTATTTTAGAGGAGTGAGTAATGACCAAGAGACAGATGAATAGAGCACTTACCAGTGGCTGCCATTTTTGCGGTGCACTGTGCTGTTTTATACGGTCAAACCATTTTCCAGTTTTTCTTATGGTTTTTATACTTTTGCATACACACTGGCAGTATAATATTGTTAACCGTAACAGCCATACTGGTATTGGGACCATTAAATAAATTCGGCACAACAGTACACAATACAGTAGCATTTTCTCACCTATTTTGGTCCACATTAGGTCAATGTAATGACATTTTTCAGGATATTGATTTTGTTAGTATAGTCACGTGCTAGGTCTCTTACCCGTATGGTCCGGATAGAACCTCAGAATAAAATTTCCGTATTTCTTGATTGCGTTATGACCGCCTGAGTGGTGGCGGCGTCGGTGATTTGGATTTTGCGTTCGGTGTCCGTGATATTGACTGGTTAGAATAATAATAATATAAAAAAAGCCCTCCTTAACCCTCTAGGGCCCAGGCATAGAAATATTGGTAGGAAAATTCTGAAACTTCACATACACACTTCAAATGCCACCCAAAATACATATAAAACGTTGATTTTGAACAATTTCAATATTTTATAGGTGAAAAATTTTGGGTCAAATTTGGACCTCCGGGCGCTGAAACATCCGAGCCATATTTGGACCACTGGGTTGTGTAGGTTGCCAAATATGGACCAGTGGGCACTAGAGGGTTAATAACTTCGGTATTTTTAGGAAGGAGCAAAAGGAAGGGCTACCTCTTGAGTAAGATTGTCTGTCTGTGGGTAACACTGTCGTCATCTTTACAAGCTAGGGCCCAAAGGTTACCCCGTTAGCCAGCCAGAGGCCTCAAGAAATGTCGCATGGCTATTTTGTGACTCATTAGCCCCGTGTGGCGAGCGGATTATTTCGGCCCTAGCATGATCCAAAACTTCTATTATTAGTGTGCGCTTTTAGCCAAAAGGCTGTTCCTCTTCATTAAGCTTCTGAGATGATGCAAGACCTGTATAATAGTCTAGAGGATCGACTGAGCTTCTGGTAAATGTCACGTAAAATAAAGCATTTTTATTTTTTGGTTTGAAAAGTTTAAAAATGAGAAATGTTCTTCAGTGAAGACATTATTTTGTCCTAAACACAATAAGATCCACACAATGATTTCTCCTCAGGCTGTATCCCCCTCCTTCCCTCCCTCTTATTTACAAATGTATCCAAATCTAGGTGATATGATCCGTGGAAATGGATGGATACGTTTGGGATTAAAGATCTCTAGGAACATTTTTGAATTTTTGATATGCTGTGGTCCAGCAGGTGGAAACAACAGATTTAGTGTTTCGGAAAATCCGGCTTTTTCAGACAAAAAGGACGCCATGCCAGATCTTCTGCCTTGTGGATGTGTCAGTGTGAGGCATTTCTGGTGGTTAAAAGCAAATGCTTGAAAGATGGTACAGAACCTCGTGGTTTGCAACTTTCAAATGTTCTCTCCATTTTTCTAATATGCTTTCAGCAAACAACACCCTACATTGCAGGCTTTCCGAGTAAGCTCGTATCAGATGATCAGGAAAGTATGCACAGTACTCATCAATGGGAAAATATATATATTTTTTTTTTCAGTCATTGCACCAGTTATTTTGATGCTACCTTATTTAGTATTTATTAGAAGCAAGGAACATAACGCTTGGTCTTTATGGAATGCATTCACACCAAGTAGACAGCAGTAATTAAAGTCTTGGTCTTTATGGAATGTATTCACACCAAGTAGACAGCAGTAATTAAAGTCTTGATCTTTATGGAATTCATTTACACCAAGTAGACAGCAGTAATTAAAGTCTGGATCTTTATGGAATGCATTCACACCAAATAAACAGGAGTAATTACAAAGGCAGAGTTAACAAAAAAAACCAAAACAAAATCGAAAAACCGAGTAGCGCAGGAATGGATAAGTAGTAAAATTACAAATTAATAATAAATACTCCAGATCTGGTTAATTTTAGACGTTCACAGTGGGCCTCGCTAAATGGATTTTTTTTTTCATTTCTGTCTGCTTCATGGTGTGCGGGTACTTCAGCAATAGCAGACACTTCCTGCAGGCTGGCCGCACCCACATATGTTCGGCCGGGCAGTTCATCAATTCTTGATGAACTGATTCATTTTCTGTGTCTGCTCGTTGCCGGTCATTACCATCCTTGCCACATCTGGTTTTTTTTCCCCCACACCCACCAGCGTCTTCTCCAGATCTGTTGCTCTGTCTGGACGGTCAATTGAAGATGTCCCCTCTTCTGTATCGCTAATTTCCGCGCCTGTTCTCCGCGTGTCGCGTCCAGTCAATGCAACTTCCTTTTCCGGCTGGAGTCCCCTAATTTTATTGGCCATCGATCGCCCTTTTGTTTTTCCGGTTTCCTTTTCGTCTCATCTCGTCTGTGTCGCTTTCTGCCAAGATCTCTTCACTCTTGAACGGTTTTCACCTTTTGGGGATTGTTTTTGCCTGCTTGTTGGTGGTAGAGGAAGGAGAGTGTTGCTAATGTTGTTGGACTGTTAAGGGGAGGGGGTTGGTGGTACAGTATCATGATGTGATTCCGCGGGGTAGTGATTTGTAGGTCGTTTACCATAAAAGGTAGAACGTCAGCAGAAACAACAACAACAACAACAACAACAACAACAACAACAACAACAACAACAACAACAACAACAACAACAACAACAACAACAACAACTACTACTACTACAACAACAGCAGCAGCAAAAAGAAGAAGAAGAAGAAGAAGAAGAAGAAGAAGAAGAAGAAGAAGCAGAATAATAATAATAATAATAAGAAGAAGAAGAAGAAGAAGAAGAACAACAGCAACAACAGCAGCAGTATCACCACCATATCTTACCATTACCACATCATCATCATTATCAACAACAACAACAACAGCAACAACAACAACAACAACAACAACAATAACAACAACAGAATTATATCCGAGGACATCAGGAGGCGCAGCAATAGTAACTATCTAGCAGCAACAGAAGCAGCAGCAGCAGCAGCATCAACAGCAGCATCAATAATAATAACAACAACGACAACAGGAAACAACATCGACAAAAACTGCCAGCAGCAACAACAGCAGCATCAGTAATAACAACAACAACGACAACAGCAACAACAGGAAACTACAACGACAAAAACTACCTGACCTATTGCCCGATCATTGTTCTAGCCGTCAGTATCGCTAGAGCCTGTGATGTTCCTGCTGTCTGATTACTGTCACTGACAGCCTGGCGATATGATATCGCGGTACAAACTGATTGGTCTCAGTTACCACCAGTGTTCTTCCTTCCCGCGTTCGTTCAGACCTTCGTCATCGTTTTTTTGTGACTTCATTTTCTGTTCTGAAATCTCCACCATAGCTTAGTATCCATAATAATATAGACTTTGCCCCCGCTCCTTCAGTAGCAGTGTATATTCAAATGCACATGTACATTGGTTAATGCTGTTTACGCACTGTAGTTAATGAGGATTCGGCAAGTATACTGAAGTCGTGTTGGTATTACGATGGCACACTTTCTCATCTGTCTAGTGCACTGTAATGAGCAACCGCAGTGGTTTTTTTTTTTTAAACTGGTTTAATGAATATGACATAGAGTACATGTGTAAGAAACTGCAGTGTTTGTTTTTAACGTCATGCGCCCCCCGCCCCATTCCTTTTTATATTCAAATAAATGAAATTTAGACCCATCTCACCGTCATTCAGTTCTTTACTCCTTCTGGCCCTTCCTTTCCGCTCCTCATCCCAGCCCAAAGTCATCGCAGTATTTAAATGTGTGATTGTAGCTTAGTAACCTCTCGCCCTTCTCTCCTCCCTCCCCACCCCACCCCCTTCCGAGCTTGACGGTGTTATTGTTGTTATTGTTGTTGTTATTTTTGTCGTCGTCGTTCTTGGTCATGTCCCTTGTTTCGTTCACGGATCTTAAATGTTACTTGTCCTGTTTTCTCTCTCTTAATTCTCTTTCTTCCTCCTGCGTTTCCCCGTCAGAACCAAAACAAAGCTCCTGGAACGATGCAGTCTCTGAGTGCATTCATCTTGTGTGCTGAATAACGAGCTATTCTCTTAACGCGCGTACAATCATTTGTTCTGCTGGATAATTTCCTAATAACACCCGGTGTATTAAGTTTGACCTTCTTNCCCCCTCCCCCACCACCACCCTTCCCGCCCAGTGTTATTTTGACCTAGACAGATGACTGCCATTTGTTATATGTATAATTTGCTGTCGACAATTTTTGTCACTCACTAATAGTAACACATCTGTGCAGTGTTTTGAGAAGTAGAATACTGAAATTGAAATTCCTGCCCTTTGCAGTACCATTAATGACTGCAACAAAAAAGTCTGAGAGACATTTATTCAATTTCGAATTTTAAGCAAGACAAATTTATTGGGCTGAACTTCAGGTATACTTGGAGATTACGAAGACGACGACGACAACGACGTCACCACCACCACCACCACCACCAAATACAACACAACTACAACAATGCAACAACAACAACAACAACAACAACAGCAACAGCAACAACAACAACAACAACAACAACAGCAACAGCAACAACAACACCAACAACAGGAAAAGTTGCTAACAATAATAACAAGTCTTGCTCGTCCAACAAGTAAACAGTTAAGAACTAGCGCATTAACGATGAACTCCCTTACTGTCATGAGAATAACTCTGTATATTGAATGCTGTTAATCAGCACCAATGCACTAGTGTAATTCTTACGATGGTCAGAAATCCTATCGTTAATGCGCAAGCTCTCAAATGATACGAAACAGTCGTTCGCGTTTGCAGAGTATTACTGATTATCCTTTGCCTTTACACGTTTGTCATGTATCTGTGACTTAACTTGCATCCCACGCCCCCATTCATTTCTACCAGACATTACATACTGTGGATTCCTTCTCATTTTGCCAGTGTAACATGCAGCGCTCTCAGCTGTTGGTGTCCTTGGACATGAAAAAGCTCTCACCACGCCTTGATTTATTAAAGATGGGTTACAATACAGTTGATTGCCTTGACTTTGGCTGCAGGCTATATGGAACACAATTTATTTAGATCTGTGTCCGAGGCACGGCAGACTGCCACCCTGTTAGTTCAATTGGATGTGGGGCAGCATGGAAGAATGGTTACTCCACTGGATTAAAGATCAAACGGTCACAGGTTCGATCAGTGCCTCTGTCATTCTGTAAGCTACTCGGGAAATCATTTCATTCCTGTTTAATTCAGTCTATCCGTCTGTAATATGAGTATGTGGCTTCAAGGCAGAAAGGGCTATCGCCTGAGTGCTAGTTGATAGTGCATGTGAAATAGCAGCGACATTGCCACCCCTTCACCGACTTTAGAAAGTTGCTGAGTTGCTTGGCTTAGTGAAAGCTTTGCTGTCTTAAAATATCATAGCAGGCATTGCTTGCATATAGGCCTTGTAAAATTTATTAATGGCTTTCTGCTTGTTTGATGCAGTTTACTTATTTCTAATATTGCATACAAAGTTGTAATTTACCCTTCCTGCTAGCCCCCCCCAATTCGCCTAAATCAGCACTCTGTCGTACATTTCGTACCATTTCACAATTTTTGGTTACATTGCCTCAGAGTCTAGTTATAACATCGCAGTGACTTTTCTCTATAAACTCGTATTCACGACGAAAGAATTCCAGCTATTTATGTGGTGTGTTCAGCATACGACACAGGTACATTTGCTCACGGATGGCATCAGACTGCGTGTTGTAACTTATATACTGACTGTGTAGAATTTGTGTTTGCCATTTCTTGGGTATGTCTTACGGGATTCCCAGGTATTTATAATGACGTTTACAGAATATCTTTTTTTTTTATTTGATGATTTCACATGTCGACTGTTCTCATATTTTATGTCTTGCAGCTAGACAAATTGAGACTGAAGTCGGTTTTTGGCTTAATGAAGTTATTGGTATAACATGAAAGCTTAAAGTGTAGACTTTTCATTCAATGGAAAATGATTGACCTCTGGCGCGAGATGTAATTTTTTGAAGTGGTTGGGGCTTATCTCATGCAGTGACGAAAAATCTGAGAAAATCATGATTGAAGGACAATTCTGTACCATATAATTCATTTAATATGTTCCACAAAAACTCAAAATTTTCTTTAATTTCTGACCATTTGCTCATAAAGTCAATGCTTTTATGTGTAAAACTGATTTTACTCTTGCCTTTTCCAACAAACAGAATTTGATACCAGATGGCCCCATTTACCGTCAGAGCGTGATATTTCAGTTCCTAGTTCAGCCACATAAGTATGATTTTGACAAACTGCAAGACATTATTTTTGTCTCTCATCCTCCTGCCTCCTTTGGTTTCACTTCCTGAAAAAGAATCCATTAAAATAAAAGTCTTTCATATTGTCCTTATTGAGAAAGAATCCACCTAAGGGAAACATCTTTACCATTGTCTTTATTGAAAAAAAGGCTCCACTAAGAAAACGATCTTTCTCATTGCCCTTACTGAAAAAGGATCCACTAAGTGAAAGATCTTTCCCACTGTCCATAAAAAAAAAACCGATAAGACCCAGTAAGAGAAAATTTTTTCCCATTGTCCTTACTGAAAAATAATCTACTAAGAGAAAGACTTTCCCTTTGTCCTCATTAAAAAAGGATCCACCAAGAGAAAGATCGTTCTTATTGTCAATATTAAAAAAAGGATGCGCTAAAGAAAGGTCTTTCCCATTGTCCTTATTGAAAAACCAATTCACTGAGAGAAACATCTTTCCCACTGTGCTTATTGAAAAAGAGAGATTTCTCCCATTGTCCTTAGTAAAAAAGAATCTACTAAGAGAAAGGTCTTTCCCATCGACAGTAGTAAACCAACCAGCTATTGGCAAGTTCGACCTTTTTCCCTAGTCGTAGCGACCAATGCGCGATATTATTGCTCATCAGCGGTGTCGGACTCCGGGACAGGACAGAACAGGGCACAGTGCTAGCGGCAACAGGTGTCTTCCCTTCTATTGATCTGTTCGCATTCACGGCCTGAACAGCTCGGAGCAAAGCTAGAATAGTCTAGCTTCACTGCTAACGTTTTAGTTCTCCCGCGTATGTTTATGCTTGTTGGTTAAGTGGTGTTATATCATCTTTGCGGTTTATTTTTTGTTTGTGTTCTGCGTGTCTTTTGTGGTGCTCCGGTTTTTCCTTCTTTGTGTACTTTTGATGCAGGATGAGACTGTTGTGGTAGAAAGAGCACATTCTCGGTTAGAGTTCGTTAGTTGTACGCAAAAAAAA
>JAWQUT010000149.1:304554-317609 GCA_033807755.1 Ellobium chinense | reverse complement strand
GGGTCGGGGGGTGGGGGGTACGCGAGAGCTTCTATCAGTAGAAAATATGGGTAAATGGGAGCTTACTTTACCAATTAAACTACCATTTACTGACTGGCTTTACTGCCCTTGACTTGGAACAAGTGAATGATTTTAATTAATTAATAGGTACGCGGGATTGTCTGGTGGTGTCAAAGGGTCCGCTGGACATAAAAGGTTGGAATCCCTGCTGTTCTTGCAACATGCGAGCCTGACTTTCTAGTTTTTGAGTAATGTGGTTCAGTGTGATTTATGTAAGCTGTAATTTTTCTTTACGGAGTCCTGCATCCTCGGTCCCCTACCTCACCCTAACCTCTAACACGTTACTCGGCTACATTGAGATCTACAGCGCACACTTCGAGCGATCGGTTAATGACGCCTTGCGAAAGCCTGGATTTGTGTAATGTGAGAGAACTGACCTTTCCGAAAAGCTTTCAAAACAACCAAAAGAAAAAGCAGCTTTCCACGTGGTTAACTAGGCCAGTCGACGCCTACATTTGATTGACTTCGTAGCTTGTTTATCAGTAACTATAAACACTACTCAGTCATAATTATATACGCCTACGAACCTGGCTCTCAGGCCGTTGCAAAATTACCGGATTGTTTGTCGTGAATGGCTGATTCGGAGAAGTGAATTTACACGACGATGTTAGGAATCAACAACAACAACAACAACAACAACACAATACTACTACTACTACTACTACTACTAATAATAATAAAAAAGGCTTGTGCCCGCTCACGCGACTTCCCACATTACTACCCCAGCAGGCCTGATCACTCTAGAATTTTTTTCAACTCCCTGGTGAGCATACAGTGCGGCTGCCATTTACAGGCGCTGATCACCATCTTCCACTGCTAAAATTATAGCACGGTGCCTATTTTACAGACATGCGAACTGAGGGAAACGTGAATAAAATGCTTTCTGAAGGCATTTACAACATGACCAAGGTCGGGAATCGAACACTCGGACCTTTAGATCTTGAGTCCGACGCCGTAACCATCTGGCCACACTGTCCCAAATACTAATATAATATAATAATACCCATACATACTAATCATAGTCATGTGTTTTTTATATGCCCTGATAGCGATAGCGAAGATGAACTATGATTTTTATCTCTTTGCGTTCCATTTTACCGCAGTAATACTGAACCATGTTTAGTGTGTGTGTGTGTGTGTGTGTGTGTGTGTGTGTGTGTGTGTGTGCGTGCGTGCGTGCGTGCGTGCGTGCGTGCGTGCGTGCGTGCGTGCATGCCTGCTTGCCTGCCTGCCTGCCTGCCTGCCTGCCTGCCAGCCTGCTTGCTTAACGACCAGAAAGTAACAAACGGTTGAAATCTCATTCCATGCCGTTACTTATTCAGTAGGGTAGNGGCGCTGATCACCATCTTCCACTGCTATAATTATAGCACGGTGCCTATTTTACAGACATGCGAACTGAGGGAAACGTGAATAAAATGCTTTCTGAAGGCATTTACAACATGACCAAGGTCGGGAATCGAACACTCGGACCTTTAGATCTTGAGTCCGACGCCGTAACCATCTGGCCACACTGTCCCAAATACTAATATAATACAATAATACCCATAAATACTAATCATAGTTATGTGTTTTTTATATGCCCTGATAGCGATAGCGAAGATGAACTATTATTTTTATCTATTTGCGTTCCATTTTACCGCAGTAATACTAAACCATGTTTAGCGTGTGTGTGTGTGTGTGTGTGTGTGTGCGCGCGCGCGTGCATGCGTGCGTGCGTGCGTGCGTGCGTGCGTGCGTGCCTGCCTGCCTGCCTGCCTGCCTGCCTGCCTGCCTGCCTGCCTGCCTGCCTGCCTGCCTGCTTAACGACCAGAAAGTAACAAACGGTTGAAATCTTATTTCATGCCGTTACTTCAGTAGGGTAGGTGAACTACAGACTTAATTGTAGTTGATAAACATATCTTGCTGGTATCGGTGGCAAAGGTGAGCTTTGATTTCTCTCCCTCCTGACATGCCTCCTTGTCGATCGGGAAGGAAATGAGAGCCTTCCTTCCGATCATACTGTATTTCCACCCATAAAAACGCCGATAATAACTCACATATCACTGCTTTTAAACAGGGAAGCATTGACCGGTGAAACGAGTGGTATACACGCAAGGAAACTTCTGAGGTTTCCCATCTAATACGTTCGACTTCGTGGTTTTCAAAAGAAGAAGAAGAAGAAGAAGAAGAAGAAGAAGAAGAGGGGGAGAGGGAGGAAGAAGAAGATAAAGAAGAAGAAGAAAAATAAGAAAAAGAAGAAAAAGAAGAAGAGGAAGAAGACGAAGAAGAAACAAGAAGAAGAAAGAAGAAGGGGACATATTATAAAGAAAAAAAATATAGTAATATAGAATCATATTTTCAGGTGACCTCTCCTGCTTTTCCCAAGGTCAGCGGTTCCACAGCATTAACATGAAGTGATGTTGTGAATACTATATTAAACGTGTACGTTCCGGACGCTTCCTTGATTTGTAATGAAGTGTGAACGACGAATGGCTCTCGAAACCAGTGTTGCATGACCTCTCTCTCTCTCTCTTTCTCTCTATCTATCTATCTCTTCTAGACTCAAAGAGGAATAAAATATGCACCGATTCACCGCCTCTTTCCTTATATGGACAGTGTCTAAGCCTCAGAAAGCGCTTTATCCCCGTGAGTCCATAAGCACGTTAAAACAGGACGCCCGTAATTATAGTCCAGCTGCTTTTGTCCGTTGATGCATTGATGCAGAAAGGTTACTCTACTGAAACTGACATTATCGATAAGTGTAAATGGTTGCACTGACATGTATCCGGAAATTCTATAGATATACTTTTTTTTCACGATGATGTGATGTCGTTTTCCCTTCCACTATGGACCTTAGGGGTAAGAAATATTGGATAAACTTCCTCATCTCTGTCCTTTCTAATGAGGCCACTGTCCTCATTTTCTCGCACCGTGTAGGCTATTGATTGTAGTGTGCACAAATAAGCCAGGAAATACTAAAACAACCTCCGTAAGGCTGTCCTAGACTAATAAATATCGAAATGTATTATGACTGGCTGCCGTCGTCTCAAACATTAGAATTTTTTGGCTGGAACGTTTCAAACTTCCGGGTTTATTGAGACCACAGTTTCTGAGAGGCAATCTCAATCAACACAGAACTTACTGAGGATTCGGACCGACTGCCATAATTTAAAACATCCACTGAATATAGTGTTATGGATTATAAATTTTATCTTATATCTTATCTTATCTTATCTTATCTTATCTTACTTCCAGATAAGAATTTTTCAGCAGCGCTCTTAGTCTTAGACGCTTGTTTTAGTGTAGTGGTCTAACACGGACAGATTATCCTGAGCCGCGGCTCTTTCATGTTAACTGCAGTGGGATAGGAAGCAAGCAGAGTCTAGCCTAGAGACAACTCATGGTGTCATATTACCATCATTTTTTTTTTGTTTTTGTGCGGAAAAACAATGCAAAGTCAAACTGATAATTTCGTCGGACTTTAGTTTGTCAGTCTTTTGTTGATCTCAAATCCCTGCACAATGTTTATTCGAAGTGTTAAAGACACTACAATGTGTTCATACTTTCAATCAGGGTTGGGCAAAGTTGAGATCATATGAACGTAGTTCGTGAACAAGTTCAGTTCTCGTGAACTTGATCTGAGCTTAACAACTGTTTTGGACAGCCTAATCTTAATCTGAAGTGGAGCTGTTTTAGATGCTTGATCTGAACTTAAGTATTCTGCCTAAATTTCAGTTCAGTTCATATCTCCCTCTAAAATCAGAACCAAATGCCAGTTTCAAACATCTAGAGCAACTGATCTGATCTGAAAACTACTCAGTTTCTATGGAACTGAGCTAAACTTGATCTTAGGACTTTTTGTCCTTTGGTGAACTGAACTTAATCTGAACTGACTTTTTAAATGAACTTGTCCAACGATGCCTACAGGCCACACCATTGAGTCCTCAGCATCAAGCGACGCCAGGTTAGAATGCTGACAAGAATTCAGGACACGTCAATGGGACGCGTGTCTCCCGTCGGTGTAAGGAATGTAGATGAGATCTCTGCCCTCTTTTATGTTCACATGATGAAGAGCGGTGCTCTCCCAAATTTCCTTCAATTTCCCTGTGAATTATCTGCATCTGTTTTGCAAGTCTGTTGAAAAAGACAGGAAAAAAAAACCCGTCTAGCTTGAGAGAGAAAGAGGAAAAAAATGCAAACATTCCGAAATGACAGCTACTATATCCCTGATTGGCGCGAATTGCAGCTTCATGTCACTGATTGGCGTTGCCAATTCCCAGACGGCGCGAAGGTCAACACTGGGCCGCACCTTCCCCGATTGCGAAGCGATCAAGTGCGACAACTTGGGACCGGCGGGCGCGCACAAGTTGTGGTCGCTGAGCCCCCATATTATGTTCATAGCAATAACGGGTATTTTGGACGCAAGAATTGCAGGGGACGGCGTTCAGGGAATTCAGCGCGGTTCGGAGATCGGGTGCATTGTGTGTTCTTGGTAATTTCGGCTTGAGTAGATTAGTATGCAGCGGCATCAACAGCAGCCCTTATCAGTGGGCCAAAGGGAACTTTCGCCAGAATTGAAGTTAACGTCATCGGCGCTGTTTATTATGGCGCTAATGCTTGCTGCCCGGTGTTGATCTCCATGTCCATTCTTTGCATTATCGCTGTTAATTTTTTTTTAATATTGTTTGGTCTCTGACATTGTTAAAATCTGCGTCATTCCATGTATACTGGCTCGAGGACATGCTGATAGACATACATTTTTGACAGTTCACGATATGCCTTACAGCTAGTAAAAAGGAACGTTATGTTGTTTTTTTTTTTGGTTAAACAAAGTTACTGGTTTGACGTCTCCATCAGCGTCAGCATCGCCACCAATTTCGATCACAGCAGCATCGTCACAACATCACCCTCACCACCGCCTCCAATAGCAATCACCACCACCATGATCACCACACCACCACCATCAGCACCACCAACAATAGCAGTAAGAAGAACAGAAATTATTACCACCACCAACAACATCAAGAAGGAGAACACCACCCATTACCGTGCAGTATGTTTTAGTATCTGCTCACCATTTCGACCTTGGGGAGCAGAGAGAGCCACTCTGGTAATTAAATCTTAGTGTCCTCGCTAGAAAGTATGTAAGGACTGGAACCATTTTACCATCTTAGTCCCATTTCCGTTCTAGCGGTCCTCAAGTTCATTTCTATTTTTGTCAGCCAAGGGCGGGAGATGTCCATGAAAAAGAAAAAAAAAAATCGATGTTGATGTCGATATTTTCTGTGGTGAATATCGATATATGGAAAGTAAGTGGAAGAGAGGAATAGGGAATAATCAAATATTCGTTCAACTAGAATACTTGATGATGAAGTTACATGAAAAGAATAGTATTGAGGTGAGAGGCTTTGTAAGGAAACGAAGAAAGCAGAGGATGGATTGGCAGCGTCTGTGGAATACAAACTGATTCAAGTTAGCTTTCGAAGAATAAATACACATGATTAAAACGATAAATAAATATTTGTTCTTTTGATAAAAAAAAAACAAAAACCCAATACGTTGACACGCAGCTAAGACATCAAATATAGAATCGGTACCCATCAAATTGTCGGGGTATCGATACCTAAAATTCCTACGCGCCTATCCTTGGGCTTAAAGGAAACTTTTATTGGACTGTGTCTGCATATCTCCCCCTCTCTCTCTCAGTCTGTCTCTCTCTCTCGCTGTCTCCCTCTTCCTTTCACTATCTTCATCACTGAATATGCTTTCTTCATGTACGCAGAGTCTAAACACCCTCGCTCGGATAACTATCTTGAAACCTTTCTGTCCATCTTCTGCTCTAAAGACCATTCATTTCCGGTCCTCTCATGTCGCAGGAATCTCCCCCCCCCTTCCTTTCCCTTCCCTTTCTCTTCCCTCACTTTCCACCATCTCTTGCTTTTTCCGTCTGTCCTTTCACTCATAGGCTCGTCTTGGCACTGGCAGGTTAAGGTCATTTATTGGAACTCCACGATGACTACTGAAGGATAGTGGAAGAGAAGGGGAAGAGTGAGCTGGCGAGGGGTGTGTGTGTGTGCGTGTGCGTGCGTGTGTGTGTGTGTGTGTGTGCGTAAGTGAGATAAAGAGAGCTAGAGAGAGAAAGATGGAACAGACAGACAGACACAGAGAGAGAAAGAGAGAGAAGGCATTTAGAATGAGAAAGGAAAAAAAAAGGGAACAAGAGGAACAGCTTGGCCAAGGATTTTCTTCCAAGAAGCGGGTGGTCAGAGAGCTGTATCATAAGGTCATAGTGGTTGTTTGGACGGATGGGTGGTTGGAGCAATTTCATACAGTAATAATTGTTAAAAACCATAGCAGATAGCAGCCATGTGAGGCAGATGGGACTTCGGGACGTTGTGCTTGGGGGAGGGGGCTTAGACCCTGTTCTTCCCACTACATCTAAATTTATGCAGAAGAAAAGGGGAAAAACATAGGGAAGAAATGTGCCTACAAACTTGATTAAGAGAAACCAACAGATGAAAACAAAAACTTGAGAATTTGGAACTTGTTTCTAAAGCAATGCAGATAAATAAGAATGAGAGAAAGTTAAGAGAATGAAAAAAAAAGAGGAGGAAATGGAGATAATGCAGACTAAGGCGGGAGGATGAAGAAGATGGCTGTGACTCTAAGAGAAGAGAAGAGAGAAAGAAAAAGAGAGAGAGAAATGGGGAAGTCTGACAAAGAATGAGAGAAGAATACGCAGAGACAAAAGAAATCAATGAGAAATTGACGCGAGATGGCATACAAGTGCAGCCACAATAAAACGGTTTGATCCGTAGAGGCCGTACAAGTGCCGTGGACTTGACGAGCTCATTATTCTATCGGAATGTGTTTTTCACCCCTCCGGTCGCCGGCACCACATCAACATTTTTTTTCACTGGTTGATTTGCATGCTGGATTGCTTTGTGCACTGCACTGCACAGCACTGCACTGCACGCCACGGCACAGCACGGCACAGCTCTGCACTGAACTTCTCTGCATTGCATTGCACTGTACTGTACTGCTTTGCACTGCACTGCACTGCACTGCACTGCACTGCACTGCACTGCACTGCACTGCACTCCACTCTATCACATGTCATCCCACTCCACTCCACTCCACTCCACTCCACTCCGCTCCACTCCATCTTCTTCTGTCATGTTACCTAGCCACTCAGCCACTCACAATGCTAGAAGGAATGTACTGTGCCCAAAACAGATATTTAAAAAAGACCCTATTCGTCTTGCCCCAACTGTTTTTAGCGAAGTCACTTTGAAATCTTGCAACAGTAATGATAAAACATCCATTTTCCGTTTACGTCTATCATTTTAGCATTAATCGCGTAACCCTGTCAATGTTTCTATCCGCATCGGACTGAGCCGTGGCCGAGTGAGTAAACAGATGTTCCACTGATAAGGCTATGTGTAGTTCGAACAAAAATAGACAACAGTTCTGGGTAAGATTCTTCATTTTAGCTGGTCATAAACTGTATGCCCGCCGCCTTCCGCCATTATCATTGTGATCACCTGACGTCACCATCAAGGGAAGGCACTATCATACATCAGATGCTGACCTATATTTTTTTGTACTACTTAGGCCATTCGAAACTAATTGATCTTTAAGACAATCAGTTCTAATTCTATAAAGGAAAAATGTTTGGAGATGAGCTGTAGTGTCAGAATATAATGGCAGTTAAGATTAACAGAAATCGCACTTTGTAGATAGTCTTAGTGATTTCCAGAAGCTGCCGATGTCTTCGGGATTTCGACAGGCTAACAAGATGATAGGTTCCGAGGCAGATGGTGGTGAAGTCGAGTACTCCTTCCTGCTGTCGCAGTGTCTGTCTCTGTCTCTGTCTCTGTCTCTCTCTCTCTCTCTCTCTCTCTCTCTCTCTCTCCATCAAATGTCCCTCCCTGCTCTCAATGACTGCTTGTGCTGAACAAGGTCTACGCCAGCTCATTTCTATTATCTGAGAACTAGCCAAGGAAGAAAGGATCCCTAAGGATCCCAATACACAAAGAAACTAATATTAATTCCCATATTAAGTCCAGGTTGGATCGATCCAGTATTTTCCCTTCAGTCATAACGGCAGACAATAATATTCCTAAAAGTTGCGTTTTTTTTTCTTTTTGCCTTGTTAAAGGCTTGAGCTATGTGACATGATTAGATCTGGACCCCGGTGTGCACCTGTGGCCACCATCTGACCATTGTTACAGTCATGTCGATGATGAAAACTTGCATCGTGAAAGCAGGATGGAGGGGACAACGCAGACAAATCATTAGAATAATTGGCTGCTTTTCCTTCTTTTTGCGCCTTCAGTTTTTTGTTCATGTCTTTCTATTCTTTCATCGGGTTGTTTTCTAGTCCTCTTCCTACATATTTTTTTTTTTCATCGCCTCATTTCTTTGTCGCCTCATACTTGTTTTTTTTTTCTTTTACTGTCTGCTTCAGCTGTGGCTTTCTTTTTACTGCGACATAATAATTTGCTTTGGTTTTGGCGACTTTATGTCGTAGTCTGTTGTCATAGTGGTTTACATATCATATCTTGCCTGTTGTCAGACAGTTCTCTATCTCTAATCAGCTTAACATTGTCGTTTATATGTGTAAATGTGCAGGAGGAAGTCATTGTGTATTTTATAATGAGTATATACACTCAACCTTGTAGGCGGAATTAGGGTGTCCGTTATTCTTTCTGAGAATAACTTGAAGGGGGAAGAAAAGCTGATGAGGTCACTTTGCTTGCCATATTTTTTGAGAGAAGACCTTTGTGGGTAGACCTATGAAGACCTCGCTCTGCGTATAATGATTTTTTTGTTTGTTTTAAATTCACCTCTGTATATCGGACAAACATAGGCCAGAGGCCCATCCCATGTCTGTCGTTACAGTAACAGTCCAAAATCTAGCGTTTTAATAAGAACATACGTGAGGTTTCACCTTTCTTCCAGCATGGCACTCGTGAATAAATGTGTCTTAGGTTGTACAAACCTTTTCCCATGACTATGCGCTTACTGATGTAGAGTTTTAGGTAGACTGTAAACACGGCTAACGTTGCACAGAATCAGACTTTGCCAGGTATGAAAATGCCAATGTTTTTTTCTTTGTTGGCTATATTGGGTTGTACACCTCTCATTAACTTATCCAGGGGTCCCAGGCCAAAATACTTTCCAAACATGTTGTTTAGCGTTTCCTCCAAATTTTGACACACACAAAAAAAATGCTCCTAAACCAGTTAGATTTTGAGAACTTAGATAGTGAAGCAGGCTACCTTGTATTTTACGCCTTTTCACTCAGTGATCAGGGTAATCTTACCCACCTAGCAACAACCACAAAGTTTATACTTGAGTTGCTAAACCTCACCTATTCTGAGTTTACACATGTATTTGCACCTATCTAAGCCTTTGAAATTCAAATCCAACCCCTTTCCTCCCATCCCCATGGCCAGTTTTCTGATTTTATAGGGACTATTTGAAATTGCATATTTTTATGCCAGGTGCTATTGGCATCTTCATACTTGTGAACACGGCTAACGTTGTACAGAACCAGACTTTGCCAAAGGCGCGACCCCACCGGATTCGACCGCAGCACGCCAAGGCAAATCGTGACATAGCAAAATAATTTGTCCACTTTCAGAAAGACGTCAATGTCGTGTCGAATCGTAGTTTCGTGTAGAAAGAGCTGTATCCATCCCATCAATAGTAAGACAGGGGATAATTTTGTTCCTGCGACATGAAATGCCATGCCGTGTTTGGACCCGGTGGGTTCAAACCATCAATACTTTAGCTGGTAACAGTTGAAGTGAAGTCAGACCTGGTCTCGGAATCACCTTTATATCGCGACCACTTGCTGTTTCGATTGGGTTTCATTGACGCCATTTTTTATTTACATGAACGCCATATTGCGACCACCTGTGTAGTGCGACAATGACTACTTTTATTTTCCCTCTCTTAAGTAGTGTAAAAATGAAGAAAAAAAACAACCCCAAAAACCCACTGTAATAAGCGACCGTCTAATCTTAAACAGCGCAAGAATCATTGATTGGATTTTGCAGTCAACCATAGAATGTAACAGGGTTTCTTTCTAATGCACTGTATAGCACTGTATAACAGTAGCCCCATGCCTGCGACCAAGAAGTGGAAACTTGTAAAACAGAGAAAATGAAGATAATTTGCTGTATATCTTGACATCCCTTACCCCTGAAAAAATTGTGTGAAGCAGCCATCTTTCTGAAGGCATCGCTTTTCTAAGAATGAACAATGATCGCCATGATTATAACTGTTCCACTGTAATAGCAGCTGTAGTTACTGGGGTGGTGATGATGGTGGTGATAAAAATAGCTGTTGTAGCATCAGTAGTAGTAGTAATGATACAGTGTGTAGATGGTCAGATTCTTTAAAGATGTAAACCAGACGCAGCAAGGAATAGAACCACCAAGCAGTTTCTCTAAAACTCCCAAGAGTTTCCTGGGCAAGTGCCATCACTTAATAAGTAGCCGTCACATTAAGAGACCGCCAGTGCCAAGATGGAAATTGCTGCTTTGGAATCTGATCCACAGGTCAATGCGGAAATCCGTTGGGTCGCTGCTAAAGGGCCGTAAACCAGTCAGGAAATCTGGGGCTTAATCAGGGAGTCTCAACCTGGAGGTTGCTGAATCTATGGGAGTACGCAAATAGCATACTACAGGTTGCAGGAGAGAAATTTGAAAGCCTCGTCGAGCCATGTCATAAAATCTTCTCCTCAAACCACAGAAAAGTTCTGACATGACCAAGGCCAGTCCGCAAATGTGGTGCCACTATTGTGCTAAAATTATATTCTGTTTAAATGGGGGTCCTTAATTTAGATTTTCATCACAATTTTAATTTGGATGAAATATACCAATTACGGATTAATCGTATTTTACTTGATCAAGACCATTGCAGTGGATTAAATTGAGCGGTCCTAACCTGGTGAGGTTCAAGGGGTACGTCGACTAGGAAAAGTTGAGAACCGTTAGGCTAATTGATATGTGACCGACACAGATAACTGGGTGATGGATTGCAGGCGGTGAGCGAGTAATGAAGAAGAGCCAAAATGGTCAACAGTTTTGCAGACTGAAACTAAAGCCTCACTGTGATTTACTGAAAGCTTAAGTTATTTCGAACTCGAGAGTACCACTTACAGTTTATATAAAAAATAGTTATACCACTTATGGCTGAGAAAATATATACTACTTATGGCTAAAAGAATATATCACTTACGGCTGATATACCGATAGAAATCGACGAGGTGTTTATTCGTATTCATTCTTTTGTACTGTTAATGCGTGAATGAATGAACGTGCGAGGGCACAAAAAAATGAGCAAACGAATGAAAATAAGAGGTAAAAAATATATAATTCAGGGTGTCATAATGAATTCATACAGCAAAACAGTCATCATCATCATCATCATCTTCATCATCAGCAGCAGCAACAATAACAACAACAACAAAACAACAACAACAACAACAAAACAACAACAACAACAACAACAACAACAACAACAACAACAACAACAACAACAACAACCGGACAGACAAAAAGGGGTACAACTCAAGATACATTTAAATCTACAATGGCACACACACACACACACAAAAATAAAATTGCCATGTATAGCATTTGTGAAAGAAAACGCGTTTTGACCTCATTGTCTTATAATAACAACAACAAAAACAACACCACCACCAACAACAACCTTCTGCATCTTCTTATTCATAGATCAAGCGTCAAACGACAGTAAATAAGACGCACACATACACATACACACAGTTCATTTTCTGTTTTGTCCTCTCTGGTATTTAATGAACTGACAGATTACGCGGCAGCTGTATCGATCCACGTTGTGAAAACATGATTAAGTGTTAATTTGTTTAGGAGTATAGATAACGCAGATGCATTATTTTCCAGCGACGTTTCTTCAGGCTGGGTCTTGTTAAGGCAACATCGGCTGTCCCTGCCACCTGGGAATCTGCTTGTCTCTGATTTCCTCGTTCACGGTGTCTCACCGTCTCATCCTTTCTGTTCTTCCAGCGACACCTGTAGGGTCTCACGAGCCTGATCCGCTTTTTTCTTGAGTCCCTTAATTTTGTTATGTCAGATTTTACTCCCCAACTCAACCATTTCGTGGCTTACAAGATTAACTTTTGAACTCGTCGCTTCACGACTTGATTTAGTGAGGGTCCATTGCAATATTAAGTCTGTAGATTTGACTGCTCAAGCAATGGGCCAACAGTCACTGTACCCTCTTCCTCAGCATACTCGAAAATGGCAAACAATTTACGAAGAAAGAAGGAAAAAAAAATCTAGATCAGGTTCTCATAGTTATATCATTATCTTTGTTGTATAATCTACTTAGATCTTTTTATTACGTTTCTGCTTAAAATTCGGCGATTTTAGACTTCGGTGGGCCTGTTGTAAATAAAACCACTTGTTTCTGGCGCATTTTTCCCAAGCCCTTCCACATATTTTTTTCTGTACAATCATGCCCCTCCCTCGCCCCATCCCCCCTCCCGCAGCAGCAGCAGCAGCAGCAGCAGCAGCATTCACTCCAAGACTAAAGCCTAACGAAAAAAGACAAATGATCACTTTTCTAGGACGTTCACAGAATTGGATACCGGTGTAGCGTCAGTACTGACGAATCCCACAAAATTCATATGAACTACGAACTCCTTTTGTTCAGAATATTGAAGCGGATTCTGATGGTAGTATACTATTGAAATTTATCTGCGACTTACAGAACGACACAACTTTGTGAGAAATTAGGTCTTTTAGACAGTACGCAATCTCATTTTTCACCAAAAGTAAGTTTAGTGACATACGACGTCTTGCGTCACCACGGACCACAGTTGTACCCCGCCTCCATCTGAAGATGTCTGTGTCTCGGTGTTTGTTGACCCGATTCTCCACCCATCTGTCTCCGCTCGTGCACACGCCACAAAGATGGAAATGTAAAGAAACAACTTTGGATCTCTTTCTCTTCCC
>JAWQUT010000149.1:280181-291080 GCA_033807755.1 Ellobium chinense | reverse complement strand
TTGGGGGGGGGGGCGGAGTGATGAGACTGGATAGTATATGGGTTGATGTGATCTTCTGGCTTTCCACAAGAGTCTTCAGACTTACTCCTCTGGCAAATTAGGGTCAGAGTTACACTCTGATTTTGTTTTCTCTCTGAAAATATTGTGACAGTGGGCGAAGCTTTGAAAATATTGGAGAGTGACCCCTCTCCCCTCCGAGGAGTTGTGGGGGTGAAAGGGGGGGGGTGGTTGCTAGAAAAGAACGAAGAGGTACATAAATACTCAGAAGTACTTGAACATTGGGCATTTTTTTCAAACTCTGATAAACGCACTTTTCATACTAGGGTAGTTTATTCAGATATACGTTTTCGTGTTGTTTTTGTTCAAAACAAAGTTGAGCTTGAATTGAGTTTAAAATTATATAAAAATACATGTGTGAAGAGCGGTTACCTTAGTGGATTTCTCATTATTTCAAAAACATTCGATGGCCACATACCAAGTTTTAGAAAACGCTCTTCAGTTTGTAAGAGAGCAAGTGCGCACTGTAGTAGGAGAAACAAGATCAGTTATATAAATACAGTAATTAAAAATCGGATAGAAGGGGATGAGACATGGTAAACGTCTGTTCACTTCCTTCGTCTTCATCAGCATCATCATCATCATCATCATTAAAAATATCATTATCATCATCGTTGTCATCGTCATCATTATCATTTGCTGAAACCAGAGAGATACCTTCAGCGAGGAGTTATACTTGTAAATTTTATTATCATCATCCTCATCATCATCATTATCATCACCGCGCCAACAAAAACTACAGCCACAATACCCCCTCCCCAACTGTTGCTTCAACAGCAGTGAGTAACAGCTAGAAGAAGAAAAGTAACATTTAGTTTCAACACATGTCTTTTAGTGGATTTGATAAAGGGGTGAAAACAACCTTTTGTCCCAGACCTGTGATGGCTTCTGTACATTACAAAATGGCGTGACAGTTTTGTTCCCACGACCAGTTAGGTTCCTTACACCCGCAGGTGGGTTTTCCACGCCTCTGTTCCTCTTCCCTCCCCCCCACCCCCACCCCGTTTTCAATTTTNCATCATCATTAAAAATATCATTATCATCATCGTTGTCATCGTCATCATTATCATTTGCTGAAACCAGAGAGATACCTTCAGCGAGGAGTTATACTTGTAAATTTTATTATCATCATCCTCATCATCATCATTATCATCACCGCGCCAACAAAAACTACAGCCACAATACCCCCTCCCCAACTGTTGCTTCAACAGCGGTGAGTAACAGCAAGAAGAAGCATTTATTATCAACACATGTCTTTTAGTGGATTTGATAAAGGCGTGAAAGTAACCTTTTGTCCCAGACCTGTGATGGCTTCTGTACATTACTAAATGGCGTGACAGTTTTGTTCCAACGACCAANCCTTACACCCGCAGGTGGGTTTTCCACGCCTCTGTTCCTCTTCCCTCCCCCCCACCCCCACCCCGTTTTCAATTTTTCCTGTTCTACACCAATCACATAATAATTTGGCATAATGAACAGAAGAGGCGTAGGTGAGGCTGGCTTGCCCCTCCACAACACCATCACTCACGTTCTTTGGATCACTTAATACTTTGTCGCATGAGCCTCTCCCCTCTCTCACCCCCACTCTTCTATGCAACATTCCTGCTCTCTCCCCCCCCCCACTCCCACTCCCACTCCCACTCCCAACATGCCTTCTCAAACTCAATATCCCTTTGCCAAGCAACCGTTGATGAAGTTCCAAAAATTACTAGCCAGGCCGTTAGAAGTTCATATAATATTCTCCCATCAGGCTCCGAACTGCCTCTGCCATTACCATTATCATAGCTGTCATTCTCGGTCTAACCTTCTGGACATTCACACGTTCTGGCTTCCTTTCATGGGTTGGTCAGTCTCTCTGCCTGCCTGCCTGCATGTCTGTCTGCAACTCTGTCTGTATGCCTTCCTGTCTGTCAGCCTGTCAGTGTACTGTCTATCTGGTTAGCATGTTTATTTGTCAGTCTGTAGTCTTACTCGCTGTCTGACTATCAATGTCAGTCTTACTTGCCCACTGCCTGCTTGACTGCCTGTCTGACAGCTTGCCTGCTTGTCCGCCTGCCTGTCTGACTGCCTGCCTGCCTGCCTGACTACCTGCCTAACTGCTTGCCTGCCTACCTGCCGGCCACATGCCTGCTTGCCCGCCTATCTGTATGTCTACCTGCTGCTTGTCTGTCTGTCTGTCTGTCTGTCTGTCTGTCTGTCGTATGCACATTTCTAATCGCCTGTTTGCGTACCAGATTGCCTGTTTGCCTGCCTGTCTTTCTGGCTGTCTCCTGTCTGACTGTTTGTCGTATGCACACTTTTGTTCGCTCTATCTTCTTACCTGCCTTCCTGTTCTGTTGGCTGCTAGCCCGTCAGATCATCTGCCTGTCTGCTCGCCTGTCCGTTATTGTGTCCGCTCCCCATCTTGCTGTCCCTGGGGAAGGTTGGCTTTAGCGCATAATTTGTAATGTTGTAATGGCCTGACACCGCATTTTCTTCAACTTCAACTCTACTGCTCTCCATTTTCAGCCAACCAATTTGTTTGCCTGTCTGTCTGCCCATGTGTCGCATTTAGATAGCGGCTGGCCTCTGTATTGTTTTGTTTCGTGGTCCTGGAGATTAATTGACGCTTCCCATCCCATCTCATGCCCGTCTCACCCCCATCGTAGTTGGGAACTCGGAAATGTCTCAAGAACATACCCCTCCCAACTCCAGATGGAAATTTTCGTAATTGGTTTCTGTAGTTGTGAGAAGGAGTTTTGAGTTTTGGGAAATTTCTGCCATGTTAGTATGGTTTTGATCTAGAGTGACGTCATCACGAATTTATTATTTTTTTTTTGGGCCCCAAATTTTGTCGGTTTTCTTACTTTATGTCTGTGACTGGGTACGCGAATTTTGTTGTTGTTATTGTGTTCCTCCGAGCAAATGTTTTGAATAAATTATGAGAACCATAGGTCAGCTTGTAATGTGGATTGGCTGAGAAGCATTTTGAGCCGTCTTCGAAATCTTGCTGCCCTGCCCTTTTTTTTTGTTTTTTTTGTCTGTTGTTGAAATTATTTTTCCTGTCTCCCTCTTAAATGGTTTTGCATTGCTATTTCGGTTGCTTTCCACATTATTGTATCTATAGCAGTCTGGAAATAAAAGTTCAGTTCTTTCAATTCAGAGACAATGTTATTTATGGTATTTTATTTGTATCTCTTGCAACAACTGTGACCTCGTTTACCAAACAACCTGTGCTCTAATTTCTTCACTGTTTGTTTTCCAGGTCATTATGAGTTGGGAGAGACATTCCCACTTTGTCCTAAATCTGTGATGTATAAATTTTTAGAGAGATTTTAGGTTTTTCTCAAGTAATGCGAACTTTGGAGTACAGGAAAGAAGGAGAGATACTCTGGCTCATTATGTATTTTTAAGACGGATTTTGAAATTTAAGGGGCGAATCGCGTGATCACGGGGGTCTGGAGAAAACATTGTTCTTCTTTCATCATGTCCCACTCTCCCTTCATGCTGTTACTTTCCCTTCCCTCAACACTCAGATTACAACGCTCACCTCTCACACCTTCTCTCTCTCTCTCTTTCTCTTCTCCCCCCCCCCCCNCCCCCTTCCCTTTGCCCGGAACCAAATCCGTGTGAAGCAAATGCACAAAGGCACAGTCGATGTACACAAGCAAGCATGTTACCACATTTAGTTCTGGCTTCACCCAATGTCTTGAGGAAACAGGACATAGAATCCAGGCATTTTTCTTTCTTCCAAAACGGACCATTGCATTGAGGCATTTTCGTGCCACTGTACTGTTGATATTGCCTGACTCGATAGAAGTCATTTTCATATACCCATCTTATCACACGTCTTATATTTTTCACTTTTTAACTTTCAGAGGGCCGTTCAGTGTTGTGAGGAGATGTCTGCACAGAGAGACGCAGCAACAGTTCGCTGTCAAGATAGTGGACGTCTCAAAGTTTACCTCCAGCCCTGGATTGACCGTGGAAGGTGAGTGCGGCCATGTTAAAAATTAAAATTCGATCGACTCTGCATAGTCGCACGCAATGTGACTAAAGAAATTTTAGGAATTTACTATTTAGATAAAGAGTTCGATTCAAAATGGGCGTTTGCTGAGGCAGATGGACATGGCGGGACCTCAAGACCTCGAATTTCACTCGATCCGTGTATGATATTGAGTTGGTGAAGTGTTCAAGTTCGTTAAGGCTTCGTTTTCGTTAATTAAATGCACAACTAATCCTGTATACGACGAACGCCGTTCGTTTCTCATATAGTGATTGTCACAGACAGTAGGTTGCCTTAAAGAGTTGATTATTAGGTCAGAAAAGTAAAGGAAACCTAGATCTATGTCCTCTGATTGTCGAGTCAGTTGAGAGCTTGCTCATTAACAATATGATCGTTTAGTAACGTAAGAATTACATTGAATTACAATAATTACAGTGCAGCAGTGCTAAATACACGACTTTTAATGGCGTTCAGCATTCTAAGTTAATGTTATTCATGGAACGGTATGATGTGCAAGTTCACAGATACCTTTTTCCTAGCACTTTCGTGATTGCATGGCTCATTAAAACGATAGACAGTATATACAGGCTATGAAGAAACCCTATGATCGGCCGCTAAATCCTTCAATGTCGTTTTCGAGATTTCACCGTAGTCGATTGGCGATCGTTTTATACCGCTTTTGTCATTCAGTCTCATGATATTTGGGCTATGAGATAGGACGGTGGCGATAGACAGGTTGGCGCGATAAGGAGTTAAATATTTATGAGAAATATGATCGGTGGTGCCTAAAATGCAGCTGTCATGGTGGGGGGTCGCGATATACATGTGGTCGCCTGACCAGATTCGACTATCTACATAGAGACAGAAGGACTCAGTACCAGAACATTACAACAAAGATGCGTGGTTTTTTTCGAATGGTTGAGGCACGAGACTGTGAGGGCTTACTATTAAGCGAAACATGCGATTAAGCAGAGTCAAATGTCGCAAGAATAGTACGGAAATAAAGAGATTTGAAGGTACGTCGTAGGTCGAAGGCACCTGCAAACCAACTGCGCTAATGGAAGGGAGTTAATAGACGAGTAATGAGTCGAAGTGATGTTTTGTTGAATTATGTCCCTTGTCCTCTAACGTTGCGCATGGTCTCGTACCCTGCAGTCTTCCGGTAGCGTTTTCTTTTCTCTTCTCTTCTCTTCTCTTCTCTTCTCTTCTCTCTCTTCTCTTCTCTTCTCTTCTCTTCTCTTCTCTTCTCTTCTCTTCTCTTCTTTTCTTTTCGCAGTCTTTTAAACCTACGAAAATTGAAATAAATAGAGCATAATTCTCATACTATCTGAACGGCTGCCGAAGTACTAGAGGACAGAACAAGGACAAAAAGAAAAAAGGAGGGGAAATAGCAATAGCCTTGTTTTTACAAATTGAAAAAAAAAAATGTTGTCTGTCTCTTGAGATTTTCAATTCTAAAAATACGATAGTAATTCAAATAGTGATAAATAATGATATACCTGTAGTGTTTATCGCTGTCTCTATGTCGTCATTGTTAAATACAAAGACTGCCCCACCCTACCTCTCTAATTAGACTCTGCCAAACCTCTTTTTATGGAGTCTTGTTTCCAAGCGTACGCACCTTCTCGTCAACCTTTCAAATCATTTCGCAGCTACTGCGAAATTTCTGGTTATTATTATCTGAACAGCAGATTTCTCGAGGCTCCTCCTTTTGAAGAAAAGAATATTAGGCTGATACACGGCAAAATAGCGGGTGGGGGAAGGGAGCTGGAGGAGGCGGGAGTGTAGCGAGGTTCAGAGATTGCGCAAGCCAGGCCAGTGTCCCACTCCGTTAACGAACTTCACATTTAGGCAAATCTCCTCGGACCCGTCCGTGTAACCTGATTATCCTTCGTTTGGGGAGCACAGGGGAACCAGCGAATGCCATTTTCCGGCTGCTGGCTTGTTAATTCGCTGGCATCAAGCTCAGAAGTTGGCAGTTGAAGCGACAGTGAAAATCAGAGGCCTGTCATGTTAACAGGTCCATACGGGTTCCTTACGGCCCCTATGTGGGATACAGCTTGAGATCGGAAGGGGAGAGGGAGGGAGGTGGAACTATCGCGCAGGCAACTTAAGGGTTTCGTATGGAGTGGATTCGTCAGAGAGACATGTAGTTTAACTTGTAGGCTGCCCGTGGAAAAACAGCTGGGAAACACATAGGTAGCTCAAGATCTTGAGGAGGCGGGCAGGTAGTGTAGGCGTCATGTGGGTAGAATATGGACTGACATAGGGATGGTAATAATATGGGCTATCAAATAATGGCTTTTCGGATACTACAGTAGTTTGAGTCTGGATTCCATATCAAAACACGTTCTGTGCGACAGTAGCATTTATATCGGAAATAAGACAAGACGGTAGAGATGTTAGTAAAGTTAGTGAGAAATAGGCTCACGGTGTGAGGAGAACGTGGAGAACGCATCATTATGCAAAGTCAATGACCGAACACCGTACTCACTCAGAGAGGAAGCCAGCCAGTATTGCCCAGAAACAGTGAAACACTTTTCCTGGCTTATGTCATGAATTTGGTTAATATACCCCATTGATTAAAGAGAAAACAACAACACGATTTTTGTTTTGTAAATAGACATCAGACGATCTTTGTTTTAATCATCATGTCGGTGGCTTTTGAAGATGAAAACGGACCGATGACCGGGTGCTACCTTTCATGCAGAAATCTGGGTAATCGCAGTGAGTTAGACGTTTTTTTCTCGCACCACGCATTTCGCAATATTGCCCCTTGCTCTTAAGCTAACAGAAGCATAATTATGATGCCACCTCCTAAATGCCCGATCCGTCATAGAGCTCGCTAATGCTAAGAAAATGATTTTACTTCTTTAATATATATGCTTAAATGTCGATTCCAGAAAGAACACTCGGCTTTAAACGCGCCTGCCGCTGATTAACAACAAATGCAGTGTTGCAGAAAAAGGGATATCGGTGCCGGAGCGTAAAGGCCTTGTGAAGGCAAAAAGGAAATTATTGGACGATTGCAATTCCTGAGAAATCGCATGGCATGAATAGCTGGAAAAGGTCAAATTCACCTCAATCAGAGAACATGTGAGTGTTCATGGAATAACGATACAAGGAAAAAAAAATCAGTTGCGTCCGTTGCGATTTGCATGAAGAAAGGTTCATTCCAAGGACCCATGTTTTGTGTCTTTCGAGGGCTGGATTCTCATGTTACAATGACTGTTCCAAATTGAAACACCTGAATGAAGTCATATTCCACATTATTATTACGTCATACAGCAGGTTTAGTATTCTGTTGTTCAGAAATTTTGGCCGATTCTTATGACAGTCCTTGGGATTTTTATGTGAACTCAAAAACTTAAAAGAGTTCCTCATCAGTTCCATCTCTCTCTGACCGTTAGCGTAGAACTGGGCGCATAAATCCCCTTGTCGTCTTCTGTCCACACATTACTTTACCGATGACAGCTCACTCCTTGTCTCACACGTTTTCTTCTCCTGTTGTCACCTCACCTCACACACACGTTTTTGATCTCCTATGAAAATATCATGTGTCCGTCCATTTGCTGTTCTTCCTCACGTTTTTTTGCCTTTTTTTTTGTTTCGTTCCTCTTTGGACCCATGCTTTTGTTTCTCTCCTCCGTGTCTCAGACCTGAAGCGGGAAGCCACAATATGTCACATGCTGAAACACCCGCACATCGTGGAGCTGCTGGAGACGTACAGCTCGGACATGATGCTCTACATGGTCTTTGAATAGTGAGTACATCATTGGTGTGCACGTCTTTCTTTACTCATATTTTCCTTCTCTTTCCTCTCTTGATCTTGTTCTTATTGTTCTTGTTCTTGTTCTTCTTCTTCCGTACAACTCGAACATGATATTCTGTATGGTCTTTGAATAGTGAGTACATCATTGGTGTGCACGTCCTTGTTTACTCATAATCTCCTTCTCTTTCCTCTGTTCTCTTCTTCTCTCGATTTCTCTCCCTCTCTATGTAGATACGTAGATCTTTACTACTATCTCAATCTGTATTGCGTGCTGTCCGTTGCCAATGTATATACTCTGTTTTTCGCCCACGTACCACAGTTGTGGTTTGGGTTTGTTAAAACCTCTCTCTCTCTCTCTCTCTCTNTCTCTCTCTCTCTCTCTCTCTCTCTCTCTCTCTCTCTCTCTCTCTCTCTCTCTCTCTCCCTACTAATAATTTCATGTATAAATGCGTATAATAGCATAAAGTTATTTTTTCTGTCTGACATGTTCGACACATGCCTTCTCTTTGGTTTTTCGAGGACCTCTTCCTCATATATACACGGAGGCCTTCGTCCCCTCAGCCTTTCGTCTATATCTCCTTCCGTCTTCGATGCGCGCGATATCAACTTTATTTTCTCATCTTTGCCTCTCCAAATTCTCCATTTCTCAACATGCCTCTTCAGTCTTCGTTCATAACTGTTGGACTACACAATGCCAAGTCTATATTTCCAGAGGTTCTCATGTTCTCTTGTTCTTATTCAATTCTGTGATGGTCTATACCTTTGCAAAGTCATCACGCTCTGCGGCACGCGTCTGCACCAATCGTGAATTTTTTGTAGAGCTATGAAGCAAATATCTATCCCTGTCCCTTTAATTTGCAAGGAGGACTTGCCCATCCTATGGCCTCCTGATCAGCCTGTTAGCACACCCGACCTACTCTCATACAAAGAATGACCGTCAAACCATTTAAGGCAGCCATCACGAAGCAGCTAAAGACCTGGTCTATTTGTCGTCCTTCTAGTACGGACTAAAGAGCTTAGCGAAAGTCCTCACTGATTGGGTGTTTGTTCTGTCTTTCCCTTTTTTTTTTTCTCAATTCTTCTCTCCATTTCTCCCTACTTTTGCTCCGTCGTACTCTGGCATACAGACAGGCGAGCACGCAAGAGAGTGTTGTGTATGAATTAGTTAAAGACAGATTCTGATGATCTCAGTGTTTCTTGAAAGATATTTTATCATTTTTTTTTATTCTTTTGTGAAACTTACGACAGTATTATCATGTAAAATAATAAAGGAAAAAAAAAGACTTTTTTAGTTGGTTTATTAGACCATACAATGATAAACATCTCACTCATAGACAGATAAACAGAACAGTATACATAAAGTGCACTGTCTTTTAAAATCATGTACATTGGTACAATTCTCTACCAAACATCATTCATTTTTTTTTTGAATTGTGATCTTACAACTTGGCTTATAATGATGACATTTATATAACCCATACTATTCATTGCAATAATGTAATAATAATACAGTAATAATAGTGATAGTATGAAATATCATTACCATTAAAATTTGTAAAAACAATAATTGCAAAACGTCCACAGTAAGTCCGAATGAATTTAGGACAGAAAGTATAATTAAACGTGTGTGGAAGTGACATATTCTAACTTCTTTCGGTCAGTACCGTCATTACTGTCATCTTCATCGTCCTCGTTGTAGTCGTCATTATCATCATCGTCATCATCATCATCATCATCATCACCACCAATAACATCATAATCATCATCATCATATTATCTTCTTGATCGTGTGTTTACCAACCGGGGAACAACATGATCGCCAACAACTCAAAATGTAGCCATGTCCCTTCAAGCTCATTTCCGACGGTGCTTGAGAAAATCCCGTTTCCTAATAAGTCTAGACATCTTGAGATAGGCAAACACGAGACACTCATACCAGCTGCAGGGTGGAAAGGATAGGAGTTTTTTGTAAGTATCACCACTACCAGAGAAAATATTTAAAAAAAATTGAAGTGTCATATTTCGTTAATGATTATTGATAGAGGATCTGATGAAAACTTTCTCCAATATCAGAGGCGTGGAATTAGAGCGACATGTGTCCCCTTCCTCTCCCGCCCTGAAATATCTCTGCGCCCACTAGTATGTTCCAGCCGCCTCTCACTGGACTCCAGAAATCTCCCATAATTGATATGGAATCCCCTGTATTAGGGTCCCCTTACCAAGCTCTGTACCCTTTACCACTGTTCACCTCCCTTCCCCTCTCCCACTCCGACATACCCATTTGTCATATCTGTCAAGTATCCCAGAATCAGTGGCCAGATAAGAAGGATCTGTCTCCCCCTTCTTCTCCCCACCCCATTGATAGCGCTTTCTAGGGTATTTCACACATTTATTTGCGGATAATATGGTCTGTTACATTGGCTTTTGTCGACTGATATTATCTGTTACAGTGACTTTTATTGGCGTATGCATCTTTTGCTTTCGGAAGCGAGATTTTATTACACAGTCACGTATTTGTATCAACATTTGCTTAAACCGGAAGTGAGCTTTGGTGGAGTTGACTAACAAAGAATGGTCTACATTGAAAATAACCACGTAACTACTTGAGACTTTTCCTTCATGATTAATATCACAGGAGGATGAATGTACCCAACAAACTTTCCTCTCGACCCCCGACATCCCCCCAACACCCCCAACCCTTCAACCCTCCTTAAGTAGACCTTATACCCACGCCTCTGCCCAGTGTCCCTTTCGTCTATTTCCAATCATCATCTCCTTTATTTCTCTTACCGACCGAATCGTCTTTGCGGGGCGCTAATAATATCGTTGCTTTCGAGTAGTGAGGAAGAGAAAGCTGTGAGACCGGGGAGGCGTGAGGGGAAATTGGTTATCGTGAATTCTGCCGGGCGTAATGTTCTTACAGGGCGCACATTATGATTGCCGGAGATGAGAGGAAGAGTTCTTATACTCAGGGATGTTTAGCAGTGCGGAAAAATACCGATGGGCTGGGCTGGTCGAAGATGGCTTGGCTTGAAAAGGGAGGAGTGTTGGGGGGGAGGGGGAGGAGGGGAGAGAGAGAGAGAGA
>JAWQUT010000149.1:253668-270827 GCA_033807755.1 Ellobium chinense | reverse complement strand
ACCACACCACACCACACCACACCACACCACACCACACCACACCACACACCACCACACCACACCACACCACACTCTTTCTTTCTCTTTCTCTACCTTTCATATTTTATTTTCTAACTCTCTCCACACCCTCCTTCCCTTCCGCGGACAGTTTCGCCCGTCTCTCAACATCTCTGATTTATCTACTAACTCCCATCCCCGCCTTGCCTGTCAGTGGACATAATATTATCCTCCATTGTCATACCATGCCCTTTAACTTCTTCCCTTCTTCCTTCCTGCAGACTGCTTTTGTCATTCTCACCACCTCTTCTTTCTTTCTTTCTTTCTTTCTTTCTTTCTTTCTTTCTTCTTTCTTTCTTTCTTTCTTTCTTTCTTTCTTTCTTTCTTTCTTTCTTTCTTATATCTTTCTTTCTTTCTGATATCTATGTCTTTCATGCTTACACGTCCAGACGTTTCCGTCCTCTCTTCCTATCATTCAGTTTCTTGACCTCCGTCTTCTCCTCTCAACTCATTTCATCTCTTTACCTCTACATCCTGACCTTTTCTTCCCTCCATCATTCCCGCAGACACTTGCACCATGCTGTCTACCCCCCTGTCTGTCTCATGACATATTAATTTACTTTCCGAGTCTCATCCCCTTCGCCCGTCCCCTCCCAGGGCGAATTTATCGATCCGCCCCTGATCAGTGACTGATCCAGCCCTCACAAATATAGCCGGCGCACGACGCCGGTTAAAATGAAATTTGTCACAACAGAACGCCTGTCCTGGACAACCCGCGATGTATCGGGTACTATTGACTTGAGCCTCCTCGGGGAGATCGATACCCTAATTAAGTGGCCTGTCGATACTTCTGAACCTTTCATGCGAGTGATTCCATTTCAGGGAAATTTTATTTATGATACCCGCAGCTTTTCATGGAAGTCGATATTCCAGCACTCATATCATTTTGCTGACTTGCTGTGCTCAGCGGCATATGCTGAGGTTTAGAGATACAGACATCTTCCACGTGTCTGTTCTGGAATGCTCTAAAGTGGTGGAATATCATATGTTTCACATTGTGGTTATATTAATGAACATAGTGTTGCCTAAGTAGGGGGATTTTCTTCAGCAGTAAAAGTTTACATGTGTTCATCATTCGGTTTCGTGTCATATATTTACATAAAGAAATGATATGGATGTGGAGTTATACGAAGGCTGTGAAATTGTAGAGTGTTGTAAGTATTATCTACTGCTTTTATCCTCAGCTGATACTGAGCGCTTTCTTTATGTGCCTTTTTTAATTTTTTAAATTTTAATTCAGATTTGATTATTGTGTGATTTTTAAATACTTAGACGAAGGAACATTGGTTTGTAAGAAAGTGATTGAAACAATTTAGCTTGCCACATATATGAAATCTGTGATCTGATGGTGTATCAGAGGTTTGACAAACATATTTGCGATTGTGAAGTTGTCTAGGTGCTCCGACTGATGTTTTCAAATACTTGACGTTCATTTCTAGCCTGCAGTGAGTAGTGAGTAGATCCCTGCGCTTTTGAGGCTTTGAACTCGTTTTGTGTTTCTTCATCTATTGGTGTACAAGATTATGGGCAATTCCAGCAGAATGTCACGTCAGTTGCGCTAATTTCTGAAAAGCTCTGACTCTAAAGCAGCTACTGTCAGTGTATTTTTAAATAATGAATGAACCTCCATTAGAAAGAAACCAAAAGTAATGGTTGTAAAGTCAAAACGTTTCAAAATTTAGCTTAACTGACATGACACGCTGCTGGAATTGCCCTTATAGAAATACCCATGGTTTTGGCAGTAGTTTACGATTTTTTTTTTCTTTTTTACTTATTTCTCCCTTGCAGGAAACTGGGCCATAAGTTCAACTTTATAAGGTGTTGGAATTCGTGACAACAACAACAACAAAAAATAATGCCAGGTCAGGAGAATGAATATGACTGTTTTTTTTTCCTAGCACCTGAAATTTGAGATCGGTGAGGTCCTCCCATGTAATATTCATTTCTAGCTCGCTGTTTTAATAGCCTGAAAGGTCGCAGTTACACGACTGGCAACACAACTTGTCATAATTCTGTGCCAGCTCGTAGTGCTGTTATGAGGAGTCAGCGCGTTAATGAGTACTTCAGAAACGTCACAGATTTGCGGAGTATTGTGATTATCAGCTGTCGAGTGCGCTGATTTAGGCTGGAAAGCCGTGGCTGATTTGCGCCTCGAGTGGTGATTTGTAGGGACTTAATATATTGCATTGAAATGGCTAAAGGCAGCAGGTCGAAAAGACCAAGTTTGAGAAATCGACGAAAATAAATCCTGGTAAATACGTCATGTCACTGGACCTGTTTCCTCACAAATACAAATTGTGAGCTAACTAAAGCACGTTTTGCAGAAACGAACTTGTTGGTTGGTTGGATTTACGTCACTGATTCAGAATGTAGATGTAACTGAAGTTTGATTAACAAGTGGACTTGCATCATTTTGTCATTTCACAGCAGCAAGAAAACTACTTGAGGTGGGCGAGAAGAAATCGTTAGCTTTCTCCTTTATGAACTCTTTTGAATTGCACAGAAGAAGAATATGTTTTTGAATGTCTGGTCGTTACTCTTACAATTTAGCGTTTGTGCTGAGAGAGTGGAATTTATGTTCTTGTTAAGGGTTTGGAACTGTGACGGTGGCCTTGTCTGAGGCAAGATGGTACCGCCCATCACTGCTGCCCGAACAGGCTACGGGGGCTTTAAATATTATGACAAAATAAAAGTGATTTCCGCAACCTCTCCTCTTAGCTTCCTTGTTGCTGTAGTTGGTGGAGGAAAAGAAAAATGCTGAGGTAGCCTAGAATAAAGAATGTTCCGGAGAAGGATTTTAGTAAAGTAAAATCAACAGAGTCCGTTTATTTGCGCACTCTTTGCTCTTTGTTTTGGATTTTTTTTTGTTGTGTGTGTTAAATGAGGGAAAGGGAGATGGAAAAGTCATTATTTTATTATTATTATATTCACCATGTTTCGGACTATTTGGAGTGCCTGCCGTGGTCAGTTTTTTAGAGGTTCGAAGGATCTCCTTTCCTGTGCATCCCAAAGCCTGCGTGCATCTGTAAAATATTATCGCCAACTATCGCTGTAATATCAGAATTAGTTATTGTCACTGTATCCACAAGTAAAAATAAAAATTGCTGGGTTATGGTCAATCAACGCGTTGGTGGACAGCGAAATTGTGGCGTGCAAAGTGACTCCGGATCAAGACTACTCCGCCGTAGAATTCGGCTGATGCTCACATCAGAGTTTCTGTGGAAAGACCAGAGATGAGACAAGGCTTGACCTAAGAGGCTAAAAGTCTGCTCTACCAAGGTGTGAGGGGCTGGACACTTGACACATTGTCTCACCCACTCTCGACAGCTGAGACCCTGTTGTCTAACTCGCGCCATCGGGAAGACATGTGGTTGTGATTAAGTCCCTGCCGGGTTGATTTTTTTGCAGGTTGTTTTTGTTTTTAAAGTCTTAAAGTAGATGATTGCGTCATGCATAGGGGCAAAGCATTGAAAAATACTCCGTGGAAGTGGTGCTTTAGGAGGCAATGTAATTTTTAACGGAATCAATCAATCAATCAATCAATCAATCAATCAATCAATCAATCAATCAATCAGTCAGTCAGTCAACCCACCCACCAACCAACCCACCAATCAATCAATCAATCAATCAATCAATCAATCAATCAATCAATCAATCAATCAATGTTTTTATTTGCGTGTATAAAGTTCCTGACTGTATCACATATTCTGTCACAGAATGTGATCCTGTCATGGCTTACAGGGCTAAAATGTGATCAAATAATAAAGGAACATGTTTAACTTTTTTTTTAAAAACAATTTTTCAGACCAGGATTGGGGAACCTACTTTGGTTAGGGATAAAGCCCCCCTCCATTTATCTACGCCCCCGGTCATATGGTCTTCATCGTAATATGGACTCAGCTGCCGACACCGAGCGAGTCAGTATTTGTTCTATCACTTTGAAGCTTTGTTCCGTTCGTCAAAAGCCGTGCGTAAAATAGTATGACCACATAAAGTATGACTCAAACCCAGGCAGCTGAATACAGTGAAACATCGACACCAAGTACGCTTCTAATGAGAATATCTTGTTATTTAATGAATTTTACAGGCATTGATTTAATATTATTCTATCATTTCATCATTTAGATGAACCTCGATATTGAATACCCCTCAGTACTATGTACACTATTTCCATGTGCCAAGGCCATACTTCTTTTGGAGGTTTCACAATGCATGCATTGCACTGCACTATATTATCTCCCTTATGATATAACAATATGCGTATGAAAAATTACCTGGTGTTTTTGGACTTCTTTGGCGAGACAAAAAAAAAATGATTGAATGCAAAGAATAACCTTTGTTTTCCATTGGAGAACATTGGCAGCTGATAATGATCTGTGACAAGTCTGGAATGGAAAAACAAGGCTGTTATTTGCTCAACCTATTCTGGGAGTCGCTAGCTTTGTCTCCCCAGCCCTCATATCTCAGAAAGTTCTAAAGTTTTGTTTTGTACCCGTCTTTATGCGATGAAAACACCCGACGTCAGGTCCATCGTGAGAGAGAGAGAGAGAGAGAGAGAGAGAGAGAGAGAGAGAGAGAGAGAGAGAGAGAGAGAGAGAGAGAGAGAGAGAGAGAGAGACTTTGTTAAGCCTGGCTTTGGCGTTGTTGGTGTCAGTAATCGCCAGTGAGGGAAGCGTCGCTCATCTCTTAGGGCCAAAACGTGTTCAAACCGTCTGCGCTTGTGATTATGTTCATCCGGAAAATCTCTATTGATTTAATTATGTCTTCTTACATCAAGCGCGGGCTGTGCCAGTCCGCCTTCTTACATGATTGCCCCTGTATCGCGCAGACATCTTTCTGTGTATTGTTTAGACGAAAGAAAGAAACCATTCGAACAACGGCCATCCGATCTCATTGCCTCACCTGGCTTTGACATTAGGGTCTTTACCCCTTGTGTTTGATAAACACTCTCCGTCCTTTTGATGGCATTTTGAAATGATTTCCAATCCACTACAGGAAGTGTTCTCTCCCACATGCACTTTTTAAACTGTCGCAACATGTCGCCGATTGTTCATGCCTCGTCGAGACAGCTAAAGGGCTGTCTGAAGATTAGATCATATAGCTGAGAGTGTTTTGGGGGTTTGTTTTGTTTTTTTTGGTAATCGAGAAAAGTTATATGCCTACGGAACCCTGAACCATCGATTATATTTTTTTTTGGTCGATTTCAAAATTTAGTATTCGGTGCCTAAGAAAAGACACATTGGCAAATTCTTGCATAACACTACGCTAGCATCTGCTAGACTACAGAATGTATAGCTTTCAGACTGTGGTATTTAGAGCTATAAAATAACGTAACTTGAATGAATGTCTAGTTTAAATTTGGCATATGTCGGTTTCTAAATTGGGAGGACTCACCGTGGAAAAGCCACCTGAGTTTTGCTCTAATTTTCTAGCCCATTGTTCTCATGAAGGCATACAACTTTACTTCAGTTCTTACCTCACATCCAGTCCAATATCATTGGCATCTTTATTCGATCGTGTAACGCCCAGAACCCAGACTCTTCCATATTTTATTGAATATCTAAATCATGAAATTGATCTTGATACGATAAATACAACATGTTTTTTTTATTAATTGACCAGCGTAAAGTAATCGATTTTTTGTTATCGTCTACATCGATACCGCGGTATTTGTAGCTGTGTTTGCATTTTTTTTTTTGTTGTACCGTTGTGAGTCCCGGGTGGCGTTAACTCTATTAACTGCCCCAGACATCGCCCGCTTCACAGGGGAATCAACCCTGATTTCTCACGCTGGCGATTTCTCTCCCTTCGCCTTCCGGTTTCGGAACCGCACTCCAAAAACGGCTCCAGACTCGACCGCTCAGTTGATCGTTTTTCCTTAGCTCAGCTCTGCGGGAAATGCATACGACTTCCAGTATTGTGGGACTAGCGGCGATTTTCTTATTCGATGTTTCCAGTTCCTAACGACGGAGAAAAGCTGCGACAAGATCTACAGCAGTGGAATTTCAATTTCGGTAGAGTTAATAGGAATTTCTTGATTCCCATTGTGTGCTGGGACTTTTGCTAGTGTATCTGAAAGGAAGAAAATAAAGTAAAAAGCAGTTGTTTTTTTTTAACAGTGTTGAAGAAAAAGTCAAGAAGTTAATTGAAATTACTACTTCACACAAGGGGGTTAGAGACATCAGGCCGGGACACGCCAACCTGGCAAGTAGAAGTCACAGTGCTACAGCGTGACAGAGGGAATATTTTATGTGAGCTGACAGTACATGCTTTTATTACCTGGCAATGAAGGATAACACAGTTTTAATCACTTGTAACGACGTGACATCGTTAAAAAGCTAACTACAGTTTCTCACGCGGGGGTTGTTTGATCGAAAGAGGTGATGTCTTGATTTGCATCGTGTCAGCATGTCTTTGAATATGTGGCACTGATGACACGTTATGTCATTGTGGTTTTTTTTTTTTTTTTGGCAGCAGTTCCTTCCGTATTTATTGTGGTGGCGAGTAAATCTGCCTTTCCGTAATTTCTTCTGTGCTTATTTTGTGCTCGCTGCCGAGACGGCAGATCCAGGTCGGTCTGTTGATATGATTTGATTGTCTAGCAAGAAATAAGATACTGTATATTAAGTCTTTGTTACTTCATATTTTGGCTTTACTGAATTTCCCCCCTACAGCCGTCTTTTGTTGTATTTTGTTGTATTCGGAGACAAGGATAGATGTAAACCGCGGCTTTCTGGCTTTATATTATTAGTATAATAAACGGAGAGTTGTTGGTTAAAAAAGAAATGTGGAATTTGTAACTATGAATAATGATGACAGGTAGACTTGACTAGTTTCCGTGTCATGCTTAAAAGCTGTCCACGTAACTTCCACTTTTCCCCTCCCACTTTTCAAATCAGATTTTATTCAAATGTGAAATCGTTTTTAAAGGTTTGTGATGTTGGGTTTGTAATGAACACTTCAATACTAATGCATTGTTATCACTGACGCTTGAACATGATTCCACGTTTTAAATACTGTATGAGGGTTTGTTGTTGTTTTTTTTTTCCGGGATGAACCAGTGTTCGCAAAGAGTGAGTTTTTTTTTTTTTAAGTTGCGCCTCTTTACATTAAGCTTGTCAAATTGTAATTGTTGTGCTTTATCATTTACGTTTGCTTATAATGTATGCCCTATATACCTGATCTAGCCTAATAAAGTTATTGTTTTTGTAATTATTATCATCGAAATGGCGTTTCGCGTGGACCTAATTTTTGCGAGCTGCGCATGAAGGTTGGGTTGGTTTTGTTTTAATTTTTCATGTGGGTTTGAAGACATAATTCTAGACTAATCCGAAATGACATTACAGAACTGACGATAAAACATGTTGGGCAATCTTTCTTCGTTTTGATAGAAAACATGCTTTAATCGATAATGTCCAAAATAAGGACTGGCTTTAACTGGAAATAACAGCATTTGCATAGCCCTTGCGGGTTACTGCTCCTATAGACTTGTGTACAAGTAATAAGGCCTTAAACATTTTTTTTGAATGCAGCCTTTTTTAGCGGGAAGTATTTTCGCGAGTGAAGCACATCTCGGGAAATTAGCGAAGCTTAGATCCTTGTCAACAACAACAACAACAACAACAACAACAACAACAACAACAACAACAACAACAACACTTCTACAATAATGTGAAGAGGGCAGATGAAGAATCTTCGGTTTGAAAACAAATTGTCCTAAATTTGTCAATAATATTACCAGTGTCATCATAATTCACCGTTGGATGTGGTAAAGAGACGATTCAAAAATTTCAATACTATCGTACTCGAATTTCATGAGACCCGTACAGAAATCTAAGTTCGTGAGGAATATTTATCGGAGTTTGCGAGGATCTCCTGTCTTGGGGCACTGATTGTTCTTACTGAAATATTAAGTGTTTTTATTGAAACACTCAGTGTTCTTACAGAAAAATACCGAACGTTCTTACTGAAATACTGGTTGTTCTAATTTAAATACTGGTTGTTTCTACTGAAATATTAAGTGAAACTAGCTATTGAAACACTGAGTGTTCTTACAGAAATACTGAACGTTCTTACTGAAATTCTGATTGTTCTAATTTAAATACTGGTTGTTCCTTCTGAAATATTGAGGGTTCTTACTGAAATACCGAGTGTTCTCACTGAAGTATTGATCGTGGAGTTTTTGTGAAGCGTTGTGACTCATGTGCCAGTGAAATTAGAAGAGCACAGTCAGCGGTTTCTTAAGTCGAATCCATTATGCAACCTGGGGATGGCTGTGTACTTTTTGGTAGAGCTAGGGAGAGAGAGAGAGAGAGAGAGAGAGAGAGAGAGAGAGAGAGAGAGAGAGAGAGAGAAAGAGAGAGAGAAAGAGAGAGAGAAAGCGAGAAAGAGGTTTAATGATTGGAAAGCTGGCACTGCGCATGCCAATAATGTCAATATTTGCATGAAGCGTTTACTATGGAATGGAGTCTTTATCAAGTGATGTTTTTTTTTCCCTTTCACAACACGTTTAAGGTAAAATAGGAATGCTTAGGAATAGACTGGTACTATTCCTTAGTGTTCTGTCATCCTCTTTCTTCCCACACTGTCCTTGCATCCGCCCATGTTCCTCTCTAAGTTAATACACTGTGTTGTTTAGATCACTTGTCTGTTTCTCATTGACATTTTCGTTTGTGGCGGTGAAGCTCTTCATTGATAGATGTATCTTTCTCTTGTAGAATGCACTGTAGTTCAATAGAGTATATTGTTCTTCTTCGGATTCTCCTTTCGTTAAATAATACTGTATATTCGTTTTTTAGTAGGCCTGGATTTGCAGTTGGTCTGGATTTGCAATCTCCTAACCCCATTATCAGGAACGTTTTATCTTGGTCTCTTTCATCTATTGTAGGATGGAAAATGAACGCAAAATGCGTAATGTTGTAGCGAAATACCAAACATTTACCAATACCCTTGGTTTTCTGCTATTTTAAAAGAAAGTGGTTAATTTTATACCTTGTTGTTACTTCCATCCTTGACTTCTGTTTCCTCTTATTTTTCTCCCACAGCGTAATATACCACTTGCGTAACATACCTTTCAGAATGTACAAGAATAGTAACTGTTATTTGGATGATTCTGGTATTGTCATTATTTCAGGCCCCATTATCCACTGTGATTTAAACATCCCTTGTCTCTATGTATCTTATGGTTCTGCCTGGTCAATGCACGAATACCTTATTCCCATCCCCCTTCTAAGCTTCTGTTTCTTGCCATTGTAATCTCTCCCCGGTATGGATCAATAGCTCCCCTTTTTAGTTGCATTGTGAGAGTAATGGGTACCAAATATCATTTTCCTGAGATGAGGGCCAAACAGCCTTGCCTTGACTAGAGAGCCACCCTTTTGTTTGGGCCATTTCTCCGTGAGTTGCCACTTTTGCTGCAGGCTTCCCATCGTGTCTCATCACAGATTTGGGAGTTTCGCCCTTCAGGAGTAAGCTCCGTGCTGTTGGTAGAGCTTAGCGCGTTGGTGTTTTCTGTGGTGGAGTCTGTGTGGTGGATAATATTATCAGGAGAGATATAGTAAGTCTCCAAGAGCGATATATCAGCGTTGATGAGATTTCTTGATTAAAAGGATGTGTTGTGCTGTATGAAGTTATTCTTGTTTTGCAGGGATGGATTTACAGAGATAATTTTTTATAAAGCCAGTAATTAAGGGCGTCTTAAAAGACAGTCACGTTGCAGTATCTGTGAACAGTTCTGTATAACAACACTGTTTACAACCCTACCATAAAGGATTAGCGTAGAAAGTAAAGCAACTCGCTTTGTTCTTTTAAAGATATTTTCAGATTATGTTGATAAGATTTCTTGAGATACAGAAGTGTTGTGATCTAAAGAGTCATTGATAAACTCGGTTTTGCAGGGTGGATTTCTGGAAAAGTCTTTAATTACAATATAAGGACAGTTACATCGCAATCTTTATGAGTATTTTGAAATTGTCAGTCTAAGGACAGTCACATCGCAGTCTTTGTGAGTATTTTGAAATTGTTCTGCAAAGCATGATACCTTTGAAATGTCAGTATCATGCCATAAAGGATGTCTGTTGCTGAAGCATAGGAACCGAAGCAGTTTTTTTTTTTGTTTTTCGGATGAGATGGGGTGGGGTGGGGGAATCTTTTCATACCATCTTTGATGTGATCTCTTGATCAGTAGAAGTGCTCTGATATATGGGGTCGTCGATATTTTTGGAATACAAGGACGGTATTGTCCAATCATAAAGATTTTTTTCCACCCAGCTTCTTCCCTGAATTTTTTATGATAAAAGGCCAAGCTCATATGTACTGAGAGTCCTGTTACATTGGATTTGTACCGAACTTCAGTTTTCTCACATTTGATTTCACATAGGATGCTATGCCAAGCAGAAATTTGAAATCCAGTGGTAGAATTTGTCGGAGTTCATCCGATCAGCTGTACTGGAAGGAATATGAACCGCCAGATTATTTTAGTACTAACTCGGAATCTCATTACTCAGCAAGGCGAAACACAACTATGAGTTTTTTCATTACATTTAGGCATAAGAGATCACATCAAAACGACATGAGACTGTTTTGCCATTAGCCTCTCGTTGCAACTTTAATTATAAACGAAATCACAAAGAAACGACAGGACTGTTTTGCTACTAGCCTCACATATTGGCATTTAATCATGAGGGTTCTCTTAACCCCTTCCCTCAAAGTCAGCAAATTCAGGACAAAAACCTCAGACCCTAATCAAATCTGATAGGCCCGAAGAAGAGTACGACTCGTGGCATTAATGACACACAATGGTATCAGATGGAGAGAGACATACTAAAGCACCTTCCCTCAGCCTGGATTGTCCTCAAACTTCCGGTTTCAGTGACAGAGCCCCTCACGCCGGTGCGGCGGGCTTATAGTCCCAACTTCACCTCCATAAGATTTGATACCCCATGAGAATTTCTTGGTATTTCTCTGCATTTCAGGTTGCTTTCACTCTTAGAATTGGTTATCGATCTCTTTCCCCTAAATCTTTTCTTTCTTGTAGTGTGTATAGAACTGGTTCAAAGCCCTTAAAAAAAAAAAAATTGCAGTCCTGAAGTAAAACTAGCTATCACAAAGCTCCTGTGTTGACCCACGGAAATGAATACCTGTATTTATATGGGTATAAATTTTCCATGTAATAGATACCATGGCTTGTGGCTCACTTTCTGTCCATCATCTTTCTTCCTTCTCTTCCTTCTCTCCTATTTATCCGCCAGCGCTTTCCTGCAATTTTATGAGGAAAACAAACATTGGACTGGGGAGGGTAGGGTAGGGTTGAAAGATATTATAGAATTTATGTCGCTGTCTGCATCCATTGAGGTTTAGCTTCCGAAATGGCGGACCATGAAATTGAAGTTTTATCATCCTTGTGGATTGTTGGCCAGCCAGGGGCAAAATTCCCCGTCGAAATCCCAAGTCATGGCAAAAATCTCAGAACTGCAGATTCATTGAAACACGGGGACATGCCTCGGAAAACTTAAATTGATTTGCCGTATTATGTAAACATTAAGACCGTTTAAAGTGCATGCTCAGCTTTGGAAATGTTATTTCATTGATCGTTCCTTCATGATGATGGAATGTATTTAATATGCGCTTAATACCGGATAAAATTAATCATTATCTCCAGTTTTCTTTCACAATACACAATATACGTTTATTTTAGACAAATGTAATTCATTGTTTATCTACTTGTATCTACACTGTTTGTATATTTGTAAGTGATCTCGACGAAGCTCAGAGGATGAAACTGTGAGGGGTACGGCTAACCTGTTTGCAAAGCTTTTTTTTTTTTTCCCCTACATGTATGTACTTAATTGTATATAGAATGAGGGCGTGAAATTAACCGTTGGAAAGAAAGTTTCTTGTGCGAACGCTCTGTGTGTGTGTGTGTGTGTGTGTGTGTGTGTGTGTGTGTCTGTGTGTGCGCGCGTCTGCGCGCGCGCGCGTGTGTACGTGTGCATGCTTGTGCGCCTGTGTATGTGTATGTGTATGTATGCGCATCCGTGCATAATAAATATGTATGTATATGCTTGTTTGTTCGCTTGTTTTTGATGATGTATCAATCGCAGAGATAAAGTAGATCTTTGTTTACCTGTATGGATCGGGGTGTCCCTGTAAAGCCGAGTGGACGCGGGGTTGGCAAGGTCTGGGGCCAAAGCATTTATCTTGCCCATTAATCAGCGCCGGCTTGCGTGTTGGACATAGTATTGCGACCAGGGGGGCTGGGCTCTCCACAGCCGAGGGCGAGGCTTTTGTTTTATTGTCCAATCAATCTACGTGCCGGTTGCGTGTCGAAGATTATTTCTCGCCACAGGAGGAAAGGAAAACTTGTCTGGCCGTGTCAGGGAAAAAGTTATGTTTAATTAATGGTGACAATACTGTGGCACGATTGCCGTTGATGTCCCCAGCATTGCAAGGATACCGGATACGCAGGCAAAAACCTTGCGCAAGAGCAAGTAGGGTACCGCATTTCTGTTAAAAGCACAATCTGAGGCAACAGAGAGCTTAGTGTTGTTTAAAGTGCAGAGTAATTCTGAGCTTCCCCGCATTTATCTTCTACCTTGGGCACCCTAAGATAAGATAAGATAAGATAAGATAAGATAAGATAAGATAAGACAAGATAAGGTACAGCTTTATTGTCCACATATGGCTCAACTGTTTCGTTTCCAGCAAAATACACAATAAATACAAAGACACGTAATGAAACACAGTGATGTATTAACTACTCCGCACACACTCACACGTGACCTATACATGCTAAGCGAACATATTACAAGCCCTACCCTAGACTCTGAGAACGAGTGTCGTCAGCATTATGGTTTTTCTCATTCACCTCACAAAATAAACACTTTCCTTTCCTTTTATTTTTATGATACCATCGTCATGAACGAGAACTTTGCCATCTTAAAATAGTGGGGATTTGGAAAAGCCTTCAATTACAGGCAGGAGGCGTCGTACAAACACCGTCACGTCGCAGTCGGTGCAAATATTTTGAGATATGAGAGCTTGCACATTAACGATGGGATCTCTTACCAGCGTAAGAACTACATTAGTACATCGGTGCTGAATCAACATGCAGAGTTCATATAATCCTAACGATGGTAAGAGATTCCATCGTTGAAGTGCAAGGTCTCAAATGTTTTATATGGCATAATAACATCGAAATGTCAACAGGCGTTGATGACGTTGATATATTTCCTTAGCCCAGGAAACGAAGCAGCGGGCTTTANTTTTTTTTTTTTTTTGGGGGGGGGGGGGGGAGGAGGGGAGAAGGGCATGCATGCAGGCTCGTAGCTAGAAAAGTAATACAACCCAACAGAAAAGTGCGGCTTTCATGTAATTAAGAAATGATATTGATTTTATTGGGTCTCCTTCTGATTTATTAGCGCACTGATCTGTATGAGAGGATGCCATACTGAATAGTTTCATTAAAATAATACTCTTTCTGTCAGAGAGAGAAGAAGAAGAAGAAGAGAGAGAGAGAGAGAGAGAGAGAGAGAGAGAGAGAGAGAGAGAGAGAGAGAGAGAGAGAGAGAGAGAGAGAGAGACTTTGTGCGTTTACTTGCATCCGCACACACACATTGTATATATTATGTGGCCTTGCTACTCTAATCTTCTTACGCGGCGGTCTTGAATAATAGATTATCTTCCTCATAGTCGGTGCATCCCGTCTGGCTTAGTATTGCAGTTTGCAAGATAGTTTCTTCTGGATGTGTCAATAAAATGTTTCCTCTGTCATCCATCCATCCATCCATCCATCCATCCATCCATCCATCCATCCATCCGTCCGTCCGTCCGTCCGTCCGTCCGTCCGTCCGTCCATCCATCCATCCATCCATCCATCCAACCCGGCCAGTAGTAAATTCAGTCAAAAAATGTAGCCACCCCTGTGCCCGTGTTTGGCTGTAATGAAAGTATTGAACTCACATGCGATTCCAGACCAAAGACGTTGGCCTAGATGAGATGTTACATTTAGGCAAGAAAAAAAACAAACCTTTTTCCCGCCTCATTCCTATAAAACCATTTCAAGCAAATGCTTTGGAATACTTAAATTTACCCACATAAGATCAGATTCGTAAGCATATTGATGTGTGTGCGTGTGTGTATATAACTCTCTTTCTCTCTCTCTCCCTCTCTCACTCTCTCTCTCCCGCTCTCTCTCTCTCTCTCTCTCTCTCACTCACACACACACACACACACACACACACACACACACACACACACACACACACACACACACACACACACACACACACACACACACACTCTTTATAGAGCGAGGTGCAGATAATCTGTGGATGAAAACGCGCGTGCTTGCTGTAAGTACACATCACTGAACATTGATAAGCACACTAACATTCAGAGAAATTAGCCGAAATCCATGCATCTCTTGCTTGGAGTCAGTGCATTATTGTCTGTCTGTTCCGTATTATGCATTTAATTAACTTAGCCTTCAAATCATTCACCCACTCTTGCTTGCTCTGTAATGCGTTCGTTCTCTCATACATTTGTAAATAGATGGATTTGTTCCTTCGTTCTTTATGTTTTGTGTGTCTGATAAATGCATTCTTTCTTTAAATAATTAGTTCGCTAATGTGTGTCATTGGGACTCATTACGTTTCAAGCTCTCATTAAGCCTAATAATATTTAATTCAAGGAGAGAGGCCGTGGACCATGCCAAATCGTTGGTTTTTTGGCAGGGTTGGTTTTTTTTTTTTTTATGGTATTCCGCCTGCAAGGGTTAACCTGCTTGTTTCACTTTAATAATTATCGACGTGGCCAGCTTGTAATTTCGTCATTTATGGCTTGGTAAAGAATCTTGGACTATTATGGATCCTCAGAGGAAGTTTAATTTAAGTCAACCATTTTGTTCACCCTGGCTTCATATTTTTATTTGTGCGCGGTCACAGATCTTGCCCGTTTCCAAATCGATAGCTTGAGCTTGGAGTCCATTTGGATCGGGTCTAGTTATTTTCCATTTCAAGCATTCACGTCGTGAACTTTCGAGACGGGGATACACTACAAAAGCGTCTCGTCCAGACTACAGGATTACAGGTCACATGAAGCGCTCTAGTCAATAATTTAAGAGGAAATAAGAAATGTAAATTATGATTACTGCTAGAAGATTGGTTTGGTGGGAGGATAGAAGATGTGCGAGATTCGTTGAGAGACTTAGAAAATGTATCAGGAAAAGTTTGAAAATTTCAAATCATAGCGTTGAACATGTCACATCGTAGTGTCATGCACCCGTTACATGCTGAGGTATTTAAGATAAGAAATTGCTTCAGGATAACTTCCAATTTATCAGACGATTTATATGAAAAACATGAGCTGTGATAACTTTCTCCTGGTATTTTTCTGATAAGTATTTGCGTATAGTAGGAAAACATAAACGGGGAATTCTAAAAACAAACATTCTTCTAATTCAAGCAGTTGAAAAAGCGGTATCAGATTTGAGCAGCTCCAGCAGAATGAAATGTCAGTTACCAGTTTCTGAATAGCTTTGACTTAACGGCATTTATTTATTTATTTTCCTATTGTTTTATACAGGGGTTAATTTATTCTAAACCAAAAGTTATTGTTATGAAATCAAGGCTTCCCAGAAATTAGCGAAACTGACTTGACACTCTGTTGGAAATGCCCATTCATTGGTTGGCAAGCTCAGTTCTTGAGGACCAACTGGAGACATTTCCCTCTGGAAAGCAGATGAATTTAGCAGGTACCAGTGAGTGCATACTTTTCTGAACTTGTAGTCGTTCAGTAAGTGAGCACATACTTTTCCTGAACTTCTAGTCTAGGTTGCAGGAGCCAAATTGTAAAAGCCTCTTTGAGCCATTTATTAAAAATTTCTCCTCGAACCACAGGAATGTTCTGAGATGGCCAAGGCTTACAGTTGGGGGTCTTTCATTTAGATTTTCACAATTTCAATTTAGATTTTAAAAACATGGTTAAAAATTTGACCTTCCTGTGCAGATCACAGGCCTGCACAAATGAAATCCGCTGAAGCCATTGGGAAACACTGCCTGCAAAATTATTTTGTTGCAAATTCAAGACTGAATTTAACTACTTTTGCGGTGTGGTTTCGTGTTAAAGGATTATTTCAACGTATTATTTTATACTCTGCTACTATCGACTCTGATAGTCCATTTTTTTTTTTACCAATTAGGCTTCTGTAACCTTCAAGCCGTTGAGTACACAAATCATTACCAAGCTAATTTGCCCTGGGCTTTATAGATAGACAAAAGCTTTCTGCTATATAAATTGTTACGGTGGACTCGAAAATGATTGACAGATTAAAGAGATTCACTCATGTCAAAGCCACGACGTGCATTGTTGCCTCCATTCATAAGCATACACAAGAACCGAGGAATGAAAAGGAGAGAAGTTCCATCACTGCCAGGTCGACGTTGATGGCATTAGAATAGGCATGACAGACTGACATTTGTCGCATGGGAATTGGGTATATTGAAATACTGACACGGGTTTAAAGAACGAGCAGCAATAGTATGCATTTTCAGGCCCGTCCGGGGTAGAAGTTTAGAGGAGAGAATGATGGGACACTTCACTAATTTGAGTGAAATTGCACGTGTCATCAGAGCACAGTCTTTCCAGATTTCACGAGTACAGCATTTCATACTGCCTAAAAACTTAGCCGATCGCTAGTCTACTGTCTCTCCGAATGTTTGGTTAAAGAAAGTGGATACAACAATGTTTAGTATTTGAAATATTAAAGCAAGACCATCGAGACAGTTTTCATTTTAAAAGGGGGGTGGGGTGCCTTCCGACAGGAACGATGGGATGACGCAATTTAAGTTATAAAGTGAATTCTCTCATTCTGACAGGTATGACTTCGTTCCAGACGCCTGGCACTCTTTGTCTCAAGAGGGGCTTTATACTAGAAAGTACCTTGTCACAATCCATTATTACAGGCTTGTCAACAACGGCCCAGCCAGGAGGAGTGCAGCTAAGGTTGCAACTTCAGCTCCTCCAATCCGATCCAGAAACGGAAAAGCGAAAGGGTGGGGTGGGGGGGGGTGGCGTTCTAGGAGTACCTTTTAAACAGTCTTAAA
>JAWQUT010000149.1:228724-253450 GCA_033807755.1 Ellobium chinense | reverse complement strand
CCCACCTCTTTTTTAAAAAATTATAGGCAGTGAAAGATCTTGTCAGAATGCTCGTGATTAGCGCCTGTAAATGACAGCGGCGCTGTCTACTCCCCAGTGAGTTGAGGAAGTCCCTAGAATGATCTGGCCTGCTGGGGAGTAATAATAGTGTGAATTCCCGTGAGCGGGCATCAGACGAGACTTACAAACGCCGCATTATTATTATTATTATTATTAGTAGTAGTAGTAGTAGTAGTATTAAGTAGTAGTAGTAGTATAATAAAGTGGTGGCGAGGTCCGTTTACGGTCGAGGGTCACAGAACTGTGGTTGTAGTACCCCGGGGAAACTTAGTCCCCACTTCAAACGTGATTGTGATGAACACTCAGCCTGCCCATTTAGCTGATTGTGGTGTTGGAAGCTGAAGTCAGTCACCTTACGGGGTGATACGCCCTCCACACAAGAGCGTGATTGTAGGCCGTCAATTACCATTGATTTCTCCGTTGTTTCGACCACACATGTTGTTGAAGGGAGTTCGAGAAAAACCAATACACAAACAATGCATGTCAGGCAGTTTGAACAACTGGTATTGTGCTGGATTTATTCATGTCTCTTGAGAGCTGGGTGCCTTTGCTTTCTCCGCTAACTGTAGGAAATGACGGCTAGAATTGGTTGAATATGGGTTCCATTTTGTCAGAGGGTGAATCGGATGGTCATTTGGTCAGTGGAATAAAAGATTTCAATAGAACCTCGATATAAAGTGCAGTAGAACACATTTAATACGGATACGCTTAGTACGTAAACACGGATACTGAGTACAGTAGTTTTAGTCCCGATATTTCTTAACTGAGGGTATATGTACAGTTAATGCGTATTTCTGTTAAGAAGTACTCTTTTGCTCGGTCCCAGGTACGCATTATCCGTGCTCCACCGTATGTATGTCCCTTGTGCATGAAAAATGTAGGTATACATGATATCGAGATCCATTGAGTAATGAAATGATAGAATGGTAATGAATCCGCACACGTGAAATTTCATACTAAGTAACAAGGTATACCTATTAAATGAGTACTTAGTATCGAGGTCTGCTGTTTGTAGGATGATTCATGCTGAAAGATTTACGGAACATTGTTCTGGTTAAAATTTTGATGAGTTGATCTTGTGCCTGAGGATGCGAATTCTCCATTTTCTAGAGCAGAGTGTCCGAACGGTTGCCGCATTGGTTTGGTATAGGCTAATAGGTTGTGAGTTTTTTTTTTTTTTAAAATTTTCACTCTGTTTGTGTGGGGAAAAAGTTTTCGACAAAAGCACTTCATTCGTATTTGTCTCAGTACATCTGTACAACAATGGCCATCTTGCAGTGTGCACTGAAGACTCTTGTACTGGTGCTAGTGACCAGTGCCTGCAAGCTGACATTGCAGTGGCACTGGCTGGTCTCAGAGGAATCAAGAAAGCTGTCGAGCGATTTGATCCACTGAGTTTATCATGATAATCTAAAATCCTGTGAGCAGGCATTGCTTGTTTATGAACGTTTCATGCCAAAAGCACCGGTTGTTTTCTTTATCCTTACTTCCTGCTCTCTCCTTCTCCATCTCTCTCTGTCATGCTCAAACTTAATAAGTCTGTGCTGAATGATCAATCTTGTATAATACAAGTTGCTGTGGTGTCAGTGTCCCCACCAGTTCCTTGTCAAACGCAGTTTTGTTATTGCTATGTTATATTATTGTGTATGTGACATATTATGGCTTGGCATCCTCCCTGTACACTTCCCGGCTTGTTACCCTTGGGAGATCCCAGAACAGAATTGATGGGTAATGTATGGCAGTTTAGCTAAAAGAACCTCAGACATGCCAGCAAATGCCGGAGGTCCGGTCCTGACCGATAAAAACTGACCCGGTCCGGCTGAAAGCTAGAAAATACTGGTTGAATGTCCGACAAACTGACATGTTATCAGTGTCAGACTGCTATGCTTTTTCGATCAGATAAAATTTGATTCGGTCCGGCAGGACACAGGTGTATGTCAGACTAGATTTTAATGTCTGACAACACTTTTGGCCATTGTTGACGTGTCTGTAACCTGAATGTGTTTTTTTGCCCAAACATCTGAGTTTACTGCAAATGTCACACTGCTCTTTCTTCTCTATCCTCTTCTCTATACGGATATAGCGAAGTACAGGGTTCGTTAAAGAAGACACTAAATGAAGCTATAAGAACACAGTTACTTTTGGTTGTCCGCCACAATTACAGTGTAAATATATCGTGACATTAATTAGTTCTAGGTGTGCTTTAATGGGATTTAATTCGTGCAGTAGTGAGAATCTACATAATATGCTTATTGTTCTTTGGAAATGGTCATTGTAGTCTTTCATTTGTGGTGTGGGTTACAGTTAAATAAATTTGTTACACTTTAAACTTGATAAACTTGTTTAGTAATCGCTGCTCTTTGTGCATTGCACATACTGGAGCTAAATACACTGTTGTTAATGTCAATGGTTAGCAAAAATAGACGGAGGAACAACGTGGGTGTTGAAGCAGCAATCCATCCTACGATGATACTTCAGAACACCCGTAGAACGTAGTGGACGGAGAAGGGGGAAATAGAAGGCAAGGGCTCACAAACTTTTTTGCACGAAGAACACATTAGAGACTTCTTCTTCCAGACTTCTTCCTCTTCAGTCTCATACCCTCTACTGGCCCCCATCCACCCCTTTCCAGGGGGAAAAAAAAGGGGGGGGGTGGTCCTCTACCGCAAAAAGGTGGAGCATTAGCATCGATGGCATTGATTAAGTAATTCCGATTGACTCCCCTCCTGTCCTGCTCTAACAAGCCTAGTGGGAGACATGGCATCCATTATGAAAATTGCGAGCCTGGCACCGACGTTGTTTTTACAGTAGCGCTGATTTCATTCCAGTTTATCAATGTTCTCCACGTGGGGCCAGAGATGGAGATTGTATTTGATCTCTCTCGTTAAATAGAAATTAATATGCTTCTTTTGTGGATAGCGCGGGAGGAGAGGTGGTTGGCATTTTTCACTTTTCTTTCTTTCTTTCTTTCTTTCTTTCTTTCTTTCTTTCTTTCTTTCCTTTCTTTCTTTCTTTCTTTCTTTCTTTCTTTCTTTCTTTCTTTCTTTCTTTCTCTCGCACGCTCACTCACTCAGCCTCAGTTTAAATGCGCAGAATGAAGTCTGCAGCAACTACTCCAGTAAAAAATTGCGTGTCCTGATAAACACAATGATATCAAACGTTTAGTAATTTGAAGATAGACAGTGGTTTAATGAAGCGACTTTTGAAGAGAACCAGCCACATTATTTTTTCTTGAATAGAATGGAACCTGTAGACACCAGAAAGCGAATAATGGATTACGTTGCTTGTGTATTTGTCAGCGACTGTGGTCCTTCACATGGTATCTGGCTGGGTGGCTGTGAGCGAGCTTAATTATCAGTCTTCAGTTGAATATTTATCATATTGGTGTGTGTGTGCGTGATGCGTGCGTGCGTGTGTGTGTGTGTGTGTGTGTGTGTGTGTGTGTGTGTGTGTGTGTATGTATGTTGTGATCAACTGTATGTGAAATGTTAGTGCAGTGTATGTATTTGGTCAAGCAATATTTCCAGAATAGGAGGAATAAATTCTATTCTATTCTATTCTATTCTATTCTATTCTATTCTATTCTATTCTATTTCATAGCTCCGCAAAACAAGGAGTGAAGAGTGATGCATTTTAGTAAATCTAGACTATGTCTTCTCTCTCTTGTTTCACCGAAAACGAATGATGGACACCATATCAGACTTTTCGTTTTTTTTTTTTTAGTTAAGGACATCGAGACGCGGATTAGAGAATCGGGTCGCTTTGATTTGATAATGTATTTTGCAACCACATGCGATTCCACTAGATTTTTTTTTTAAACCATTCACTAGATTAGAGGAATTTGATTCAGCTTTTACATATCGCTGAAAGCGATGCGTCGCTTCATTTCCGGAGCGATTAGGCGAACTTGCAGTTTGGGCATAGCTATAAGCAGAAAAAAAAGGTGAATCCAGCTGATAAAAAGATGGAAATTGAATGTTTCAGAGGCTGTCAAATAAATCTCGGATACGAAGGGGAAGGATGTTTCTCTTCCTGCTCTTAAGCTCTGTCTATCCTTCCTGCAAGCCAAGCTGCTTCTCTGCGGTATCATGAGGAGTGTATGCCTGTATATCTTTCATCTTTTTTCCCTCCTGTTGTCATCATACTTTCGATGTCGCTAGCTGCAAGCTGAGAGGGAAATATGCTAGCCCTATTATTTACTCTTCATCATCTGAAGCTGTCGCAATAAATTTTGTGAAGCAGCGTGGCTGAGTGACTACACCGTTGGACTCATGATCAGAAAGTCGTGGGTTCAGTTCCCGCCGCGATTTTGTTATAAATTATTAGTCTTCTTCTGTTATTGTCGCCTGTTATGAATCAGGTTGCTTCCAACATGCCGCTGCCATGTGACAGTTCGGAGTCAGGATGAAATGGTGTTGCCAGATGGAATTCCCATTTCTCAGAACTCACTGGGTCCTTTAGCATTCTGACAGTTTTTTTTATCTTTGGTCAAAGAAATGAAAAGCCCACATCGCATCTGGCTTGGGGAACCAGGAATACAACTGAAGCTATGGCAAAATGGGAGTTCACTGCGTCATTGAAACGCACATTGTGATCTAGGCTGTTGAAAAACTATACTTGTGAAATTTATATGTTTGAATATTTTTTGTACACTTGCTCACAAACTGCTATGCTTATGCCTGTTCTGTGTTATCGCGGTTATGACATAAATTTCTGTCACGTAAATTTACTTACGTTTAAAGGGACAGGGGTAGATTTTGCCTCACAGTTAAAAAAAATCCGCATTATTGTTTCATAAGCTTTAAATCACGTATATTTTCTTTCCGTCTGACAGTTTGTAAGAAAATACCACTGAAGTGTCAGAGATTTCATCCACCGCCATTACTCGTGCTGTGTGACGTCAAAAAGCGAGGAATGCTTGCAGACGATTTGTGCAGACGCTAACTGCGTATATTGTCAGCTAGCCTACCTCGCTTTATGACGTCACGCAGCACGAATAATTGGGAAAGAGGAGGGGCGCCCGTAGAGTAAAAATCTCGATTTTCCTGCGGTGTGTTTTCAGAAACTATTAAGAGGAAAAAATATACGTGGTTTAAATTTTATAAATAAATAATATGGACGTTTTAGGCTGTAAAATAAGTAACTACCTCTGTCCCTTTAACTCAAAATGCCATGTTAGCTTTGGCTTATATCCCAGTCATGTTGTGAACTGCACTTTTTTTCTATTAATGAACCCTGGCAGGCAGATATGTGCACAAGACCATGTATCATTCATTGATAATAAAGAATTATTTATTTGAAGGTAAGGATAGAATGATATTGCCTTTCCTACGGTATCGTTGGTAACCTTTACCAGTGTATACTATAATGCGCAATGAAATGTTATGCGTCATGCCATGGCTAGATTTTGACGCAAGCTTCCCAGCGAGTCTATTAAAGGCAATGGTTTGGCAAAAGGGCATTATTATACAATGGCCATACATGAGGGACACAGTGTAATACAATGGAATTTTTATTTGTTTGGCATGGGCAACAGTTATGGCTCATGAAGGTTGCACTTTAAATTCACTCCTCGATGTAGCAAACTATGTCTTCTTTTGTCTTTTACATGAAATTCCAGAACTGTCAAAGACCCTTTCATATTTAACAACAACGGTTGCTGTAAGTAATAAAATGCTATTAACAGCATGAGCTCCTAATCAAGTTTCGAGGCTTTATTTTAAAGCAAGTTTTATTACTAGAGATGAAAAGATTGAAATTTTTCATTTTTGAAAACTGCTCCGGCATACACGCACACACCCATCACATTCAGTTAATCTATCACGTTGAATTGATGTTCGCAGACACGCGACCAGTTCTATGCAATCTACCCAGAGGACACTTAAAGGCCCTCCAGGGGTCTAAAAGACGAGGAGAGGCATGATGGAATAGTTACAGCATTGGAATTCAATTGAAACTTCACATTGGAGCGTTGTTTTTTGTTTTTTTTTCGACCTTTTCATCTTGAGTCCAGTGCCGTAACCATTAATTTGGTCACGCTGCATCACATTTCATCCGCATTAAAAAAAAAAAAAAATGCGGATCGCTTGTTTACTTTCTCTCCGAATGTTACCGTAAAGAAAACTGGTATAAACATGTCTAGAATCTGAAATATGAAAGCGGAATGGTCCATCAGAGTCGAGGCAATGTCCACGGTCGTTTGTAGGCAGGCTTGTCTTCCGACAGTAGCGATCGAATGGCGCAACTTTCATTTGTGTATATTTTTTGTGAAGCGCAGGCGACCATGATGATGCCATATTATTTGGTCCCTGTAGAGGAAGAGTGGACCATCTCACATTTGCTGTGTTTTGAGAAACTGAGTGATGAAGTTTATGTTGCCATTAAGGTTATAAAGACTTGTAAAAGAGAAAAGTTGGTGCCAGAAGTCCCAGCAGGCCAAAAATAGCAATTTTAACCGATATTTATAGCAAGATTGAGTCAGTATCTGTTTATAGAACCTTTTACCACCAAAACCTCAAAAGTGTGAGATGGTCCACTCTTGCTCAGCGGCGACCACTTATTGTTTGTCCAGATAGGCACTCTGAATCTTGAGGGCAGAGCCTAGATGCTTGGGCGGATTCTTTGGGATTTTTTTGGTTTGGGGGGAGGGGAGGGGGGAGAAGAAGGGAGGGGACTGTTGGCTTTCCAAGTTCCCCGTACCTCCGCCAGCAGGACATTTTCGGAATGGCAGCGGTATAATGGCTTAGCCCTAGGGCATGCAATCTAACGGAGCTCTATCGATCGCTGCCTTTGTTACTTTGTTTGTTTTCCAATTGTCATGCTATGTTGAAAATGAGTTCTTGGCTTGCCTTGCTGATTGATGGTCGCATTTTTTTTCTTTTTTGAAGTGCTCGAGTATTTGCGTTGCTTATTTGTACTTGGGTAATGATACGCTTGACTGTAGATATGCTTAATCCTTATTGACTACTCTCTCTCTCTCTCCCTCCCTCCCTCTGTCTCTCTCTGTCTGTCATTATTCTGTCATTGTCTGTACACTGTGCTTTGGTAAACGGTATTTGACGACTTCACATTGTAGAGTGCGACATCTCTCTCTCTCTCTCTCTCTCTCTCTCTCTCTCTCTCTCTCTCTCTCTCNNNNACAGACAGACAGACAGACAGACAGACACACACACACACACACACACACACACACACACACACACACACACACACACACACACACACACACCATCATCATCATCATCATCATCATCGTCATCATCATCATCATCATCATCATCTCACAGACAAAACTTAATTTGATTGGTATGTTGTACGCATCGTTCTATTTCGTCGGAATTTCATCGATGTCCAAAACAGCACTCGATACTGGGTTATCGGCCCCGGTTGACCCTGACTTGCGCCACACCCCAGATCTCCGGGAATAATGATGCAGAAACATTCCCGGATTTATCTGCTCTTGTCTGTGTCGGACAGAACAGGAAGTGAGATTTGAATACTCGCCCCTGAAAATTGGAAATGGCATGACAAATTCGTTCGCACTGATTTTGATTTCGTCGTTGCTATGCTGTGATTAATTTGTGAATACCTCCTCCTCCCCTTTTTCCTTTCTGTCTGTTGCTTCCACCTTCCTCGTTCTCTCGAAAAAGAAAAAAAAATCGCATCATCCTTTTTTACCCTTCCTCTGTCTTTCTTCGTTCTTTTTTTTTTTTTCTCACTCGGGCGGGCACGAGGTCCCTTGCTAGCTTCGGTATAGGCTTAAGCACTAGATAAATCTCAAACTCTATGTTCTTGTATGCTGAACCATTCCGGTGGGGCATAAATTTGTTTTGAATCGAGAAGTGGCATTACTCATTTAACATATTTCGTTCTCATTTTTCAGATTTCAAATCAATAAGCCCGGCAAAGCCATATTCAAAATTATGTCGCAAGTACAGTTAGGTCATTGCATGTCGCACGTGGCCGTATGCATAATCCATACGTTAGTTGACATATTGCGTTAACCACAGTGAACACTGTTAATGTTTCGGGAGTTTCCCGTGGTTACCGCAGTGCGTTATCTAACGTAAGGATTATGCATACGGCTAACGGTCTTTTCTCTCGCTGCACTCATCCCTCGTCCCTTTTCTGGACAGGAAGAAGCTCTGTTGTTAAGAGCGAAGCAGGACAAAAATCCTATGAGAAAAAAGGCTGCCTCAAATCAGACAATGCCTACGCCTTTTAACTCCTGACAGACAGCGTGAGGCGCATGGGCCACATCTAGGACTCTTAAAGGATCTCTTGTTGCTTTTATTTGGTGGGATGGAATGGAAGAATTTCAGCGCGTCCTCCCCCCTCCTCCACCCCTCCTCTCTCCTCCACCCCTCAAAGGATTGGCTGTTCTCCTCCACATCCTTGCCATTTACAGTCCGTGTTGACCTGCAGTGTCATAGCTCAACTAAACTGAGTTCCTGAGAAAAAAAAATGCTAGAACTTTTAGTTATCCTGTAGAGAATTGGTTTACAGTGCCATACAGTACAGATAATGAGTACTCGTTTAATATGTATATCTTGTTATTAAGTATGAATTTCACATGCGCAGAGTTATTGTAGTTCTATCATTTCATTTTTCAGATTGACCCCGATGTTAAGTATTACCTCAATTTATAGTATACTTTTTCCGTGCATCAAGGCATACTTTTTATCAACGTTTTTCTGTACATAGAACAGTACACATTTTATTTGTGAATACAGAATATCACACATGAAAATATAACAGAGTCATAGCTGGTCCCCCAGCTTAAAAGCAAGGTAACACCTGGGGAAAGGGGAGTGAAATGTCTTTCTCTAGGATACTACAGAATAAACCGGCCGGCCCGAGAGTCGAACACACAAGCCGCAGACTATCGTATTAGTACAGAGGGGCCAAAATTCTCATAAAAATATATAGGAAGCCAAGTTTATGAGCGTTTACATGAATTCGGATAATCTCACCAGAATCAGCTTAAACTTCTGAATAAAACGATACCAATATTTGAATTTGACCTAATATGGGGAATACGACCTTCTATAATAGCACGGACGACATATCCGTCGTCTAAGGCTAAAGATGTCGCTTTTTTTTTTTGAGCGACATTCCTCTGCTCATTCTGCTTGGCCCTGTCTGTCCTTCGTCCACCGCTCAGCTTCTGTTCCACATCTCATTCTTAGAACGTGTGATCCAATATTGTTGTTCGGGTGTGATTTTACAGCCGTCTCTGGACTTCTGTGTAGGAGAAGGTGGTGTTTCATATTTTTCGTGTGTCGTGGGCAATTATGTCAGTGTTCTGTAAACCTCTTCCGCACTCGAGAGACCTTGGAATTATACAGAACTTAATCGAGTGCGTGAGGAACAAGCCTTTTTACAGTGTACTGCGTGTCGTATTATATTGTGTTGTGAAATTACGAGAGCTGACCCGTGGTCTAGTTATAGGTTTGAGCTTGTACATGAAGACAGTTTTACAGTTGCTTGCATCTGCACAGTTGATATATGTGCCTTTTGACTACGTTATGTGGTGGATGAAGTCCTCTGCTCAAGATAGTGCATCTAGTTTCATTATTTTGATGTGTGTTGCTCATTTGCCTAGATTTTTAATTTTGTTGAATTACATTCTGCTTTGTCTAATTGCTGTACTTGTAATAACCTTTTCGCATAAGTGCAACAGAACAAGTGTGTCATATTGAGAAGAAATCTTATCAGCGAAACCTTCAATAGAAACATTGAAATAGGTACCAATAATTCATCGACGATGTCTTTTTAAAGGACATCTTTAAGAATCCTTTACCTTTCATCAAAGGCTACATATATTTCAATTTACTAGATAAATTCCACACAAATCTTACCTGGGGAGAAATTTACAGTTACATACTTTGCATACACTGTGCAAAGCCAGAGCAGAACGCTAAAGACGAACAATTTTAACAATACGCCCGGCCAGCTGATAACCAGCGTTCACTTTAGTCAAGTTGACGCAAAAGAAATGCCGCCTGTATTTTTTTGTCAGCCAGATGAAGTGGGGCTTGCCTATCCTTTCAGTCGCCACCTGCGAGATTGCGTGAACTGAAAAAATGGTACACGCGGATTGGCGTTTGCGAAATCAGCTGTAACGTAGAGGTCGTTTTGTCATTGGAAACCCTTAAAAGTAATGTATTTAGAGCAAAAAGGAAGATCCACAGCAGCTTCCACGTTGATTTGAGAAGTGTAAATGACGCTAGACTGCACACAGTGTATAAGTATTTTTAAAAAAAATGGTACCATAATTTTTGCATAGGACACAAAATAATACACCATACGAAAAATAGTAACATCTCCCTGTGGTCATTGAGACTTCCTAATGGAGCCACAGGAAAAGGTATCCCCGTCTCAGTAACACCTCGCGATTTCTAGGGTGAGTAATTAGGTACACGCTGTGCACCATTGATTACGGCCCTTTGGGAGACCATGGTGTTCTTCCATGGGTAGGAAATGAACCGGTGCCCCACAGAACTTCCGATGCCCGTATCTGATTCTCCTCCCTGTCCTTGTGTCTGTCCTAAGGGGTGTATGTTGTCGCTGGTTTACAACTTGATGATTTTTGGTTTGGCGTACACTGGATTCACCTCAAGCAAATAAAACACACGGATAGGTGGTTCCAGTGACTTTAGATCTGCATATGTAAAAGTCCTTCACACTGAACTGAAAACGGTAATAGTAAACTGAAAACAAAGTTTTATCATCCGTTTGTTCTTAGTTTACTTTTTACCGTTTATAGTGAAGTTTGAAGGACTTGTATATATACAGTGTACTTTGAAATACTTCGAACATCCATAGGATCCGGCACTGTGTGGGATTTTTATTGCTCATCGTTTACTTTTTATGTCAGCTTATTTTTATTTGAATACAGATCTCAGAACATTTATTAAACTGTCCTTGATTAATTTGGTCTGTGACTATGATGTGTGCGGGATTCTTCTCTGGGCTTTGTTCTTCCTGCACAGAATAGCCAGGGTTCCACACTATAGCTGAGGTTTCTGAGTCGAAAGAAATAACAACATCCAAGGCGAATTCTCTTTAGCCTTCATTAGCAGGGTAGCCTAATACTGCTGGCAACGATCGCATGTTGTGATGAGCCTGGCAGGTTTGCTTCCAGACAGCCCGAGTTGGCTGTGGGCTGACCAGAATGGAGAAACTAACGTCGCTTAGGTTTATTCATACAAGATTGGGGTTATTAACAGAATCGGTTCTTGGCGTGTCGAGATAACGTACGTGTGGTTGTGGAACAGAACAGCCAAAAATTAGGGATTGAAATCCTCCAAATCCTTCTCAGGGAAACAAAGGGCACAAGTCACAGAATTATGACCTAAGCGTGGCTTTGCGTCTGCAGTGGCAGGAAGTACAGGGCCTATGCACGTGTTTGTCATCTGAAGATCCCTGTTGTTTTACTATTCGGAGTACCGAATTTTGCTGTCTTATGAACAAGAACTTGGTTTGGAATTTCTGTATAGCAAACTTGGCACCACTTACTAAATTTAGTAAATACCCGCAGAAATTGCGTGGTAGGTTGGGAGGGTTACTTGCTACACTACAGAAATTGAGCAGACATGCTTTTAAATACCTTGGATGTTTAATGTGGTGACCACAATGGCGCCATGCTTCATCATCATCACTTATCATAACGGCCTGGCTTTCCACCTTGTCTGCCCTATACACATTTTACTACAGGCATGGAATATTTTGAACTTGGGCGCAAATACACAAATCGACGGCTAGAGTTCTGTGAGAATATTAAATTTCGTGATTAAAAGGTTTCAGAGATCTGATTTAATCAGCGAACAGGTTTTCACTTTCTTCATATTAGATGGATGCCTAGCCAGTTGGCGCTTTTTATTCTTTTCAGTTTTCTAACGCCGCTTTATCGGTTCGTACTTAGACGGAGCAGTGCAGCGCATTATAAGAGAATTTAATTAGGTTTATTTTAATAAGTCCAAACCACTTAAAGTAATCAGTGCACTTCCATCAAAACTAGTGCAACTACATGACTTTTCATGAATTTAATCAACTAAAGTAACCTTGATGAACGTATGCACTTGCCAGTTTCCTGAATTGTGAAGCTGTACGATCACAGATGAATCCGTACCGTTTAACACTTGATATACATCGCAGAAAACAAATTACCAAGAGTGTTAACCCGTCATTAATGAGCAAATAGAGATCATTCTAAACAGATGCTGTGTTATTGCTTCGCAGACAAAGGAAAAGGGGGAAAAATATCTTCGCCGCATCGGAACATTGGCAAAGAAATAGAACTAATACTGGTGACAATAATGCATGAAAATATTCCGTTGGCCCAACCTCGATAAGGAGAACCTGCTTCTGTCCCCTTGCTCCCATACACCTGTCTATATTGGTATGCAACACACTCACTAATGCACGTACGTACATACACACGCACGCACGTACGCATGCACGCATGTACTCATACACCCAATCGTCACCAAGTTTGCAATACAAAACTCAGGCCGTCGCTCACCGTTTCAATACCGCCTGGCTAAAGATTCTCATTACCCTACACTTAAACTGAGAGAGATGAGGAGGAGGAAGAAGAGAGAAAAGAAAAGGAGAAAGAAGATGTCTACAAGGCATCGCCCCCACACGCCATAAGTCCAAAAGTCAAGAGGTGATAATTAAAATCTCTTGATAGGAGATGATGGTACTGGGTGGTCTCCCCTAGGGGGAAGCTGAGAGGGAATTTTGGCTTGACGTCTGTGATATTTGTGGTCACAAATTGAGAAGACTGTTTTCTCATCACTTTTCTGACCAAAGGCAATAATGGAAATGATATGAAAATTTCGACGGGCGAGATATTTTCATGTTTGATCCGTAGGCGAGCTCTTAAAGAAGAAGATGTGGGAGAGGAAAAGTACGGATATAAAGGTAACGAATCCGTTGGACCTAACGACCCCAGTAGGACCTAATGACTCCATAGGACCTGATAACCCCATAGGACCTAACGACCCCGACCATGTACCAAAAAAATCTGGACACACGGTATGATGTTCTGCCTCCGACTCCCTTGTATCAAAGTTATTCAAGAACTCGACCACTTCACGAATTCGAACATATAGATTTGGTGCGTTTGGACGTCAAGTTGTCGAGGTCTTACTTTTTAAAAAAAAAAAAGATACATGCGTGTGACGTGGCAAATTTTCTTGTATAAATAAAGCATTCAACGTGATGTGTCAACAGTTTTATTGAAAAGTTTTGCGATTTGGTAGAAAACAAATAAGCGGATTCAGTACATGATACTGGTTTTGATGGAAGGAAGTACTTTGGGAATTTTTTTTCTTGCTTATGTCATTTATAGTGTAAGTGAGGCTCGGAACTTCACAGCCGCGCCCCTCCCCCAGTCCCTCTTTGTTTCATGGACGATACATTCGTTTGGGATTGATCCCTTGTTGTAGGAACTAGATTCATAGGATATGGGCTAAAATCATGATGCAAGTCTGCAAGGCTGTAAGCAAAGAAGTGCTTAAGGTGCTGGACATCACTAGGATGTGAACAAAATAATGTAACACCCACGGTTTGGATTTTACTTCCTATTTTTCCTGCACGGCTTCACCTCGCCCCCTCCTCCNCGTGAGTGAATACTCACACATAATCATTGATCATAAAAAAAACAACAAAAAAACCAAAAAAACTTCAGAAATATCAGTAAGGGAGTAATTCTGAAGGGGACTTTGAAAGGAACACAGGGACTAATGACCAGACTTTTCGATGAATCTCGCCTGTTAAGTCTGTCCTCTTATCTTTTCCCCTTATTTCAAGTCTGATGATGTCCACTCGCAAGCCCCGAGGGCCATTGATCCTGTGGTGCCCTCCTCCCTCCTCTCCCTCCCGACATTGCAAAAGAAAAAAAAAATCTCACTTCCGAAAATAGGTTTGATCCAGAGCGGTTTTGGTGACCGAAATGTGTTTTTTTTTTNGGGGGGGGGGGGGGGGAGTGAAGGATTGGAGACGGGAATAGGATGTGGACTTAAATCTCTTTATAGTCACAGTGGAGTGAGCTGGAAGAGGAAATAGAGTAAAATGGTGTCTACTGTCTGAACTACGCTAGGGAACGCACTGAAGAAATTTCGATGGGTTGAACTAGTACGGAGTCAGCATCAATACGTCTCCCCGGAACTTGTTGAAGAATCTTCACCCTTATTCGATCACTCTAACAAATCCTCGGTCAGAATGACGTCGCATGTTTGCTTTTCTTGCTTACCCTACTGACAAAGCAGCTACTGAAATGTGTATTACGCTTGGTGTAGCTAGGCTGCTGAATCTTACGTGATAGCTCCTCACGCAGTTCAGTAAACTTATTACTTGTTAATTGTTTACGAGTTGGCTGCCTTGCAATTGATTGGGTCATACTCTCACTTGCTCAGCCGCCAATTTCAGTAGCTTTTTTAGGGCCTACCCACTGAAAGTACCCGTTCGATGTCGGTTGATCTGGCTTTCCTCTTCACCTTTCCTTTTAACTTCTTTTGCTTTCTGTCTCTTCCATTCTTTGACTCAGCTGGACTGCATCTTTCTTTTAACATGTCATCCTGGCAACCATCATAGCATTTGCTCGATCCTTCTCCTCGATCCTTCTCCATTCCTGTGTCGGACTAGTGCTAGCTGATCGGCTCTTTCGTTTCCTTGTATGTCCACATTCCCAGGCACAGTGAACATGTGACATTTCTCACACCAGATAGTCAAAAGTTTTTCACCCATTCTTTCATTGTGCTTCTGTTAAAAAACCTGTAGTGATCTACCCCTCTCTTTAGCTTTCTTGTCTTCCATCTCGTCGCCTCCTTTTCAAAGCGAACGGTAACAGTACACATCTTGATATTATCTTAAGACAAAAATAATCATTTAAATCTTAACCTTCTATGAAATCTCAGCATATACTTTTAATGTGACCAAAATTTATCTTGTGTTATATCTCTAAGCATGGCCAAGGTTGGGTTGTTTTTTTTTTGTTCGTGCAAAAGGAAAAGAAACGGTACAAATTGGGTCGATGAAGTCTTTGGATTGCCCTGGAGACTTGGCATTCAACGCAGTAAATTTCATTGCCCTTAGGCACCGCCAACAGGGATGCGACATACATTTTCCGCAAGGGTTTTCTTTTCAGTGGGTGGGCAGTCTTCACGTAAAAAATTATATTGACTTTATGTGTATGAGTTCTTTCAAATTTTCTTTATTTTTATTCTTGAGGAGAGAAAGGGCTATACAACGTAAGTTGATTCTTTCCAGACCCCCCATCCCCCCACCCCCCACCCCTCATCTTTTNTCTTTTTAACCCTTTGTCCTTAGCTTTTCAAAAGATCTCTGTAATCTCCCAGTGTTGAATGTGTAGGTTGAACTTAGTGTGTATGCCATTGTATCAAGAGGCCAAATCCAAGAAGTCACGTGATAGGTGATGAAGACACTGTTTCCACCATGTAGCCAGAGGAGATTTTAAAAAATGGCCGCCATTTTTGTCAGGGGAATGAATACATGGGTGCGGGAACAGCAGAGATGACGTCATGTTTGTTCAAGATAATTAACTGAAGAGCCATGTCAGAGACTGGACTGTTGAAATGATGTGTACTATGAAGGCGAGCTAGTGAATTTAGACTTATGTCTCAGTCATGCTGTCCCCCAGCTGATCTAACCCCTGTTTAGTATTAAAGTCTAATTTCAATTCAGTTGCCGATCTTTGATCCTGCCCTGTCGGATCCTGTCCCGATACAGTACATTATTAATCAGAGTGCACAGATTCCCCATCAGAGTCCGGCTTACCCCCATTTCTAATCATTGTAGCCATTTTTTTTTTAAAACTTCATTTTATTCGCACAATTTCCTCTCTCAGGCTGTTTATGTCTCTGTATCTCTGACTCTCTCTTTCTCTCTCTCTCTCTCTCTATTTCCCTCTCTCTCTCTCTCTCTCTTTCTTCCTCCCCACCCCGGGCAGATCATTGTCTCTTTACTCTCTTGAGTTGGACAAAATCTGAATGTTGTGGGTTCAATTCCCAACCATGGTCGTGTTGTAAGTGCTTTAGAAAAGAATTTTATTCATATTTTCACCAGCCCACCCATCTCTGAAAGGAGTACCTGGCAATAGGCAGTGAAAGATATCGTCAGAATGCAAGTGATCAGCGCATGGAAATGGCAGCGGCACTGAATATTCCGCAGGGAGATAAACAAAATTCCTAGAGAGATCTGGCCTGCTGGGGTAATAATAACATGAGGGCGCGTTAGCGGGCTTTAGTCTTAAAACTGTAACAAGACATTTCAATCTTATTATTATTATTAGTTTTATTACTATTATCTTTACCTCTTCCACATCGACAGAAATGGCCCGTATACTGCTATGTGAGCAAAGGACATGAGAACTTGTCCTGATGCGAAAAATTTTGTCTTAATGTATACCTCAGAAAAGGAGGTAAAAAAAAAAATATGAACGTCAGCGACTCGCAACCTGATTTTAGAGTGGGGCCTCATCAACACCGAACGCCACTCTCGTTGACGAGGTGGGACGCGCTAATTTGCATCTTTGGCCCTGTACGGCAGTGTACAGTGGTCTTTTTGCCCGTCATTGCAGACGTGCTGGGGTGAAAGGCTTTTTTGGTGGTCTGGCAGATGAGGGGGGGGAGGAGCTCTTGGTCTCCCAGCAGCTTCTCAAAATAAGGGAAAGTAAATGGATTTACTTGTCGATAATTAAACAATTTTCGTTTTTGAATAATTTAAAGATTTGCACCATGTTCGTGTCTCCTATTATGTCCACAAGAATTCACCATTGGTTTTCCGGTTTCGTTTAGCTCCTTTTGTTAAGAACACCTTCCACCACACGTTGGGAGTGTCCCTTCTGGATTCATAATGTGGTTTTTATTGCCTAGGTTTGAGCCAAACATCAGTATGCACTTAGCATCATCTTCATAATCATCATCATCATCATCATCATCATCATCATCATCATCATCATCATCATCATCATCATTTGTTTCACACAAAAAAATTTAAAAAGTCGTCCACCAGTGTAGTGAAATGTAATTTAAATTAAATTATAAAAGAAGTACACAATAATGAAAAGTCAAATTCATCATCATCATCATCATCATCATCATCATCATCATCATCTGTTTCACACAAAATAAAATGAAATAGCGTCCACCAGTGTCGTCCTTTACAATTTTATTTAAATTACAAAAAGAAGCACACAGTAAGGAAATGTCAAATTTTCGGAATTGAAAATTCCTTCATCAGGAATAATAATAACAATATATGAAGAGACCTAAGACATCATCATCATTACACGCATGTACATGTATGTAGTGTCTTCCCGGAGTTTCAAGATGTTATTTTTTCTTTGCGTTTTTTTTTTTTTAGGAAATAAGGAGGGGGGAGAGGAGGATGGGAAGGGGTGAGAGAGGAGAGTTTAAAAATTCAACAAGTTGACTGATTTATCTTTCGTATTTGATTAAAACTTGAAATTTATTTAAGACTTAAATGGAAGAAAACCAGTAACGCTTTGCGACACATGAGTCTCAGTCTTAACGACCCGATCAGTGGTGGTTGATCAGATGTCTTTTTTCCTTCCACGATTCCTTACGTGTACGTGCTCTTCCTCACATTGTTCCTGTCTTGTCCATTCCTGTCGTCGACTGCGAGAATCTTTAAAATTAATTAAAATTTTCAAGTGCGGCCATCATGTCGTTTACTTTATGCTTCACCATTGCGACAAGAAGATAATCTCTAGGATTTGATCAAAACAGGCAAAGAAAAAAGAAGGGACATCGCTAGGAGGTCAGTGCATGAAAAGAAAGTTCAAATTTTTCTTTCCGCTCTCCAGCGACCAACCGTATATGCGTGGCCCATGTAAGCGATCAGTTTCTGTGGTTCGTGTGATTTGGTCGTTTTTGAATTGATCTGGGTGACCCACATTGTAGAAATGGATCTCTCGACAGCCATCGAGCACGAAAGTTCTGTCCGTGTCTTCCTCTCTGGCTGTGATGAGTATGTCGAATGGCAGTATGTAGAAACTCTCCCAAGGCCATGCCACAGAAGCCTCCTTGAGCTAACCCTGCCCTTGACTCATCCCTTACCTTCTCCCCTTCCCCTGTATTCGAACCCTTAACCCTCATCTTTCCCAAACATTTTGACATGTTGGAAGATTCCAGTAGGTTGCCTGTTAAACCAAAGCGAAGTCACTTTCAGTCATTCCACAAGAATACTGTTGTTCTCTCACTTTTCTGACATAATGACGAATGCAGTGACGTCAATAGTTCAGTTTTCTTTTCCCTGACCAACCCCTAACCTCACTTCTTTCCCTACCTCAAGCCCTATCAGCAGCCTTCAAACCAAACCCTTCCCAAACCTGTTCATAACCCTAATAGACACGTTGGAGCACAATCCAGGATTTTGGCTGTTGAGCCAAAGCGAAGTCATGATCAGTTGTTTTTTCTGTTACTCATCCAGACATAAAGGTGAATGCAGTGTGGTGATTTTTTTTTTTTTTGCTGATCAACCAGATTCAACCGATTGGTGTCAGCTGAGTATCTGTCATCCCTTTCACTCCTCCCCCCCCCTTCCCCCCAGCCTCCCGCCTCTACAATGCCATTATCTGCATAGTTTTTTTGTTTGTCCCACTCACGCCTTGAGTTCTGACATCTGACCACTTTGGTCAAAGCAAAAGGAGAAACCTTGCAAAATACGGTCAAAGAACAGAGGGCCCATTCTCTCCAAGGTTCCTACAGCCTAGTACAAGTAGGCCTGTCTTTGCATCTATCGATCTCTTCCACGCTATTTTCGACCCTGTTTTGAGAGTCCCAGCGAGGGGGAGAGCACACGATTTAACACAGCTTCTCGCTGTGCTTGAGCGTCAGAGAAATAGAACGTGTTTGGATTTGAACGCGAATTTTGGCAGAGATGAGATACGGAAAGGGTCACCTTTATATCTGATAAGGAAAGCACGAAAAGGCATTCAAACTTCCTGCCTTGTGAGTCAGTGGCTAATACAGCTCATGAGACTTCACACTATTATAACCCATCTAGTCTAGGTCGTTGAGGTATGAAGATACCAATGTTATTTTCACTGTTGGCTTTATCAGATTTCACACCTCTTATTAACTTATCCAGGAGTCCCAAGCCAAAATACTTTCCTCACATGTTGTTTAGCTTTTTCTCCAAATTTTGACACACACACACACACACACACACACACACACACACACACACACACACAAATGCTCCCAAACCATTTAGATTTTGAGATTTTAGGCAGTCAATTAGGCTACCTAATATTCCAGGCCTTTTCACACAACAAACAAGGTATCTTTACCCACCTAACAACAACCACAAAGTTTATACTTAAGTGGCTAAAACTCACCTTTTCTGAGTCTACAGATATATTAGCACCTATCCAAGCCTTTGAAATTCAAATCCAGCCCCTTCCCCTCCTCGGCCAGTTTTCTGATTTTACTGGACCTATTTCAAATTGCATACTCATATGCCAGGTACTATTGGCACCTTCATACCTTTAAGGACCTATCAACTCCCAAGGGAGCGTTCTGTGCGGCTGCCATTTTGCAAGTGCTGATCACAAGCGTATTGACATGATCTTTTTCTACCTGGAGCCAGGTGCTCATTTTGTAATCGGGTGGACGGAGATAATGTGAGTGGAATGCTGTCCCGATGAATAATTTACAACTTGATCATGAAAGGCCTTGAACACACGATGATAATATTAATACAGGCAGAAACAATTAAAATTTAATGTAGAATTAGAGAATTAGTAGGATAACGGCCGGCTGTCACGCTGCACGCATTTGTTCCAGTGGAGTCAAAGAAAACAGTTTTGAAAAGAGCCACAATGGCATCACTTCAAGGCAGCCTATTGAAGAAGTGTTTTTTTCTTTCCTTTTCGGTCAAATTTGCGTGCTGAGGTTGACCCGTGAAAATTATTCCCCGCGGACAAAAAGAGGTTCGGTTAAGGATTAGTAAATAAGGGAGACACAGATGAGATTATTACAGATATGTACGCCTCATTATTTGGAAATTATCAATCATGATATGATTAAATATCTGCACGTAACATGGTTGCTAATCTAGAGTTTTTAAATGCCAAGATACGCCAACTAGTTGTGACGAGATGTAACGTCACGCTGGAGTACTTTAGATTTCTGCGCCCATACACACTTGAGAAAACTGTCATATGGGACTCGCGAAAAGATCTTTGCAAAAAAACGTTTTCGACTTTTCGGAAAAACTAGACCCTTGCGACAGACAGATAGACAGACAGACAGACAGACCGACCTACCGACCGACCCACCCACCTACCCACACACACACACACACACACACACACACACACACACACACACACACACACACTATGCAACATGGATATCACATAGTTTCCGAAATAATGGTTGGTAAGACGCAGTGAAGCCGTCGCAAGCAGTGAGAAAAAGAGCTCTTGTATATAGGGCTATAAGAACAATTGGAATGAAGAAGGTGGAAAGTGACATCAGGAATGGAGGCAGAGAGATAGACTGATGGGGAGAAATAGGGAAAGAAAAGGAGGAGATTCCCGGAAAATTGGAATGCGACGGGTTGGGGGGAATCAGAACACGGAGGATCGAAATTGTTGGGAGTGAGTGAGTGACTGAGTGAGTGTGAGTAGTTCACGATATCATTTCAGGAACTAAAAGAATAAAGTGAATGAAGATATTTAGGATTACGGAGAGAGTGAGAGAGAGATAGAGAGAGAGAGAGAGAGAGAGAACGAGAGAGAGGGGGCGAGGATGGAGGAAAGGAGGTAAATGAGAAAGCAATTTCGTTTTGAAGAAATATAAAGAGGACTGAAAAGAGGGAACAAAAGTTCAATTTTTTTTGGTCATAATCAAAACACAGTGNATATATATATATATATATATATATATATCACCCCCTCTCTCCATCTCTGTCCTCTATCTATTTGTGTGTGTGTGTGCGTGAGAGAGAGAGAGAGAGAGAGAGAGAGAGAGAGAGAGAGAGAGATGATACTAAGAGAAAGAAGACTTAGAACCAAGCTTAAAATCGGACTAAACCTTATAATGTCGAATGAATAAAAACAGACCAGAAACCCTTTGTGAAACGTCTCTCCTCCCCCCTCCCCCCCTTCTCCCCCTCCGCACGCACACAAAGTGCGCAACACAACACTGGATAATAAAGAACCTAGTTAGGGAAGACCACTTCAAAAGAGACAACCCCACCAAGCATATATCGCTATCCCTCTAGTCTGCCAGGCTGTCTGTAGTGTTTCTCTAGTCCTCTCCTCTGCTCGATTTCCGCTGATGTTCACAGTCGATAGGACTTCTTTTGGAGCGTGAGGTGTGATTGGCGCCGAAGAGAACGCGTTATTTCACTGATTTATTTCGCATTATTTTCCACCATTACTTCTGCCTGAAATGGTACAGTAATACTGGTATTGGTGGTGGTGGTGGTGGTGATAGTGATGGATGATGATTGCAGTAATGATGGTAATAATAATCGTGACGATGAGGCTGATAGAGACTTTAATGATGCTAATGGTAATACCAGTGACAGTTCTTCACGAGTTGTCTGCAAGTGACTTGTAACGAAAAGGTGGATTTTCCAACCACTTCTGTTGGTTTTTTTTTCTTTTCTTTTGTTTGTGCGTGAAATTGGTGTGTAATAGTGGTGGGCAGGTTTTGATATCGGGTTTCCGATATTCGATAGCTATCGAAGTTTTGAAGTAGTCAATACAAAGTACTGATGTCTATTTTGAAAAAAAAAAATGAAAAAAAAATACTTCATATTTTTATGCAGATTATGAGCTTCTGATAACTCGTGGACTTATTCTCTGCTGTTGGCTGTTACCTACTAATACTGTAATACAGGGCAAAGTAAGTTGTCTTTCAACTGAATTTTTATTCTTTGCCTTTTAAACACAGAGTGGTCTTATGGTGGAAAATAAAAGATATGTAGAATGGGATTCTCGGATCAGAATAGACTCGTTATTTCACAGGGAAATATTTGCATTCACTCAAGATTTGATGGGAATTTGATCTTATGAAGTGGGTTACTTGCGACATCGTGTTTTTCCGCTGTGAAGTAAGAGGGTGGTTTTGAAATCATTTGCCCGACGTTTTGAAATATGTTAGTTAATAAAATACAGTGTTTATATGGTTTTATTGAAGAAAGCTGGACTCTACCAGTAAACTACTGTCTGTGGTAGAAGACAAAGCATTGCCACCAGTATCGAGCACTGCTTGCAAATGTATTGGCTGTTGTATCAATGGCGGAATCTAACATTTTCGCCCACCCCAAGTGTTGGAGGTCACTTGTCTTCAAGGAAATGACGCTGTTACTGTCCCTAGAGACGGTTTGGTATCCAGTAGTAACTGGGCCAGGCCCTTGCGTGACTGACCTTCATAGCGGAAGCTGGCACTTGATGAAGAAAATAACATCACTTTGCTGAGATAGGGACCTGACACGGACTTAAAGCCAAACTTGAATTAAATTGCTGTATAATTTCTGAGGTCAGTCCCTCTTCGGGTGTGCCAGAAAACAGGAATGTAAACCATTCGATCTCGTTTCTTTGCTGGAATTCAAGATCTGCTATTGAACACTAATTGATGTGTTGTTTTCCAAAGTTAGCAGAGTGAATTAAATGGCGTTTGTGAAGAATATTTATTTTTAATGTAGTCTAATTCAAATGCTTCTTTTTTACTTAAATCCGGATTTGAAGCTCAGTTTTGCGTCATCAGTGATGATTACTGACTTTTTCCTGAATTTCTCTCTAGACTTGTGTTCGTCTTTCAGAGCTTAGCTTAAGTTCATCTTTGTTCCTAACTTCAGTGTTGTCCTAACTTCTGTGGGAGTGTTTGCAGTGCGGTCGGCGACGTAGCTGATGGGAATATACTTTCGGTAATGGGTCTTTGGTTTTGGTTATATGTGTACCAGACACTTGACACAGATATATGGCTTTTTTTTTATATGACTGTTATCATGAATGTCGTACCACGTCATTTTTTGATAGATTTTTTTTAATGCGTCACAAAGTTATCATCCCTGGAAACTCACCCAGAGTTTAGAGACACATTCTACACGCAAGGGGATTAATTATTCTTGAAAGGATAACTCTTGGAAGGACTCGGCTTAAACGTAGCCCATTTTCCTCTCATTTATTTTTCCCACATCTGCTCTGGTCGATTTATTTCATCTGTAATTGCCTTATTTATTGAGAGCACAGGATATCAGAGAGTTTCAGTCCTTTTTTTCCTTTCTTTGTCCCTTTCACGGCTTAGAAACACATTTCTGCAACAGATCTTTTGCATTTTCACGCTATGTCACTGCATAGTTTGCGGCAAGATATCGACGACTGATTTGCTTCAAAGTGCACCAGTCCTTTTGTGGGAAGCAAAAATGATATGACACTCTTTCTTAAAATGACTTTGGAGTTAATTCGTTATTGACCTGCGGCGGCTCGTTTTTGTTGGCGTGCGAGCTTTCATTACCCGTCTATACTTCACAGACGACTCCCTGTAACCGCAATCCGTGCGAGCATGGATAAAACTACGATAAACATTAAAGGGCAGGGGGTAGAGTTTGTTTCACAGCCTGAAAAATACACATTATTTTTCCAAAAATGATGAAACATCTACATTTTTCTTCCGCCTGACCATTTCTGAGAAAACACCGGTGGAATTTTTGAAATTTTCACCCTCTGATGCCGCCATTACTCGTGCTGCGTGAGAAAAGCCTAGGAAACGGTTGGTGCAGATACATGCGCAAACTATCTGGACTGTCTGCTAGTCTGTCTCGCATTTCGATGTCACGCAGCACGAGTAGTGGCGATGCGCACAGGGTGAAAATCTCGACATTTTTGCGATGTTTTCTCCAAACTTTCAGACAAAAGGAAAGGTATACGCGGTTTAAATGTTACGAAAAAAAATAATGTGAGCTTATTAGACGTTAAAATTAGTTGCTACCTTTGCCCCTTTAAGCCGCAAGTTTTGTTTTGGAGTTTTTTCATCTTTTTCGCCCAAGAAATGTTGGCACAAGCTTTGAAAAAAACCGAGGAATTTAAATGTATTACAATTGATCGATGCCGACTGTATGTAGCATCTGTAGGCAAGAATCAGTCGTTCGTTATTGAAGATGTCGCGTCATCTGTTTGACAAACGACGCTTACTTTCTTATGTGACCAAATGGGAAGCAGAATTGTGACTATCATGTTCAGTCGGTTTTCTTCCTTCTAACCGTCGGACTCCCTAAATGGACAACCAGATTCAGCCTGCACACGTATTCTGTCCACATCTTTCCTCCTTTGCCCTTTCCTCACGCCTCTTTCCCTCTCCAACACAAAGTCATTTCTGTCCTCATTAAGCAATTCCTTGGGTTCATTATTGTGACAAGGGTATCTTGCCCCCAATGACGAAGTGAGATTTAGCAATCCTTCTCTTTGCCACTGAAAACTTCTTTTGTTCAACAATAACACGCCATTTGCTCAATTTACTGCCACCCCCTCCCCAAGTTCCGCCCAGTACTTGTGACTGTCTGACTTCCCTCTTTTTGTCTCTCATCGCCCCTGAAAATGGGCTCCTCTTAAGGGTGCGTTGAGGGAAGGGGGACGCCCTCAGCCCTTATCCCAAC
>JAWQUT010000149.1:205076-220256 GCA_033807755.1 Ellobium chinense | reverse complement strand
TCTCTCTCTCTTTCTCTCTCTCTCTCTCTCTCTCTCTCTCTCTCTCTCTCTCTCTCTCTCTCTTTCTCTCTTTTCTCTCTTTCTTCCTCTCCTTTTCTTCCTCTCTTTTTCTTCTCCCCTTCCAGTTCTGTAATATGGAGTGAGGGGGAAAAAAGCACATCTCTCTCTCTCACTTTTTCTCTCTCTCTTTTCTTCCTCTACCTCCTCCTCTTCTTCCTCCTCCTCCTCCCCGTCTGGCTCTGTAATATGGAGTCAGGGAAATAAAAAACAACTCTCTCTCTCTCTCTCTCCCCCGCTGTTGTTCTTCTCTCCTTTTGAGTGCTGTAGTATGGATTCCATCTTCATACCCATCCTCATAATATCGTGTAGCCTGATGGGACTTTCAGAAAGAGGAAGTGTCTGTTAAGATCCGTACTCTCAATGAGGTCTTGACATTATTGAGTCACACGAGAACTAATGCCTCGTCTTGCAGTAAGCCTACTTGTCGACAGTGGCTGCCACTGCGCTTGTCTTTCCTAAGAGAAAGGCAAAGGAAGGGAGCCTGTTGAGGAGGCAGGTTGCAGAAGGAGAACGTAAAAAAAAAAGAAGAAAAAAATGCCGGGAAGGCACATGGATGGGTTATGGGAGTGAGGGGGAGGGGGAGGAGGGGGAGAGAAGGGAACGGTTTGAGTCGAAAGGACGGACAGCATGCGAAACCTCGAATGAAGAGGTATCGAGCGTCAATATGAAATGTAATCTCAGCATGGCCTGGACTCTGTTCAGAATGTGAATAGTCAAGGAAAAATTGCCTTCCTTTCAGAAACTTCTTTCTGTTTCTGACTGCGTCTTGTGCATCATTACAGCTGTCTCCCACTTTTTCAGTAGATGTAGACTTTTTGAAGCTGATTCACATAAACATCTAAGAAAACGTGGAAGTATAGAGTCCCTGTCTTCGTTAGGAGTAAAGCTGTTAGTTATACTTCACAGCAGACTGTGCGTTAGGTCTCTCTGGCATAACGTATAAAGAAACTTACGGTGAAGATATTACCTGGTTGCCTGTACAGAATAGAACTTCGACCTCTCACAAGTAAACTGTAAAGTTACCGGAGTGTATCATATCGCAGATTTATGCGTCAAAAGAAACTTTTAAATCTAAGATCTTGTAACTTTGAAGACTGGAAACACAGTCTCCTCTAACACTTTCCATTAAGTTGGTTTCTGTCATTTAAGAAGTTAAGATTTACATGAATTTTTTTGAAACTTTTAAACTAGTAACCTAGAAACTAACAGACAATGTTTCTAATAGAGATGCAGAGCTAATATCTTGTCAGGGCTTAGTCTAGACATTTTTTTTTTACTCGAGGTTCTTCTTATTAGTCCTAATTTCCTTCAGCTCACCCGTGTGGAAGACATGCTCCAGGCTATTGGCAGTGAACGCTTTTGTCTGTTTAGTGTTCAGCCCTGCTTATCAGGATACTTGCTATGCAGTTAAGAAAAGTACTAACTGATACATCCGGCTGGGGTAGTAACGTGTAGCCACCGGAGTGAGTTTTGTCTTCATGAGACTTATGAACGTCGTTATTATTATTATTATTATTATTATTATTATCATCATCATCAGTATTATTAGTATTATTACTAGGCTTCTATAATGGCCTAGCAGTGTTTAGTAATAGAAAACAAAGCCTTATCTCTGATCATTTTCCATTACGGCTTTGTAATTTGTCTGTGAAACCTGCCATATTAAAGACTACTTATGATGGAAATCTCTTTTGAAAATGTAGATACAGATCAATGGCCGTATGCATAATCCGTACGTTAGTCAACGTATTGCGTTAACACGATGAACACAAATAATTTTTGGGGACTTTAACGGTAACTAACGTATGGATTATGGCCACTGATGTTTGCAAATGAAAGCAAGTCTCCTCATTACTTCAGAATAAGCAGATCCTGTACAATAAAAACTCTGACTTGGCCCCCCGAATATACCGATATTTAATGAGAAAGCGACAGTAATATATTATACCTTATTTTGCCGTTAGTTAGAAATCTCAGACAATGAAACAATGGAATTAAGTTTATCTTTACGCTTTGACCAGTATGGAAAAACTGTTTTCGCAAGAGCCAAGAATGTGAAACAGGATCTTATGACCTTAATCCTCATGTATTTCCAAAACCTTCATACTCCATGTATTGGTGTGGGTCCAGTTCTTTTTCTTTTACTCTATATGATATTGCCACGAGACGGGAGATTTCGTAGAATATTTCTGTATAGGATATTTCAAAGAGACAGTAGATTTCATACAATCCTCTATTTAGGATATGCCAAAGAGACAGTGGATTCGCAAGATATTCTAGGATATTATCTTTGTAGGATATTCCAAAGAAATACAGATTTGTAAGATATTGGAATATTTCAAAGAAACAGTGTTTATTACAGAATCTTTATGTATAAGGTATTCAAAAGAGACAGTAGATTTTGTAGGACATTTTATGTATTCAATTCCAAAAAGACAATAGATTTTGTAATATATTTTTATATAGGATAATATTCTGAAAACAGAGTGGATTTCGTAGGGTATGTTCTTTGTCACGTTTGCTCTGATTAGTTCTAGCCTTGCCTTGCTTTTCCTGTTTACATTGCACGTTAAAGACGTAAAAGGAAAGCACTGTTGTGTTTACTATATGAACTGTTGATTCAGAATCGTAGACAAGAAGGAGGGTCACCTGGTAGAATTTTTATTGACCAGAACCGTGCCAAGACTTACATTCAATATCCAGACCTGATTTCTGCAACAACTAGTGGTTATTCTGTACACCCCATCGCACCACCCCTCGAACGAATTAATAAGAATAGAGAGATTTCAGAAAAGGTTTGGAGGAAATTCTTTCCTAATCGAGACTGTACACAAAGAACGTTTTCTGAGTTGAAATCAAATATATTAAAAAAAAAAAAATGTTTTCGTAAGAAAGTCAGTTTTTCCTCAGAACCCAACATGGTGGACTGTGTAACTCCGCCCAGATGCAAAAGTATTTGTTGTCCGGCTGAGAAAACAAATGCCTTGACAAACCAGAACTTCCCAGAGTCCAAAATATGGACCGGAGTACATTAATCGGATGAGGATACCGTATTTAAGTTTACTCAGTAACTCGAACACCTGACATTCTTGAAATGAGGATTAGTCCGCTGGTGGTCGACTTCTAAGGCCCTGCTGTTGTTAGTAATTCTTTTTTTTCTTCTTCTTCTTTAAAGTCTGGTAACCTCTGAAATTTGACCTCTGACCTCGCGTAACGGGAAAGTCCTAAATCATTATTTTCCTGAGCCAGCTTGTGCAATCTCATAACTGACGATATCAAATTAAGTTGAGAAATGAGATGGGCTTAGAGCCTGGTTTTCCCCATAACGTTGGCCTGCAGTAATATTTCACTTTTAGGCTGTGTAAAAAAAACCCCAAAAAACTGGAGGGTGCCCGTCGTTTCGGCTGCCGTCCTGCATGATAATCTTTTACGTTGATGACATTATTTACTGCCAGCGCCAAACCACCGTAACCACAGCGCTCTTCATGGTAGATGAGTCTGTTTGGCATGCGGCTTGCGGAGAGAGATTATTTTGATTTCCCGTTGGCGTCAAAATGTCAAAACCATTTCGATTTTTCCTGGCAAGAACTGGTGGGTGACTGAGAAGCGGTGGGTAGTGCCCATAGTAGAAGTGCTATTTTTTTTTTTTTTATGTTGGTGGTTATTTCCTTCTCAGCCTAAATGTCATCTTTGCTTAGCGTGTCGAGAAAATGTTTTCTCATCATGACGAAAGAGGCTTCCGTAATGCTGGTAAGAGGATATTCCACCCTGTCACAGAGATCAGGGTTTGTAGGGCATACACGTTAGGAGTTTCAGAAGTGTTTCTCCAACTAAAGACACGGTCCTTTACATTTGTGGTGACGCGAACGCTTTCGAAACGGGCCGAGTGAATGCGGCTCTAACAAGACGCTGTACAAAAAAATCGATGTTTCAAATAGACCACATAAATGAAATTGGATCCCGAATTAACATCCAGGCTGCAAAGTAAAGTTATCCTATATAGTCGAGAGAGAGAGAGAGAGAGAGAGAGAGAGAGAGAGAGAGAGAGAGAGAGAGAGAGAGAGAGAGAGAGAGAGAGAGAGAGGCGCTTCATTCATTCTGCTAATGTGCCGCATTGAGCACATCATCTATTTTAGTTAGAAAACATTTTCCGCGAGATTAAATATTTAATATCCTGCATGCAGAGCGGAAGGATATCGCGGCAGATAAATAGACAATCCCAGAATCGTCTATGTATGCATAGGCGAGTGTGATGTTTTACATTTAGCCTATAGATATAATCATAAAATGAGTCGTCTTAAATGTTTAGTAACCATGTAATCCTGCAAAAGAAGTCCTTCGCCTAGACTAATATCAACACAGTATCAGGAAGTGTGGCACTGAAGCAATCAGGACCAATAAAAGAAGAGATGCACAAACGAAGATAGAGGTATCACGAGTATGACATTCTCGGCGGGCCAGCATCAAATTTTAACGGGCAGGGTAGTTTAGCTGGACAGCCAGACTACCCCGTGGAGAGTATTTTGGCCGGACACCCAGACGGTAAGATTTCCGTTTGTGACAAAGTCCAGCAACATGCTTGTCGCCAATCTTATTAAAGGGAAAAAAAGGAAATTATTTATTGACAGGTTCATGTTAAGGTTGGGTCGAGCTTCAGATTTTGGGTCAGCGTGATAATCCACTGCGTTTGACAGCAGGTTGCAGATATGAGTGAACTTTAGTAAATGAACTTTGTATGGAAAGCCTAGCAGTTGGGAAGGGGAGCTACATTGGAAAAATACAATCCAGCCAGAAAACTCCGTATTAGATTTAAGTTCACTGTGTGGTTCAAATTTGAAGACTGCCCCAACCCTAGCAAGCCGTTGAAATTTTGAGCTTGATTGCTATTTGTAAACAGAGCCTACCTTTTTCACTGGTCAACGCCAAACCTCGCCTCTTCCGCCTGAGCACACCCTTGACCTGACATTTCCAACCTATGGCTAGATAGTGCCTGGCAAAATAGCGTCACATGGACACAGTTTCCCATTTAATCAAGATTTGCCCACTGGAGCCCTTATCACTGGAAGCAGGACATGCCAAAAGAGGGAAAAGGGGAGATGAAGTATAACCCCTAAGTAGTAGGCCCCAATAGTGAAAGTAGAATTACAGACCTGTATCCTTAATTATGGGAGACATCCGCAGCATGCATAGTTATTCCGCTCCAAATAAAATGGCAGACTCAGCCGGCAATTAGTTTACTGAATCTTAATCTAAACCACAGGTAATAATACTGATGATGATGGTAATAATAATAATAATAATAATGATAATAATGGTGGCAATATAAATAAGTAATTTTGACCTGATCGGCTTGATAATTCTAAGATGAGTGTGGCTGTCTTCAGGGATGTGGCAGTCTTTGTCTCCGGCGTATTGTGGTTTGTTGCCAAGAAAGAGGTCCTTGGATCAATGAGAAGACAATATATTCATCATGCCATTATGATATGAGCATGACAGAGGTATTCAAAGCTTCCTAAGCCTGCGGCCTTGTTGTGTTTTTTATGTGTGTATGTGTGTTTGGGGAGAAGGGGCCGCGTTTGTTTGAATTGGATAATGATTCTGATTTGGATGCTATGCTCTTCTTATGGTTCTCAGTGTCAGTTCACTTCCGGTGCAGTTTGCTGCGTGTTATTTTTACTTTTCTGACGTGGTGGTGAAAAATGAAATATGAAGATTCTTTCTCATCTCAGACTACTCTTTTCATGATATTTTAGTCCCAGCATCTTGTTAAATCTATCTGTCTTTCCATCACTGTTCTCTTTCAATTAGCCATGCCGATCTCTTCATCACATTTGTCCAACATAACAGTTTCTTTCTTTCTTTCCTTTTTTCTTTCTTTCTTTCTTTTCTTTCTTTCTTTCTTTCTTTCTTGCTTTCTTTCTTTCTTTCTTTCTTTCTTTCTTTCTTTCTTTCCGGTCGGCAAGGTCCAGGATAAGGAACGGACAGAGCAAATTGTTTTCCTAATGGATTCTCCTCATCCCCTCGATACAGGCACACGCCGATGTAATAAAATAAACAAACAAATCATGATTGAGGTCGTAAATCATTGATGAGAAATCTAAATTGTCCCATAAAATGTCTGCCACTGAGTAGACAAATAAGTCGTGATATTCTGTGGCGTTCTATCAAGAGAGGGTTATTTTAAGAAAGGCTACGGATTGGGTAGAAGACTGGAAAAGGGAAAATGCAGCGCACAAAGATTAGAGTGCATGGGGAAAAAAAAGGAAGATTGGAAGGAAGGAAGAGATTAAGGAAGGATGGAATAATTTAAGAAAACTGAGGAAGTGAAACGAAGGAAAGGGAGACAATAAGAAATGTAGATAGGGTGAAAAAGTGAAGAAAGGAAAAGGCATGAATAGTAAGGAAAAAGTGAAAGAGAGAGAGAGAAAGAGAGAGAGAGAAAGAGAGAGAGAGAGAGAGAGAGAGAGAGAAAGCAAGAAAGAGAGAAAGCAAGAAAGAAAGAAAGAAAGAAAGAAAGAAAGAAAGAAAGAAAGAAAGAAAGAAAATAATGTAAGCGGAATGAAGGAAAGAAGAGAGGAAGTGCGGGAGAATGAAAGAAAAAATAACATTGGAAAGGAAGAAAGAAAAAGAAAGAAAGACGTTTAATTAAGGGTACAGAATGCGGCAGACAAAGAGGTAGACAGCGAATATGATGCAGCATCAACAAATTTCAATTCACGAGCCCAGATTCTGGTCAGGGAGATGTCTAGCTCGGAATAGATACTCGGTGCATCCCAACAAATCGAAGAATATATGTATCTTTTTTTCAAGAGCTGATATCATATTGTTGCTAGACGGAAATACAGAGATGTCTTAAAATATGATGAAAGTAGGACGATACAAACAAATGAGAGTGATTTGTTTTTTGTTTGTCTGTTTTCTGTATGGTCAGAAAGCTTGCTGAACACGGCAGATGACACGAAGGGACAAAAATGCGAGTTAAACATAATTGAATGTAATTGGACAGTACTCTTAAGGTGACCAAAACTGATTAAGTTTCATCTCTACTCGTGCGCTACACTTCATTGTGCTCTTAACTTCCTCCCTTGCTCTCTTTCTACCCTCCCCTTAAACAACAACAACAACAACAACAACAACAACAACAACAACAACAACAACAACAACAACCCTACTCCATGTTCTCCTCCTTCTCAAGAAAATCTCTGTCTTTTCATATTAAATGGAAGATAAAGATTATACTAGGGAATGCAGATCTGGCACAGAAAAGGTCGAACTTTAATGAGGGGTCTCGGGTCTTTCTGAATTCTGAGATAAGCTGTCAGTTATGATGTCGTCCCTAAATCAGCTAAATCCGAACTTAAAGCACATTCAGTCCACCTGATACTGGCATCACCTACTAAGACTCTTTGACGTCCTTGATCTGCAATACTATGTGATATTTGCACTTACAGCTTGACAATCATATAGTTCAGAACAGAGTCAGAAAGGGAGAGAGCACGCATGAGAGAATTCCTAGACAATGATACTGTCTAGGGAACTGTCCTAAGTTTGCTTTTTTTTCTTTAACCCAACCTCTAACTATGCCCCAAACTCTAAAAGTAGCACAGTGGAGAATCCCACCTTGCTGCCTACGAAATTTGTCGGAATTTCGGAGTTCACCGGGTGCAAGAAACCCCCCCCCCCCTTCCAAAAAAAACAAACAAACCGCAGTCTTCTGTTGTTCAGCATCCTCTGACCCAGAGTTATCATTCTAATTCAGTGATCACGTTTTAGCACAAGAGAAAAGCCCTCTAATGGCATCGAAGACAAAATGCCAAATGGGTCTTTCATTTGAGACACTCATTCTGACAATTTAGTAGATCGCAAAATGTCCAAATAATGACGCCTGTTCAGTTGTACTGTTGACTGTTAAATGACCATATATTTTTTTTTCCAGGTATGTCTAAGTGGATGCCCTGCAATAGTTCAACCTAGAGTTAACGGCACGAAAATTTGATTCCTGTTGTAATTATTGAAGAGTAACATAATACCCTGCTCCCTTTAAGATAATGAAATCACAGGCAAAGTTGATTTGCCATCTAACGTAGTGTGTGGCAAAGCCCGATCAATGAAAGTTTGTTTTGATTTGACTGTCAGTATTTGTCCATCCCTTTGTCGATAGAATGGCATGTCGTTGATGCAAGAATGCTGTGTATAGACTAGGTCGAGAGCACCAGTAGAGGGATGTCAATACGATAGCTCGTGTCCCTGATCAATGTGAGTTTAATTACATTTCAGTCATTATGTGGGTAGCATCATCCGGCTACGCGCCAGTTATTTCTGTGCATAATTACAATCGATTCCGCGTAATTGCAACTTTCGCTTAATCACAATAGTTTTTCAGACAAAACAATTTTAGTATTGCGTTTTGTTTTTCAGATTAAGTATCTGGATAATGGCATCGAGTTGCTGTTAAGTGGATTCGACCGTATAATAACAGGGTACGCAGGAATCATCCATTGCTATTTCTACGGGTGGTCTATTTCTGACATAGCTTTCATTAAAATTTGATTTTAAAAGTACCGATGTAGACTAATCGCATCGAGTTGCGGTTAAGTGGATTCGACCATATAATAACAGATAACAGGGTACGCGGAAAGTATTTCATTGATACTTCTACGTGAGTTCCAATCCTCGTATAGCTTTCATTATAATTTAATTACAGGAAGGGAGTTATATTCTATCAGTCAGTCATGGTTACATGTTGGTTTTTTTTTCATTCTTTGTACGACTTGTATAATTGAGGAGTAGAAGGATGTCATGTTTGACATAAAAAGATTAATTTTCGTACCTGTTCTTGTGCGTTGAATCAGATTCTGCTACTGGTTAGGTTAGTGAAGCGTGTCAGGTTCAGAGATGGGGTAAGTAGTTATAGTGTGTGTCGTCAGGGTTGTGTACTGATTCCGGAATTCTAGTGGAAGCTTGGAATTTCTAAACCTAGAAATAAAATTCTGTTACTAACTATGTTAGTAAAGCGTGTCACGTTCAGAGATGGGGTAAGCAAATGTAGTGTGTGTCTCGCAGGGTTGTGTACTGATCCCGTAATTCTAGAGGAAACTTGGAATTTCCAAATGAAATTCCAAAACATTCAAATTGTTACTGTTCATATTAGTAAAGCGAACCGCATTCAGAGTTGAGGTAAGTAAACGTAATGTGTGTCCTTAGGCTAATGTGCTGATCACGGAATTCAGAGGAAATTTGGAATTTCCCTAATGAAATGTCAAACATTGAAACAAATTTCTGTTACTGGTTAGTGATATCAGTGATAACGATAGTAAAGCGTGTCACATGCGCAGTTCGGGTGAGCAGATATAGTGTGTATCATCAGGGTTGTATACGGATCCTGAAATTCTAGAGGAAACTTGTAATTTCTGAATGAAATTCCAAACATAGAAATAGCATACGATTACTGATTATGTTAGTAAAGCATATTTCGAAAAGAGATAGGCTAAGTAAATGTAGTGTGTGTCCGCGGGATTGTGTACTGATCTTGGAATTGTAGAGGAAACTTGGGATATCTTAATGAAACTCTAAAACATTGGAATAAAATTTGCGTACTGATTATTTTAAGAAAGAATATCATGTTCAGAGCTTGGATAGGTAGATAGAGTTGTGCACTGATCCCGGAATTTTAGAGAAAACGATTTTTCTAGTGACATTCAAAAGCGCTAAAAGCAGATTGGTACTGTTCACATATTCAGAGACGGGGTAGGTAGATGTGCCGTGTTTCTTCAGGGTTGTGTACTAATCCAGGAAGTCTAGAGGAACCCTAGAATTTCTCATGAAATTCCGAAGCGTTGAAAACTAAACTCTTGGAAAACTTCACTTGGTGCGAGAGGCCCTAAAGTACTCGGATTCCAAAACAGTGTTATTTAACTTTTGTGCTGGTGGTAAACAGGGGAAACATCATTGATGTTTTAAAGGTATTCCATAGTTACCACCAGCGCGCAAAGGTAGACAGCTTTGTACGTACGGCCCGTAGACTTAGCTCAATCCATCATTACGATGGAGTCTGTGAGATGTTCCCAGTTTTTGAATAAATATTGATATTAAACATAGAGGCAATCGTGCCTATAGTTGATCACAACGAGTCTGCAGGATTTTCAGTAGCAGGATAACAGTATGAAGTCCTATTCTATGTCCCTTAGGATGCCGCGTGTGATTTGATTGCCTCGCAATTTTTTTTTCGTAAAATACACAAGCAAATTGTCATTCTTTCACGGTTTCTTGTGTCTGTGTACATAGACGTCTGATGAAGAACCAATTCCTCTTTGTTTCTTAATCTAACTTACGCTGTAGTTTACAAGATCGAACTTACTATCAGGACATAATATACAATACCGCCCTCCCTTTCACGTTTCTCCTTCTGTTCACGAGTCTTCGATGGTCTGAAGCTGGCTAAGCCTGGTATGCACCCATCCTTTTTTTTTCTTGGGGGGNTTTTGGGGGGGGGGGGGGGGGGGGAAGAGGGAAGGGGGAACTCAATTCTTTATGTGAACACAGTGCATTCCATTGTTTTTGACCCTTTAATGCTGCACCATAATTATTATCAAAATATAATATGAAGTGTCGATGGATGGATAAATTATTGGGTGAATAGAGCGATATAATGAGCCGATGAACAAAAGAAAGAAAAGCATGTATGAATGGCTGAATTAGTGAATAAATGACCGAATCAGTGAATGACTAGAAAGGACAAAAAAAAAGGAGGAGNGGGGGGGGGGGTTGATGACCTCAATGAAATATATATATGAATAATGAGAAAAGCTACAAATAAAATTCAACAAACCCGCAGCTAGATATCTTGGAGTCCAGTAGGCATTGGATCTCATGAATGTTAGGTAGATCATGTGGGTTTTCCTCTGGAATGCCACTGAGGATAAATCTGTTTGTAGGTTACTGAAGACTTACTAGTTATAGGTTACTGGGTCCCCTTAGTCTTCCTATTTATACTTTCTTCCAAAACCACTCGATCTAGATCACCTTTAACAACTATTGTGACGCTAGCTGCTATATGTGTGACTCTTTCCCCGCCCTCTCATCTGCTTGCCTGTCCTTCTCTCTCTTTCTCTCTCTCTCTCTCTCTCTCTCTCTCTCTCTCACTCTCTCACACACACACACACNAAGGGGGAGCTCAATTCTTTTTGTGAACACAGTGCATTCCAATGTTTTTGACCCTTTAATGCTGCGCCATAATCATTATCAAAATATGATATGAAGTGTCGATGGATGGATAAATTGTTGGGTGAATAGAGCGATATAATGAGCTGATGAACAAAAGAAAGAAAAGCATGTATGAATGACTGAATTAGTGAATGAATGGCCGAATCAGTGAATGACTAGAAAGGACAAAAAAAAAGGAGGAGGGGAGGGGGGATGACCTCAATGAAATATATATATATGAATAAAGAGAAAAGCTAGAAATAAAATTCAACAAACCCGCAGCTAGATATCTTGGAGTCCAGTAGGCATCGGATCTCATGAATGTTAGGTAGATCATGTAGGTTTGCCTCTGGAATGCCACTGAGGATAAATCTATTTGTAGGTTACTGAAGACTTACTAGTTATAGGTTACTGGGTCCCCTTAGTCTTCCTATTTATACTTTCCTCCAAAACCACTCGATCTAGATCACACTTAAGTAATAAATGTTGTGACGCTAACTGCCATATGTGTGACTCTCTCCCCGCTTTCCTGCCTGCCTGCCTGTCCCTTTCTCTCTCTCTTTCTCTCTCTCTCTCTCTCTCTCTCTCTCACACACTCTCTCTCTCTCTCTCTCTCTCTCTCTCTCTCTCTCTCTCTCTCTCTGAGTTCATCTGTAGCTCACTTCTTAGATTATCTAACACACTTACCTCCACCTACCACTGAAACAAACAAACAAAAAAAAAGAAAAAAGTCTAATGACAACTTACTGGGAGAAACTCAAAGACGAACGATGTTTTATGATCGTACCATCTTTTCACCAGTTCTCATCATTTCTATCCTCGAAGACTCCACCTTGCGTGCTCGTTATGTGCTGAGAAAAGTGTATTTGTTCTCTACTGCACTTTGCCAACTGTTACAGTGCATTGAGTGTGTTATTTTGGCACCTTCCAAAGGTTATGCGAATGTTTGTTATAATTTTGTCTGTGGTCGATTATTTTAATGGCAGCGTTTCTGTGTTGGAATGCAGAGTTCAAACTGGTTTTGGAAAACGAGATAAGTATTTTCAAGACAAGGGAAAAAATGTTGAGATAATCGACGATTTAGCTAACTGCTGGAAAAATATTGGTGAACTTCAGATATGCCATGTAGTGTGCCATTTTGTCATGCTCGACTTTCCCCCAGAAATTTTCATCATTTGGTCGATGTTGTTTTTTTTCTTTTGTGTTGCTATCTCGTTTTTGTACGCTATCGGGGGGTATTTGAAATAACACCCAGTGCAGCGGTATTTTCTTATCACATCATTTCACTCTATGAAACAACGCAACAATGATAATCATGAAAGCAGTTTGTTTGCTGGAACAAGTGTTCTGGCTCTTGAAAAATTGTTGGGAAAATGAGTGACGTTGCTTGCAAGAGTTCCTTTGGCATTGTCATGTAGCGTATATTCATTTTCCTTCCTTGGTGGTCCAAGCTGAAGCTTGCGGTATTAAGAGCTCACTGACTTACCGTCATGATTATGCAAGAAACCCTCAAGCGACGTTTCCACCTGATTCTAAATGCATGTCTTCGTTCTCTTACTTTTCAGTATGGATGGAGCCGATCTGTGTTTTGAGATCGTCAAGAGAGCGTCTTCAGGGTTTGTCTACAGCGAAGCAGTTGCGAGGTGAGTACGTTATGAGAGAGAGAGAGAGAGAGAGAGAGAGAGAGAGAGAGAGAGAGAGAGAGAGAGTGTATGGAAATATAAGCGAGACGGCTAATGATGGAAGGGTGTTTGCACGAGTAAGCAAATGAATTACTTGTTAAAAACATAAGTGTTATACTTGCTCATTTACAACTGGATGTTGTCTGAGCTCATTATACCTACTTTTGTCACAAACCCAGGGTCTTGCTGAGTCACCAACCATACTAAACCACTTTCAGTTAATAGGCATGCACCATCATCCGGGCGCCGCAAGCCACAAATCCAACAATCATTACTTCTGCTTTCTACTTTTTCTTTGTCAGAGGAGAATGATTGGTTGATGTGGTCTGTTACATTGGCTTTTATTGGCTGTTGTATCTTTTAACTTCCGGAAGCGAGACTTGATGACGCATTCCCACTACTATTTACATTTACATTTTGCTTAGATCAGAGAGAGTTTTGTCGAAGGTGAATGTGGAAGAACGGTCCGTACAATGGCCTACCAAAACTTGACCACTTTTTGAAGTGTTTATTTTGCATTCTTATTGAATGTCATACCTCATAATTCTGTGTAAATAAATTCCCTTGTATTCTTGCATTACAGATCTCTTTTTTTTCAAAAATAAAATGGAGCACATGTATTTCTTGTACACTGTTATAAGAAAAAAAAAAACCAAAACTAAGCAGTCACGAAAATATAGGTCAACTATAATATCATTCTAGACACCCCAGATCTCAAGAGTGCTGAGATTTGATACACGAGTCGTCCATCAATTTCGTTTCCTTGCACGGCAAGACTTTTGATCAAAACTGTTTTGTTTTTACAGTTATTTAAACAAGATTGAGCTACTAAAATTACGTGTGGGTAGCCTTGGAGATGATAATTAAAACGAAGCTCGGTTTCTGACCGTATTTAACGTATATTGATTTTAGTTTGGTATCTTATTTCTCAAGGTCCTTGACACCTATTGTTTTTTTTTTTCTTCTTTGGCCCTTTAAATGGACTGAGGACTTCAACAAATGTTGCAGTGATTTCCGATTTTTTTTTTTTGCTGCGCATGGCAGTTAAAGTACATGTACTTCCAGTGCCCTGTTTTTGACTAGAAAGATAAAAAAGAGTGACGGCTTAAGTGTTTTTCACAAACTGCGTTCAAGTACAGACATTTTTTTTATCTTTTATGTTTGTCCCAGATTTTTTTTGTAAGGCTGGTTTTGACCTTTTGCCAACATCTACGCCAAACACGTTTTATTTTTATTTATAAGGCTCAAACTGTACCTGAAAATTTTTAATTGGATGCCTTTTCTAGATTACAGATCTGTTTACACCTGTACACTCAGACATTGGCTGGCAGGGCCCAAGAAAGAAAGGAATTTATAAATACGCGTGTGAATAGAGCCTAGAGGCTGACAGACTGAGTGATTTGGCCAGTTAACAGTGCCAAAAACTACGTGGGAAACACTCTTTTAATAAGAAACATGGACAGTAATAAATGATATATATTTGACTCTTGATTAAATGGAAATCTGCTTAATAGCACTTCCGCGTTAGCACACCTTGTCAGCCCACACATTATTGCATTTTCTTTTTATGTAAAGTCACGACGTTATTTTATCTCCTTTTGATCACAACTTTATCCATGGACCAGTAAATTTTTGCTTGATTGTAACATTTTCAAGAAAACATTAGGAGCTGTGGGGAAAACATATGTTCCACTTAACTGCATTCTCAGCTGGCTTGGATTTTTCATCCTGCTTGGCATTGCGATTATGCAAAGTCATCTTTGTGTTTGCATTGCAACTCTGTTTATACGCAAATTGCTTCCAGGAAATCGAAGATGAAGATTACTCAGAGCCTTGCCTTGCAGGGAAACAGAAGGTTGCTTGTTAGGAACACATAATTTCATTGCGATTTAAATCTATCATTGGGTTTTAAGTGTGAACTGTGTAGCAACTAGTGGGCGGATATGTGTAGGAGATTGTTAGGGCCCAACCAAATGCGGGTGTATTGTTTGGTTTGACATGGATGATTCAGGAGCACCTGTGGATAGGTGACAATGAAATTACAAAGATGAATAGGTGTGTAAGTGGGCGGATTAAGTAGGTATACTGAGATAAATAAGCAGATGGGTGGATGGATGGATGAGACAGATGGGGAGACAGACAGACAGACAGATAGACAGGCAGGCAGGCAGGCAGGCAGGCAGGCAGGCAGGCAGGCAGGCAGGCAGGCAGGCAGGCAGGCAGGCAGGCAGGCAGG
>JAWQUT010000149.1:179258-193093 GCA_033807755.1 Ellobium chinense | reverse complement strand
GGGGGGGGATCCCTCTCAGGACTCTTATATCCACGATGGCCCTCGCCCCTAAACCGACTCTGGGTTTCTTTTTAATGACCGATGCATCAGCGCTGTATACACGCGCAGCAAATGGCAACGACACGTTATGTTCCATAGGAAGCTGAGACCATCCTTGAATGAAGTAATACTAATTTGAGTCGCATGAGTGAGCAATGCCCTGATAGAAGACTTACATATCTTTATTATTACTACTATTATTATTATTATTATTATTATGATGTCATGTGCCCCTTCTTTCACACCCAAACTGAATAATCCATCTGCCACACCGTTGCCATGCAAAGTATCGATTTTTGAATAACTCACATCACTGACAGATAGGCTGCGATAATATACATTTTCCAGGTATACATACAATCTTGTACCAGGGTATCTAGGACGGGATGTTGGTCCGTATGTTTTGTTTTTTATCATCTCCTCGTGTTGTTGCTCGTAATGGGAAAGTGTAGAAGAAGCCAGTCAGTGAGAAAAAGCAGGTAGGGTGAGGTGGGAATGTAATGCTGCTTCACATTCTTTGCCAAAACGCAGGGAAAAGAAGAGAGAGACAGGGAGGAGAAAGAAAACGGAAGCTCATCAGACGTTTAAAAACAGGAAAAGAAAGCAAGTAAAGCAACTGTGAGAATTTTCCCGGTGTCGTTAGCTTTCAGTAAGTTCTGAAGTGAGTAATTTTCCTTGCAGTCAGTGTGTCAGGTGTGTTGTACGTTTTTGAGCACGTGTTTTCCAGACTCACGTTTTTATTTTTCTTGCTTTGATTTTTTTGTTGCTACTTGTCAGTTGTTCTTACATCAGTTCTTAGAGGAGATACTTTCAGTTTTTGTCAAGAGAGTTGGGAAAAATGCCTTGACATGGAGTAGTTTATTTCTCATCCCGTCAATACGTTTTGAGTTATAGAAGATGTGATGTGATTGGTGTGTAAGGTTACGGTGTGATTTTATAACTCAATGGGAATTTTCTTTCTGTGAACACATTGTGGGTATGTTCTTTTTCTGAACACGTTGAAGCTGTGTTCTTTTTGTGAACATGTTGTGGGTATACGATATTTGTGAACATGTTATGGGTAATTGTGTTCTTTTTTGTGAATATTATTATGGATATGTTTATTTTGTGAAGATCTTGTAGGAATGTTCTTTTTGTGAACGCTTTGAGGATTATGTGCGCTGATCCCTTGTTCATATAACATTACCTTGAAGGTGAACATGTCTGTACCGCAAACCGTCACTGAATAGATGAGGTAACTTTAACGAAGAAATATGGAGCAAGGTGACCGCGGCTTTCTAACCAGTATGAGAGAAATTCGAGTATATGAGGTTCTGCTGGATTAAGATTTACTGTTGAGTTACCCGAGAAATATTCATTTCCCGGCTTGTGGAGCATGCGGCGTGCATCCAGGGTCGTTGACCCGTCAGCAGGGTGCTTGGCATCGACGTAAACTTGGCTGTCAAGATACAATGATAATGGCCCTATGCAAGGATCCCTCTTGTTAATTTCTGTTTGCACCGGGTGGGAAGATGCTTGTAATATTGTACTGCGATCTTAAATAGTTTCAGGTTTTGTTTATTATAGGCATATGCCATTACTGACATCACTTTACATTGAAAAATATTTACAAATTATCCATTCGCACCTCATTTCATACCTTTGTCTGTCGCACATCAGTCTTTCCATTATACTATAAATCGTGCCAGCCATCCGCGCTTACAACTCGACTGCCATTGGCTTTATCTTTGAATAAGAAAGGCAGGATTCTGTCGTCCAGTTTCACTTAAAATTACTGAGATCTTTATATATTGATATGGATTCAGTTTCTTAAAGTTTGAACATTTCGTTTCTGCGTAATGTCAGGGCAGATGAAATCTCCCGGGGAAAGATTATAATGAGGTGCTGGGAAATGCCAAAGTCTAACCTTTTACGTGTACTGTCGCCTTTTTGTGAATTCAGACTCCGTTGCACATTTACCTAATATGCAGTGTAAGTTATTTTGAAATTTATGCTTCTGGCCGGTTCCGCTACATGGAGATTGTAAGAAGCATAGAAAAGGCACCAATTTTAAGAGTTGCTTGATGCAAGAAATTACGAAGAATATTATTTTGTTTTATGCTATCAAACATAAGTCCCACATTTAGACCTGAAACAAAATTTATTATACCCCGGAGAGATTAGAGCCCGTTGGAAATGCATCCATCGTCCTGTCAGCATCCCAGACGTCTTCGGAAACCTCGCAGTAGACTTCCTAATGTCTGATAGAAATGTTAAGGCGTAACAATAATTTGCCGGTTCGGAAATAAATCGCTTTCATATCATTCCAAAGGGTAGCCGATACCGCCAATGTATCATTTTTATTTCCACATAGTCTTCATGTGGACACAGCGGGAATACCAGTCATTGCTAAACTTTAGGAAAATGAAGCGGTAATAAGCAGTTTGCTATTTAGTGATATGAAAATGGAAGCTATTACCTTTACTCCACGTGAGGGCTCACTGTGAACTACAGGGAGTACAAGCAAGCAAGGGCATGAAAGATAGGCAGGCATCAGCTTCATCATCTTTAACATTTACAAAGCAAAACATTTTTACAGTAATACGTTTAAGGGAGGATATCATTGTGCGTAAGGAATGGAGAGGGACAAAGGTTTGACATTTAAATTCTTCACGCAGATACGAAGAAATGTCATCTGCAAGACTTAACACAGACTGCCATGGTAGGAACAACAGTGGTAGAAGATGGTTGCTTTTGTTATTTTCAAGGAAACACAGTTCGAGCTTAATGTAAAAAACTTGCATGAAATCAACTGATTTTGTTTTCATAAACAAGAAAATAAAATGCTCTACTGTAATTCAGATGGTTTTGTTAAATAAAACAAAGCCTTAATTTAGTAAACTATCATAACTTCTTAAAAAAAAAAAAAAAAACAACGTTTCGTCTCACACGTCCCGCACTCTGAACTTAAAGATTTATCACTGTCGTCATAGTTAATCATCATATTCTTCCTCTTTTTCCTCTGTATCGTTATCAGCTTTGTCATCATCATTATCATTTGCAGTTAAACTGGAAATGGCCGGCTGTGTTTACGTATTTCTCAAAAATCTTTGAGCCCATGCCATGTGTAGGGCATGTTAAGAAGGTTGATACACGTGAAAAACCTGCCAAAATATAACATAAAAAAATAGAGAGAAAATTGTTTTAAGAGATTAGGCCGATATGAAAGTGGAATTTTAAGTTATTGATAAACAGCGACAGGTGCAAGGTAGATTGAGCCGAGAGATACGCAAGAAATGTTTTGTCTCAGGTTATATACTTTGGCTTTGTATATGTTCCTCTCTCTCTCTCTCTCTCTCTCTCTCTCTCTCTCTCTCTCTCTCTCTCTCTCTTTTTCAGAGTTGTGTAAGGTAATGTAGAGAAAGATAAGAACTAACAAGAGGAAGGAAAGAGTAAAAAGGAGGGAGGGAAGGAAGGCAGTGATGAACAAAAGAAAGGGAGAAAGAAGATTTAAAGGATATCATCATACGTACACAACATTACCTGCTCTATGGCACCGGATACTTACCACAGTAATCGACACGTATACTCACCGACGTGTTCAGGGTCTCGATACCATGCAACCTGGCGACTACCATGGGTATCAGCTCTGACCTGCCAAGATGACGAGGGTAATCGATACTATACTACCTGGCGACTACCATGGGTGATCAGCCCTGACCACAACCCTAACCCGAAATGAGTCCTCACGTGTACAGTAATTGCTTCGAGATGATGAGGCATAGAGGACTGTATGTTATAATAAGGCGCTTTATGTCACAGTCCATCAGAACTCCCGTAGAGCACGAGGAACAGATGGAGCTCCCTCGCCTGAGAGCTCACGAAACAGATGGTAATCTCCATGTCTTCATGCTAGACTAAGCCCGACCACTCTTCCTACACCGACCGAAGGGGCTAATCACTCAAGATTCCACCGCTGCATTACGATCACTAATGCTACATTTATTATATGGATCCGGACTATTCATCGATTCTGCGCATATTTTGGAGATCGTATAGAGGATTATGTGTAGAGATAGTGTAGATCTTTTGGATTTACTATGTGCCATTACGATCACGCCTGAGAATTTAGCATGTGTTGGACCTCAGTAATAAGACTATATGCACCGGCCGATGAGTTAGAAGTTGATTCCAGCCTGTGGGTTTAGTATGTTCATGGAAGCCCTAGGTGCAGGTTTTGGCAATTCGCTAGACATACTGCTAGACCGTTTTGATGAATGGAAAGCCATGCAAAGTGGATTAAATGCAGTGGCGGTGCGTTGAATAAATATGTTTATCTAGGCTGAAGTTGCTGTTTTATTCAGATTTTCTGGATTTTGATAGGGATGATTGTACGTGTGATAATGAGCAAGATTTTTATCGAAAGAACAGGTGGATTGTCTAGACATGAACCGTAGCTCGGTACACTGTGTGAGTCATTGTAAGGAGAAACTTTCTATCAGGGTTTCAAAAAGGTACACTCTGAGCTCGGGATAACGGCAGAGTAAAAGGTGGGACTTAAATCTCACTAGCCCTTAATGACCCCAATATCATGCTTGAATCCAAATCTACTTGTAGAATTCTAAATCTGCTTGTAGAATGTAGGGGTACATTTTTGGTTTGATGCGGGATAATCGCGGTGAGGAAGTGTGCGCACTTGCCAGAGACTTGTTAGCAATGTGATGTCTTTGCGACAACATAACAGCAACCACCTACGGCTTTAAATTTATCGGTGGAACTTTCCATCAGTGGCTTTGCTTCGGAGGAGGATATGGTAAGAATCAACGGTAGTGCGAATGTTAATGAATGAGATAAAGATAGAAGTAAAGCAAACACCCGTCGCAAGTCAGTGCATTATTTTCTTGTTCTTCCGCATTATTCCCAGCTAGCTAGCTTGGCTTGCCTAGATACTGATACTTCTTTTGCTAAAGACCACCCACAGAATGAAAGGACCGCCCTTTTCGCACAGTCGCAGGGACCAAACAAATGCAGCCGTGGCCGGGCTACAGGTGTTTACGCCACTTTGTCAGAGAACGAAGCAAACAAACAGATGATCTCGCTCCATCCATCATTTCGCCGGTAAATAAGAAAAATTTTGCGGGAAAATCCAGGATGACTAACTCTAGTTCAGAGGAAATTGCAGGTGGGCTTAGACATGTGTAAACTAAGTGCATGTGAGAGTGAAGAAAGGAAAGCTAGTCTAGATTCTTGTGTTATTTACTTTGGAAAAGCCACGGGCACAGTCGCTTAGAGTCCGTTAATAGCTACAAATATTGAGACAGTCGACCGCTTAATTGCAATTCGGATAATCGCAACTTTCGCTTAATTGCAACTTTTTCATGTAACACAAAGTTACACTTATGTGTAAAAGCTTGAAGAGTTTCGATTACTTGGAGTTAACTGTTAAAGGACTACAGCTCCGTGACATCTTCATTGTTCTAACGTAGCAGGGCATAAGAAGAGCACAACGGGGCATAGGAACTGTTGTAAATATCTCGATTACGTCCCCTGGACTGCAGTGTGAAGATGGAGATTGCCTCAGCCCTTGAATTTAAACTTGTTCATTTGTTACTTGACAACTCTTTCATTCTCCTCACAGTGTTTAGCCCGCACGACTAAAACTTTGATATCATCCATGTGCTTGAAGTTCCGTTTCCAGTAGAACTCTCCTAATTAGGTCTAAACTACGCATCGCACATGCAAGGTTGACCTTTGCTCACACAAGACTGACTCAACAAAACCTGACTCCGCGTAGATAATACACCAAGCCTGATCGTTGGTCCTGACTGATATGGCTCGATCCGGTTAAATACTAGGAAGCGCTGGACCAGAACGATGTCCGGTAGAGTAACGTCCAGATCCAGATGTGTATCCTATTGTCACATCTTTTCGGACAGACAGAATCTGTGGCAATATGCATACTGCATACGTCAATTAATATATATTGCGTTAACCACAGTGAGCAGTACTGTTGTTTTGGGAGTTTTACGTGGTTACGGCAGTTCATTAACTAAAGTTAAGAATTTAACTGAAAAGAGACATGCATCTCATGATTCGGTTTGGCATGACATTAGACGTTCATCTGACTGAATGTCCCGCAACGTCTTTACCATAGTGAACATGGCTGCATTCGGCTACTTGTTTAATATACTGCATCATCTACGACAAATAATACCGTATAAATGTATAGTTGTATAGTGAGATGAAAATGATAATGCGATGTAGAGGTCTCGTAGCCGGGCTAAAGCCCGCTTACACAACTGCACAGCATTATTGCCTCAGCAGGCCTGGTTGCTGTAGGACGTTCTCAGCTCCCTGTGGAGATACAGTGCCATTGCCATCCACATGCACTGATCACTAGCATTCTGACAGTATCTTCCACTACTTATAGCCAGGTGTCAGACGGGTGAACCAAGAAAAATGTGAATGAAATGCTTTTCCAAGGCACATACAACGTAACTATGGCCCGAAATAGAACACACGACCTTTTGGTCTTGAGCCCTTCCCCGTAACCATTAGGCCACGCAGATGAGACAATATTGCTCTCAACCGACGACAGTGTGGAAGTCCATGCCAGAGATTCCATGCATGTAAGAGTAATGCTGTAAGGAGAAATCTTTAACAGTAAGCTTTGGTTTATTGTATACTGAATGGATTGTTTCCAGACAGACAACTGCTGTGCTCTAACAAGTCTGCGGAAAGTAAAAATAAACAAAGGCAGCAGTGTATCGAAAACAAACGTATGAAACCGATGGCTTGTGTCGGAAAAATATATAGCCTATATTAAGGCGATGATCTACTGTTAGCATCTCTGATATTTGTATGTACGGAGCGACTTCCAGAGGTCAGACAAATGAATTAAACATGTGAGGGAATCAGAAAATGAAAGGATGATGGATTCGACATTTGCGTGCTTTTTTGAGGCGATGTTCGTTTTTCATGTTTTTTTAGAGTCGTCAGTATGGCACTCGGGCGCTTCCCGGACATCCGTTGAGTGAGTACCCCGGTCATAGTCTACTGCAGTTAAATGTCGATTATGGCTCTTCTCACTCTTTTGGAGGCTTGAAATTTTGAGACGTGGTGGCGTCTTGACTTTTTTTTTTCTTGGTCAGTAACTTCAGAGACCCACCTACAATCAGTTAGTAGTTGAAATTTGTGGGATGTAATTTTGGGTCATCTTGCAAGTATTGTACTTCTCTCACTAACTGGCGAGGAGAGTGAGGGTATCAGTTAGTTCCGTCCTCACTTCCTTAGATTTTCTGTAGTTTATGTTTTGAAACTATTTGCCTAGAGCCTGAAGAAGACGTGGAAATGAATTGACTGTGAACGGAATTGAATTGGATTGAATTGAATCGAATTAAATTGAATTGAATGGTCTTTACTACTGCTTACACAAGATGGGACCTTTATTCAGACTTTACTAAAGTGTGGTAGTTGTGTTCACAGAATTTTTCAGGAAGCTGAGGGAGAAGGAAGAAAAGGGTTGGACAGAATATCGCTGCCTAAAGCGAATGGTGAAAAGGGGGTGGATATAAAGATGTTTCAACCTTACAGAAAGCGCGAGAAAGATTCACAACCAGTTATAATAGGGACATTTAGTAGTGGTTGGCTTTTGCCTAAATAAACGATCTTGAATCTTGAATCTTGATCTTTGCAGAACCAGAAAGCAGAGCACGTATGGAGCTTTCCGGAGTGCAATGATGTTGTGTCAGGAAACAAAGAACAAGTTATAAAGTAGGAAATGGTCCTGTTATGCCTCGAAATATTATTTATGAGCGACAGTCGGCACCGGTCCGCTGGGCAGTATCAGATGGCCATATGTGTTAAAATATATCGATATATGCATGTGCATGATTAAATAGCTATCTCTAGGAGCGAGTATGTGATACATTGCGCGTGTCTCGTGCCGATATCATCCGTGTTAATAATGTAACATAGAAGGAGCCAGTGTTAGCAGGCAGATGGAAATGATACAAAATGCCGTCAATTCCCTTGCTGCACCACAAGTCATCAGTCATCAGATCTCTTTTCCACTGGCAAAATGGCTGAAATCCAGTCCTGGCTGTTCGGAGACAAAAAAAACAACCCAAAACCCAAACAACTTCCAATAGCCAAATTTCATTTCCACATCTTGTCGTTTTTATTATTGTCTTATTAATAACAGAGGAATCATGTGTGATATTTTGACGCAAGGTAGACTTTACCATAATTCGAACTGGCAGTGGGTGAACAAGATGCTCACAGGTTGTAAAAGGACGTGACAAATTATTTTGCAGAGCGAGCATCGGGTTGGCTTTGGACCTATAGACATTTAATAGATGTTTATAAATGTATAGAGGTTCCAATTTCCCTTTAGTGGTACCATGACCCACAGGTCACATGTATTGGCAAGGATGTGGAGCAGAACACTGAACTCTGTGGATTCGAACCCTTCAGTTCCATTCCAAATATAAGAAAAATAGAAATACCCCCCGCCCCCTTGTCATCCTTCCCCATATTATATATAATCTATATTTCAATTGTAGTCAAGGTTCGATCGCCTCTGTCAGAACTTCTTCCACGGTGGTTCTTCTGCAGAACCCTCACTGTTGTTACGCTCCTAGCACCAGAGTTTTCCATCCTCATAGATAATATTAACTCGAATTTCGCAAATTTTGCACGTGAGTCATTTATCCAAAGGACTGGAGAAATTCCCTCGGCTGGTAACGTGATACCACGGTGGGGCGGATGTTATTAAGAGGGTGCAAATTCCTATTGTCATGCATAAGAATCGATGCTTTTTTTCATTGCTCTTGTGCAACAATGAAGAGCTGGATGCTAGCATTACGAATGGAATGGCTTGCAGGGACTCCCTGAAGAGAAAGGCTTTTCATTTCCGGGTCATTCGTATTACATATGGTGGGAACAAAACTGTATTGACAATCCTACAGAGCATCATATTTTATACTCACGGTTGGAGGAACTGGCTTGTTAAGGTTGAAACAAGGTTGAAACAGGATACTCTTCATTTTAGAAGGAGAGTATAATGGCCTATCACTCGTTGATGGTCAAGAGATTTGGGTCTTACGGATCACAGGGCAAAGATATTGATTGGATACTTATTGCTTGTAAAACGTATAACAGATTGAAAGTGAAAGAGCAATCAGACACACAATACATACCAAACCGAAGTTTATACCAGGACCGTAGTTTTTCGGACCTTAAACAATTTCTTAAAGACGTTTCAAGGCTGAACGGCCGCGTATACATTGTATGGAGTACAGTTCTCTTGGCATTATACGTGTGGTCTAGTGTGACCAAGTCTGTCTTGCTCTTGAGGTTACTTTGCTCCCAGTTTGTTAGAGGCATGCCTAGATAGGCAAGCACTTGGAGGAAGATCCATAATGATGTGGCTCTAATTCATTTTGTTATATCCGCTCGCCCCCATTTTTTTTTCTTGTTGTCATTATCCTGTTGAGGTCTTTGGTGTACAAGACCTATCCGAAAGGATATTGCGGCGCCATTGCTTGTAGAGCCTGATGATAGCCAGTAGTCATTGAACCTATGTCTTGTGAAATGTCCTTGACAGGTTAGACATTGGTGTCACTGGACTTAGGATTTTCTGGTGGGAGGGGTGGATGGAAGAGAGAGGTGTCTGAGTGAATGGGGACTTGGATAATAAAATAAGGGGTAAGGTGGGATGGGGATGATAACGTTGTAAGTGAATTGTGTTTTTACGTGAATACGGTGCCCTTCCGATGCACTCGCTGATTAACACAGTGAGAGCTTAAATTGCTTAGTACTAGGGGTCATTCAAAGTACGAGAAAAAGAAAAATGACGACTAGAAAACTCCTGTGATTGTAATTGGCGTATGCCAGTGTTCATTTGTATTTTTTGTTCTCTTCCTGGCTGAGGGTTGGAATGGGAGAAATCAAAAGAGATGGGATGGATAGATCAGAAGAATGACTTTTAAGATCAGACATAAAGATGCAGGCTGAATTCTTTCTATCTTTCTATTGCTTTTTTTATGCTTTCAGGAGATAGATAATATATTTTCTCTCTCTCTCTCTCCTCTCTCTCTCTCTCTCTCCCCTGTCTCTCTCTCCCTCTCTCCCTCTCTCTCTCTCTCTCTCTCTCTCTCTCTCTCTCTCTCTCTCTCTCTTTTAACTAAAGGTTCAAGGGTTTGAAAAATTGTTAAACTTTCAGAGCAAAAATGTGACTTTTTAGGTGATGAGGTCGCTTGTGCCAAAGAATACTGCCTTACTGGTGCCATACTGGTGCCATACTGTCTGCTTCGGGTGATGTACTGGAACAGTTTGGTGTTTTTTGTAATCGTTTAATTGGATGACAGACTCGCATATATATTTATCTTAACGCAGGATGTTTTCTTTGTGTGGGAATGTGAGCTGGTGAACTAACAGAACCATAACTTCAAAAGATAAGAGAGTGCTAATTGGAAATCTGATTCAGTGTGATTCAGAAGGTCGGCTTCTAGCAAAATAATTCACTGCATTGTTTTCTGCTGTTATCATGTGGTTTTAACCAATGGCGTTTGTGGTTCATTCTTTAGGAATGTCTTCCGTTTCTGATGGTCTGCTTTGCCTAGATGGTGCAGCAGTGCTCTAAAGCCTTAAATTTGAAGCTCATCAGTAAATTATTACACTGGATTTCCACCATGTCTAGCTATAGGGATGTTGATGTTACGATTTTATTTGCATTTTGTCTCTCTTGTCAACATATCGGGTTATGAAATGTGATGTCAGCTGTCCGTAATTTTTAGTACAGGGAGACAGAAATGTCTTAAGTATTCTCATAAACTACTGTGTCTGCTGTTGCAGTGGTCTGATAGTCATGCGTGAATATCTCCGATACCAAAGAATAGAGAGAATGCAACAGCACCGAGTCGATGATATTAGAACGAAGAGCGAGGTAAAGAGAAATGTTTGTTGTTTTTTCTCTCGTAGGTATTGTTTCCGTTCTTGGTGCTGAAGATGATTCAATGGTTTGTTCACAGCAGAACTTTCCAACCTGTTTGTTTTTAGACATGCATGTAGATATACCCTTAGGCTTGAACAGACGCCACAGAAGTTAAGTGCTTGCCGATAGTGGAAATGCACCTCTTCAACGTGTGGGGTAATGAGGGAAGCCGGGGTAAATGTACAATAATAATAAAACTTCATTACTTTACCTACGATAAGTAATCATTTGATGTATAAAATATTTGTGACAGTTTGTCAGTTGCTGCTTGCAGACTCGAAATGCAGTTTTTGGAAGTTTGTTGGTGCCAGCGTCAGATAAGAAACCCTTTCTGCTGGGGTGCGATGCATCAGAAGATCTTCAGAGGAAAATGGACAGCTTGTTTTGACACGTGTAGTACACAGCTTATTTCGGATACTGTTGCAAAGCCAGTTTGCCTCGTCTAGTCTGGAACATGAAACACGACCTCCCAGTTTACCGGGCATAATTATGTACAGCTTAACGTCGTGCTCACTCCGTATTTGCCAAGTCAAGTTCTGAGGTTTTGAGAAATTTAATGCTCTCAACCTGTTGCTCAAAGCAAAACAGTGAGGCAGATGTTTTTTAGTATGTAAAATTGGGATATAATAACGAGTCAAAACTCAAAATTTGTTTTAAACGGATAGAGAAGTAAACAACTCTGATGATCAAAAAATGACCAAGGCGAATATAGTGTAAGCGTGACGCAGTGTTATGTGGGAGCCCTTTTATGCTCGGTGATACATTCAGTGTTTAATTGCTAGAAGATCTGTGTGGTATGGTATTTTAGAGTTCTGTTGATCGGTGATCATTTCATCCAGTTTGTCAAGTTTGCATTACATTTGAAGATTGCATTGGATGAAGTCCTTTCACATTACTTAAAGAGTCTGTATGAGAAGAGAATTTGACGCTTGATCCACCGAGGTGTTGATGATAGACTCTCTTTATTAAATAAACATTCCTTTCTGTGGATTTACTGGATTTATACATATCACATATCATACAGTCTCCCTGGATTCGAAATCCTCCTAGACCGCTAGGTCTGTCTGATGTTACAGAATCCAGAAGCCAGCATAGGTCAAGTGTTTTCCAAAAGCGTGTCCGTGTATATGTAGACAAACCCTTAAAAGTGAACGAATGATGAGCAATGAACGCAGACGAAGCCAACTGTTTCCTGCACCAGGTCTACTCACTCTTGTGGTTCATGGGACCTGGATTCACGGTGAGTACAGATATTAAGTTAAGATGTGACTTTATTGTCCTGCGAGCACATTTTTCTTTTCCTGTCGTTTCACAGGGTTAAATCATATACCGTACATACATTTTCAGGGTTCATGCGGGTCCTTAAAGATATTAAAGTGTTAAGTAAATGCTTACTTTTTTTGTCCTTAAATTTAATAATGCCCCTCTCTCAAAAGAAAGGGTGCTTAAACTGTGCTGCTATCAGGATTGGGTGTATGAAAGTTGCAATTTTTATGATATTCTTTGAAATTGGAGAGATAAAAGGTTGCCATTTCATCCGTTGCTGTTTACAGCAATCGGCAGTTTTATGTTAATCTTTCACACTGTGTGATCAGGCGGCAAGTACATTTGCTGAAAATGGTTCTGAACAGGTCATTAATTTTATCTTGGAAATGTTGCAGTGCACTCCGATTTTATAAGAATATTATAATTCACGTGAATACTGTCTAATACTACATTTGAAATCCCCATGCATATACCTGTTTACACTCACGCGTGCTAGTGCACGCAGACATAATCATGTCTAAGCACTCACAAACATGCTTGAACCTTTGCTCCCATTCTTATGCATTCTCTAAATTATCTCCTCTCTCTTCCCTCCCTTACCCCGATTTTCATGTACTTGTGCGGTAAATGGACGTTTGGATGAATGCAAGTGATCTAAGTTTGTCGAAAGGCAACAGCGAAACTGAAGCATCTGACATTATATTCAGTAGAGAGGATTTGTAAGGCCAAACCAAAACCTGGGTGTGTGTAATATAAGGGAATTTTTGTTTGTTTGCGATGGTGTCAAAATAAATAAATAAATAAATAAATAAATAAATAAATAAATAAATAAATAAATAAATAACCACTTCAGCCGTGTCAACACATTTGTCTTGTCAATAACAGATGATAATGAAGAAATAGGAACATTTCAAAGGTAGATATTTAGAAGTAGTTCATATGAGCCGCTTGACAGAAGACCCAAATTTATCTTGATGTTATGAAAGGAAAGAGTTCAGATTCTTTTCTCCATCCAGTTCTCACATAGTTCTACCACAGTACAGCTCGGGCGGAGTATTTGAGATCACTTGTGTTCTGATGATAGTAGTTTGTCTTTTGGCTTGCATCCGAACCAATATCATGTCAGGGCCATGTTGTTTTGGGTTTTCTCCAAACTCTTTGTTTTACTCTTGTGCATATGTTATATCCTTTAATACCTTGGAATTCCCCCTCGCACGTACTTGGAAGCACAACAAAAACAAAACAAAAAAAAAAGGAAGAAAAAAGAAAGTATGATTGCAATGGGATGTGAAAGGGTATTGATCTCTACAATTATTATCTAGAGAAGTCGCCTGGGGGGATCAGTCAGGGACCTACAGTGCATCACAACAGGTCATTTCTGAGATTGAAATCACAGACCGGTCTTTATGCCTCATAAAATATTTATATACCTTGGGCGGAGGTTATAATGTATTTTTTTTTCTTAATGTGCTTTGCGTATAAGACAGGTTTGAAATTCTGTATCTCTGTTTCTCTGGTCGCGTCTCCCGTCTTATCTCCCTATCTCCCCCTCTTC
>JAWQUT010000149.1:162190-178365 GCA_033807755.1 Ellobium chinense | reverse complement strand
CTTCCCATCCCCAACCCCCACGTCCACCCCCTTTCTTTCTTTCATGCACAACACTGCCACTTTCATATTTCATAGCGATCAGACCACGAGTATCATAAATGACTGTTCCAGTTGTTGTTTTTTTGTGTCACAGAAATGATTCGCTCATCCATCTGTGAAATTACTTTGTGTTATGGCCACCACACAGTTACGCTCGAATTCGATACACTTGTGTGAGAAGTCAGAGCTGAAGAATAGCCAGTAACAGAAATCCGCACAGCACAACTAAGATCGACAGTGAACCAAAACTAACCCACATGGTAAAGTTTTGAGAAAACTGCCACAAAGGTTTGGACGATCTGAAAAGTAACTTTAAAAAAAAAAAATGGATAATATTGTAATATTTGCATAATTGCTTTTCATCGTTACCAACTTGTATGGGCCTAAAAGGGCATGTTCAGATTGACCTGCATTAAACAAAAAAAATAAAAATCAGAATTTCACAATTTGTGACTTAGTTCCCTCTGTCTGTCAGGTACTCCATTATGTTTTGAGATATCTGTCCTGCCTGATCCCGAAACGGGGGAAAAAAATGATGAGGAGAGAGGGCAAAACTGGGCCCACAATAGATTGATCATGCCATTATTCTCCTCTCATTCTCACCATCCAGCTGTCCCTTCTTCATGAATTCCCTGACTCGAGTTTCCGTTTTTCGCTGGTCCAATTAGCCAAGGTGTTGTGTGATCGGTGCTTCATTCCTTTTATTCTGTCTCTCTCATTCATGCACTCACTCGCTTCTCTCTCTCTCTCTCTCTCTCTCTCTCTCTCTCTCTATCTGTGTGCCTCTCTGTCTGTGTCTTTCGGTATCTCACTCATTCTTTCTTATTTTTGTTAATTGTCAGTGATTATAGCACCCACTTCATAGTGATGTAGATCGACCTCTTTCAAGAACGTCTGTGCCCCTCCCCTTTCTTAACCACCATCGCTGATGCCCCATCATTGAACCTCATGTGCCGCCTCCTCGATCAGCATTATAATTATCATTATATAAATACCTTCTTTACCAGCCACAGCACTTTGGTACCACACTTTCCACTAAGCTCCTCATAGCTACGCCACTATTCCCTTCTGTCTGTCCCGCGCCCCATTCCCTCCCCGTATCCTTTTTTCTTATTAGTTTGTATCTGCCCTCGGGGCCTCTGTCATCCTCAGTTCATCTGTGATATATTTTCCAATAATCTGAATCCTACTGCCGAAGTTTTTACCCAATTATGTGCATGAATATCTAGTGTCTGTCAGAAGTATAGAACCCTCAGTGCTTTCCATTGTTCCTCTTCCTTAAGTGAGCCTCTTTTTGTTGGGAAATATGTGGTTGTGTGTTAATGACCCTGTCTTAGGAATTATGGAGTATGTGATTTACAGATCTGAGTGCTTATCATCAGGCCTTTAGTGTGCTTTTTTTTTTTTACGAAATAGGTGGTTGTTTGTTACTGACCTCATGTTACAAATTAAGGAGTTTGTGATTTACAGATCTGGAGCAGTGATTTGGACAACCATTTGTCTTGTCTTAAATATTTCCTAACAGAACTTGATTGGGATCTTTGCACTGTAGACTAGCCCAGATTTCACAGAGTTATGTGAAGGATATAGTTTTATCATTCCATCAGCAGAGCCAAAGAGGTGGTTGCAATAGATGGAACTGTCAGTCTGACCGCTCGTCTTCTGAATTATGATTGTAGGCTAGGTCACATCGTGGCGTGTGTTAGTACCTAGTGCTAATACCTTATTTGCAGTAGATACTGAACAAGGGTATTGGCCATTTTGTCAGAGGACGGGAAGGAAAAAAATTTTGTAAGAAGAGTCCATGAGCAGGTAAATTAAAGAAGAAAAAAACACACACACAAGACGGTTGATAACTCCTTACAGTGATGTTTTCTGGTATGTTTGCGAATATCACCTTTTCTTTTTTTGCAGTCCAGACATTGGGCTTTTTCTCATCATTACGTTTGTTAGGCTTCTACGAAGTCCCTTAGGGCTTTCCAAACGCTGCCTGGGAATATTGCCTAGTCGGTGACATTTTGCGAATGCCCGTCAGACAAATTTAGATGCTCAGTAATTGTGCTGTGTCTACGCAATTTGATATTCATAGCCTGAGCATGTCCATGAAAAATTAGGTTTTCATTGAGCTGTTCTGCGCAAGGCCATATCTCATTACTGCACACACTGCCTACGGGGGCCAGTTCAGATGAACACCCAGTGATCTATATGCATACGAGGGCTCGGATTTTGTTTATGAGAGGGTTGGGGAAAAAATGTACGAATGAGATCAGCGCGAAGGACGCTAGTCCATTGCATTTTTGCTGAAGGCGATGCATCAGTGATGTCTGAGTTCTCATTCTTGCAGGGACTTTGCTTATTAACTTAGTCTTGGTGTGTTTTTGAGCTCAGTGGGTCAACTGTATAGCGGGCTGTGTACATAAAACGGAGAAAATATCCGTAATACATTTAGACCACACGAGGAGAAACTCACTTTAGGGGGCGAGTACATATTTCGAGTTTATGAGTGAGTGAAAATTTGACTTAAATAGCGATGGTACTCGGGACTGGAACATGTTAAAAATGATGAGTTTTTTTGTTTGTTTTGTTTTGGTGTTCCTGAAAGTCGAGGTCGAGACGTTGTTCCGGGTTATGGATTTTGTTAACATATTCATTAACGTCATACAGAAAGCACGAAAGACCGATGTTTCCCGCAAACGAGTTATTCATCAGAGGAAGTGGGCGGAATCCGCCATTTTTACTTTTGCAAACAAGCGGAAGTAGCCGGAAATTGCGAGCTTTACCGGTGAAAATAAAGTCTTGAGAGCTTGAGAGCTCCAGCTTTTGTCGGTGTCCATTGAGCTTGCTTGATGTGAGATATTTTGCTAGGTTTCAATACAAATTACTAACACGAAAATGGGAATAATGTTTGATTTATTTCTGGATTTTATATTCATACAAGGCATTCCTACATAACAAGTACTGTTTGGGGTTTTTTTTTCAGTATTGGTTTGTTTCCAAAATCCCTCTTTACAGGGCTGCTACTCATTAGATCCAGTGAAAATGAGTTTTTTTAATAGTAAAAGAAGGATGAAAAAATTTGGAAAATATAGGGAAAAGTTGCAAAAGATTGAAAAATAATATTCACTTCATGAATTTATTTTGGCATTTGACCCACTTCTTAGGCAAATTATGATACTAATCAATACTGATTTATGTAAAACCACATGACAATCAGCTTATTGAATTGCAACCTAGATCGTCCTAAGGGTACTATTAAGCACAGACAATGGACTTTTTACTTCGTGTCTAAGCCTACATCTAAATACTGTACAAAAGCAATTTGATTTCCAACTGTGTACATGTAGGTCGAGTTGTAGAAGTCTTTGCGCGCTGTAACAAGGTGAACAAAAAAAAATTACATCCCTATCCCTTTCTTTATTGTAGTTTTTTCATTTCATGTTTGAATACAAATGGTTAGTACTCAAAAGTAAAGCCTTTCATACTTCTAGTTATTTATCTGTCCCGCTACGCTCATTCTGCAATAGCCTAAGTCATGTTTTGTATGGTTTGAGTTGTTTATATTACTTTGGTCTTTCAATTATCTTCTTTCCCCTAGTAAAACAAATGTAGAGTTTTCATTTTATCCCAAGTTTACAAGCTAAATCACATCTTCCTCGTTGTTTTGTTTTGGGCAACGGGTTAAGATCACTAAATTTCTCAAAATCTCAGAAAAATGTAGAATGAGTTTGACGATATGCATTTCTCAGTATCATAATTTGCATATTATCAAATACAATGAATGTCTGGTGAAATCTAGTGAAATCTGGGCATGGAATCTAGTGAAATGGCAAAAATCAGAGTTACAGCCCTGCTTCTGTGTGGCATGCATAACATCACACTCTAACTGCATGTTTCTGTTTGGTTTTCCCTGTATAAGGACTCATTACATCGTTGAAATTCACATTCTAGAGAGGTTTGTCGATAATTAGTTGCGAATTTTTTTTTCACTTTGAAGATTCAAATGGGGGACAGAAATGGATCGATAATAGCTTACTTTAGCTGAACCTGGGCAAAACTTCTTTTATCGATTACGTGTGTTTGTCGATACCAGAACTAATTGCATTTTTATTATTCATGTTTCTTAAGTTTTTCAGAGCATGATTAAAATCAAAACAAAACCAAAAAACGTAAGTGATGGCTCGTTGACATTCACAGTTTTTTTTAAATATATATTTGCTGAGTTATTTAGATTTTGAAGAAGAAACAGTCTACTATACTTTAATGAAGTCAATTGGAGAGATATCTCCGGTCGTTACAGACTTGTCGTGAGATGCTTGCCGGAACGTGTGTGGATGTGTGGCCATGGCAGATAATAGCTGCGTAATCGATGTTGTTGACTTCAAAATAGTCTAGTTATTAGTCAGTTAGTGTGTGTGTGTGTGTGTGTGTGTGTGTGTGTGTGTGTGTGTGTGTGTGTGTGTGCGTGCGTGCCTGCCTGCTCGCGCCCGCTGGTGTGTGTGCGCGCGAGTGTGTGTATGAGAGACAAAGAAAGAGAGAGAGAGAGAGAGAGAGAGAGAGAGAGAGAGAGAGAGAGAGAGGGGGGAAAAACCAGACAAATCAAGAATACTTAAGAACATCCACAGTTATTCAACAGTGCAATTTTTTCCATTGTTTCCTCCCCTATCAATTTCTCCCGTTGCGTTACCCTATACCCTGAGGGCCCCATATTTTTAGATGGCAGATTATTATGTAATACATCATGTACTAGGTCAGAAATAATTATGCTCTCTTTTGACACTTTTGGAGATCTGTGCATCTGATAACCCAGCGGTAATCACTTTAATGATGCACTTTGACTGCACTCTATAACACCAATTTTTTTTAAAGATCCTATTATCGTATATATTTATCTTCTCCCCCCCCCCCCCCCCCCCCCCNTTTTATTTTTCTTGTTTGCCTCTCCTCCCTCCTTCCCTCCCTCGTGTGCAGAAAAAAAAGGATTACTGAATATTATTGCATTTATCCGTAAAAACTTCTTCCCCCGCGAAAAAAAGACAAAAACGTTTGAAGCGTGAGACATGGTTTGCTTGCTTGTAATAATCTTCAGCTTCATATGATTTATTTAGATCTGTACACACGTGTTGTGTGAGCTGCTTGTAACCGTGTAATCCATACTGATTCAAACGTGTGTTACGTGTGTTGTTAATCAATGCCCTGGTGATGTGTGAAGTGTTGTGTAAGATTAATGTCTTTGTGCTTCAGATGACAGTACTTTCATTCTCAAGGAAAAAAATGAGTGTCTTTAGTTCTAAACCGCATGCTGTCATCTTTCTCTGCACGTTCCTGTTGTGTGGCCGTATGCCTAATCCTTGCGTTAGTTAACGCACTGCTGTAACCACGGAAAACTCCCAGAACATTAGTAGTGTTCACTGTAGTTAATGCAATATGTTAACTCACGTATACATTATAATACAAATGGTCACTGACGTTGGAAGTTCTTGTCAACTTGAAATTTTGGCTGCCGTGTTCACGGTATGATGTTTTTGTGCGCTATGCGCAGATTTATAACCTACGTTTGATTTCCACTGATTTTGTCAGGGAGATGGGGTGGTGAAAGGTGTTCAGAATGAGAGGATAATATTATGATTACCACCCTATCCATGTGCATGTCGGAAGGATTTTGAGATGGCAGTTTCATCTATTATATATATTCCTTTATTCAACACCGGGCTGGATATTATCCGCATAAGAAACTCTTCTTTGACTGATAGTTTGTAGCGTCTAGTCTGTAAAATAACGGTGGCACTCCATGCCTCCCGGGAAAAAAAACCAAAACAATCTTATAATGATATTAATAATAATGATAGTTACAATAATAATGATAGTGATAATAATAAGAATGATAATAATGATCATAATGTCAGTGATACTATAATTTATCGCAGGTTTCTTTCGACATGTCAGTATGTGGACATTTCTGTGCGTCCCAATATTCAGCGTGAACTGGATGCTGGCAACAGCTTGATATTCTATCAATATTTCGAGGGATCAGTTTTCATGTGATATAAAACTCGCTGTGTGGCTCGTGCATTAATCATGGGTTATAGTATGCCGAGCAAAAACAATATTTACGGCATTTTGAGTGAATGTTTTGCTTCCCATTGTATATAGATTGCAGCGCGGACGATTCAGTGGCATACCCTTGTTTTCAGTCCAAGGCAGTAATATTTTTCACTGTGTCTTTTATTGGCATGGTTGGAATCTCTGCATGTGGTTTGATTGTGGACGTTCGAGGTGAAAATTCGGAATTTTTCCCTTCTTTTCCAGTTTCGTTGGTGATTCTATTGTCTTATATCAGTAAGTTAACAAGAAGTTTAACATGTTCATTGGGATAAGCACAGACCACAGCTGTGGTACATGGGCAAAAATACAATATACGACGGGACAGCACATGAACATTTAAAGCACTATGACTACTAAATTCACACATTATGTTCACAACGTACTTGTACATTCATATATGTTCACAATAAGACTGCAGTTCCTAGTCTACTCCTTCTTTTTTTTTAGTTCATAAACTGTATTGTAGAGATCCGCATGGCGAAACAAAATTCACATGAATGGTATGTATAGCTTTTGGTTCAGATTTCCGGCTTTCAGGCTTTCTTCAGGAGCACCAATAAATATCACACTGAACAAAGACGAGGTCAGGGTCTCGAACAACTTTTACATATGCACAAACAAGTTTAACAGGTTTACTTAACTATAACCCAGACCACAATTGTGGTACGTGGGTGAACAACAGAGTATATACATTGGCAACGGGTCCGCACACGATATAAATAATAATAAAGATCTACGTACAGAAATGACATACATAACAACTGGTCTAGATAATGCGTACATATCTTTATTCGCACTTGCTCACTTTCATCGCATGTCATTAAACAAAACATCTTTCAGATCGGCTTACTGCATACTTCCACTGCAGTTTGTAGAATAAAATTGTAGAATTATTATATCAAAGAGTGTCATGACTCCTCAGGAATCAAGATCATCCTGACATATGTGTATCTAGTATGACTGGTTATTTTTAGTGAAACGTTAGTTACATACATTACAACAGTTCACAGCGTCTGTTTAATATAGAAATTGTGAACTCCAAGTTATAATTGACCCTCTTAAACTTATTACAATCTCAGAGTGCGTTCGATTAGTTGTAAGTAGTTCATTATTCATTATCGATTCCAGTATGCTTTGCCGTTCTCAGCTTCTTTCAGTGCTCACAATCATTTTCCTGGACTTTTTGGTCTCTCTCTCTCTCTCTCTCTCTCTCTCTCTCTCTCTCTCTCTCACATCGGCAATTCTGTTGATTAAATTCCTCTCCAGACGCTGGTACTGTCAGGGCTTAATGTACTTCAGATCACAATTTTACTTGAGATGCCTGGACGCTGAGTAACTTAAAGACAAAGTCATTGGGAAGACATGTTCGTGGAGGTGACTTCTTGTTAAAAAAAGTCTCAAAGATTCCAAGGATTGAGATAACTGGCTTGTAATTGTAATCATGTATGTGTTTAGTAGTTGTGGCGCCATGGCAATTGTTTAGTTGTAATAAAAGTATCAGCAGCGGCAGTGGCAGCAGTTCTTGCTGTTTACATGTTGTTGACGTTGTTGTTAAACTCTTCACATTTTTACTCCCTCACCATCATTCCGCTGCTGTCTCGCATTCAGGACATACGTCAAATAGCGTTATCTTTTTAGCTCATGCTGGAAATAAATCAGACAACGCATGTTGATGAACCCACTCTCCTGTATATATAAGAAAAAGAAAGTTAAACTGTGTAATTGTTGAAGAAACAGTTATCTTTCTTTGCGACTGTGCTTGCACCCAAACTTTTTCCCTAGCCGTCGATGTAATCTATTTTCTCACATTAGATGTACAGTAAACAGATTTGTGTTATACGCGGCGTTGCTTTCGGTCGAAACGAAATGAAAATTCTTTTATAACAGCGACGTAGACTGGAAGGCGCCGCTGTTTTAAGCCGGGATCGTTGTGTGACTTTCTGTCTTTATCGGCTGGGATTTGTCCACAGCGTTTTCTTATTGGCCAGCTAATTTATAGATGCAGTGAGTGAAGTGCTGTTGTGTTTTCTTCAGCGTTTGCCGTGCTGTGTTCTCTGATGTCGATCTATTTTTTATTGCGCATGAAATGGGAATGTTATGTTTTCGTTAGCGTGGAGAGCGTTAGAAAGGCAATTAGGCTTGCAGAGTAGGCAGGCTCCGGAGTTGTGGTAAAATATATTTGTTGTAAGTTCCAGCTCGGACAGTTCAGCCGAACCTGCTTCGGCGACCACTTCTGTAGAATGATCGCTTGCCGATGCGACCAGGAATCGGAGACAACAGTTCATTTTATCTTTATATTTAGCCTGCTTATGTCGACGATTTTTGTATCGTTATAAAACACAGATATAATAATAATGCGGTTTATAAGTCTGGTATGCAGGTCAAAACCCGCTCATGCACCGTCATACTGTTATTACGCCAGCAGGCCTGATCACTCTCGGACACAACTCGCTGGGTAGCAAGCAGTGCCGCTGTCATTTGCAGGAGTGATCATTAGAATTATTACATTATCTTTCACTTCCTATAGCTAGGTACCTAATTTACAGATGAGTGGACCGAGAAAAATGTGAATGAAGTGATTTCTAATGGTACTTACAAAATGACCGTGATTAGAAATCGAATCCATGACTTTTTGCGTCCAACGCTGAACCATTCGGTCGCGCCACTCCGCATGTATATGGCTATGTTGTAAGGAACGATACGTGGCCGTTAAATACGGGTTCAACTGATCACATTGGTTCAACATTACAAGACTTTTGCATTTGACCTGGACTAGTTGTTGTTGCTGTAACATAAATCATTAACGTTTCCTCTTACATTCTTACGAATGTTGAATATTACGATACACTGCAAAGCATGTCTGCATACATTTCCAACATACGTGAAAGTGAATTATGACTCATTTACTGTGTATAGTCTTTTGATGTGCATTGCTAGCAAACAGCTGGACAAATATTGTTGAGATCGTTTTTTCCAAAGCTCATTATATGATTTATACGCTGAAATTGTTTGAAGTGAAGGGGGATAATCGAATACTGTTGCGTAAAGTGCTTTCGGCACATAAGTTTTTTAAATGTTATTTTTAGTCTACATGAAGAGTTCGCGATATAATGTTTAATATTGATTTATATAAATTAATTACAAATGTTACTGCCAATACATTATTGATTATTTTTCATCGGAAGTGTGCTTGCTGAGTTTTGAATAATAGTCTTCATGTGCATTTAAGAGGTGACTCATAATAATACTGTCTGCAACGCTCTGATGCGAAGTCTTTTGTCTGTTATATATCAGCTTTTATTCACGAACTCGAATCGCGAATATCTCACAAATAAGAACTTCTGACCTGGTCCCCATGAAACATAAATTCATTTGTCTCACCGTTTGTCCATTTTTTTTCTCGGACAAATGTGTCCAGTGGAAGCTGTCTGTCCATATTTTGTAACGATTATTACAATGAAAACAACGTCTTATACCACTGTATGTACTAGTGTATTTGAAGGGGTGGTAGAGGGGAGCGGATGACCTTTATCATGTTTATGATTTGAGTACAAGTCGCTGCCTTAGGAACTAACTATAAATATATCTTTGTCCACGACATCCCAGTTGGTCACTGTAGAGCAAGAGTGGACCATTCCACATTTGCTGCGTTTTGAGAAATTAAGAGATGAAGTTTATGTTTCCATTGCGTTGTAAAGACTCTTAAAAGGGAAAAGTTGATGTTAAGAAGTCTCCACAGGCCAAAAGTAGCAATTTAACCGATATTTATAGCAAGTTTGAGTCAGTATCTATTTTTAGAACCCTTTACCGCCAAAATCACAAAAATGTGTAATTGACTACATTCTGATTTGCGCACACCTCCCCGCTCCTCTCCAACGAAGATTAAGGAGGGGAAGGGGGAGGACGGAGGGTTCATAGTCTGATATTTCCTGTGGAGGTCATTGGCATTGAAGGGGTGAGCATCAGTCGTTTGTACCGACTCACGTTAATGACTTTTCAGGCAGCTCGCCAGTTCTGGGCCACACTAGTGGTAATAAAAACAACAACTTTAGAGTCCGTATCGCATGGCTTCTTGTCTGCTCGTTTTAGAGCGACATAATATTTTGTTGGGAAATCACGAGAAGGGGAAATAGCTTTCAACTCTCATTGTGTTGAAAAACAACTGGCGTAATATTGCAATGGTCTGGATAATGTCGAAGTTTATTCTCCCTTATTTGTTTTGGCAATAGTGAGCCGAGTTTAGTCTGTCCCGCTGGTCTTTTTTGTTTCACTTGCCCTACATAGAATGATATCCACATGAGCGAGCTAAAGGTAGAATAACTCTTCAGAGATCAATGGATTATTGATAGTGGGCCTTTGGGGCAATAGAGAAAAAACTCAAGTTAGCCTTTGTGTTATGAACGAAACAACTCAGATTTGGCAAAGCAGGTTTGTAGGTTTTATGAGTATGTATTATCTACTGTGAAAATACACTTCCTTGATAGATCTTGTGTGGACTGTTATTGGGAATAAGGGGGGAATACCATCACTTCGGTCAGACACAGCTCAGCTTGGTCGCTTCTGATATCAACCCAGCTATCTACCAATCTATCCACGTATCTATTTATCTACCGTTTTCCATTTAAGAGTGACTCGCTTTCCATTTTCTCCGTCTCACAAATAACGGTTCCTGTCTAGCATGGCCAGGGTGGGGACACTAGATTCATTCCGCGCAAATTACCGGATGATCGACTTTAGCTTCGTTACATTCTTTTTAGTCTCTAACGATGGGGTAGGGTAATATGTGTTTCGATTCAACAGTGTTGGAAGCGTGCCGGAATAGTGTCCGCTTTGACGTGTAAGGTCTAGGGTTTATTACTATGCAAGATGATAGAAAACCCCAGTAACATACTTTGTATTATGCTAGAGGTTTCAGGCAGTGCGATAAGAAGTAGAATTGGCTTTGTTTTCCATTCTGGTGGTAACGTATGTACTTGCAGAATATTTGCTCCTTTTTTGTTTTTTTGTTTTTTTAAATTTTGCTTTACCTGCATTTGAGAAAATGCTCTGGTTTAGTTAGATGTTTCGCCTGTTGCTTGTAACCAAATAAACTTGAACGAATTGTTAGTGAATTTGGTTTATCCGTTGAGTGTGTTGATGGTATTCTCAGGCTGTAGTCTGGTTCTCCATAAATCAACCAGTCAGTTGCGTGGGAATTGTCGGTATAGCAGGCTTAAATTTAAATTCAGAATTTGTGGACTGTAAGGACAGTGATATCCTTCAACATATGGGCTCTTGTTGGTATTTCCCGTCAAAATGACCTCTTTGCATATCTATGATGTATAAGTCAATACTTAATTCCCAGCGAAATACTTCTGCGAAACTGCGAATGTTCATGATAAATTTATAGAAATTTGACAAGAATTTTTGTTAAAGCAAAGATTTATACTCAAAACAAACCACTCATTTTTCTCACAAGCAGTTTTCGCAAAGATAAGCCTTTTTATAGGAAGACTGTAGAAAGTAAAGCTTCTTAAAGGTGCCGATTTTAGAGCAGTGTTCAGTGCCCAACCTTATTATGGTTGTCGTGGAACGTGCCCGCGTTACACTTTTATAGACATAGGAAATCACGAGGGATCTCTTTTGCTGTGAAACGACGTTTGTAAATGAATGTGCAAAAGAGACTGGAGATGGGGATGGGGGGAGGGGGGGGGGAAGGGGNGGGGGGGAAGGTGCAGGAGGAAGGGCATGTCTTTTTACATGCGTTGGCTATAATGGTTGCGCGATCACAGGAAATGGATATACAAACATTTTAACGAGAGGTTGATTGGGAAAGATATAGATAAGGAAGAGCATAAGACAAAAAAGAAAAGAAAACCGGAAGGCAGAAAGGGCGGAAGGAATAAGGAGAGAAAATAAAAAAGGAAAGACTACGATAATAATAAAAAGAAAAGTTGGAAGGCAACAAGGTCGGAAAGAAGAAGGAGGAAAAAGAGAGAAAAAGTGAAATGTCGGAACGAGGACAAAAGAGAAGAGAAAGGGGATCCTAGACCAGAGGAGGGGAAAAGAGAAAGAGAGAAAGTGAAGAAGATCTTTGACCAAATGAATTTGCTTAAGCCTCTCTGGGCGTGTTTCAATTGATATGATATAAATATCTGTGCAAAATCCCCCCGCAGTTCAATATCACCAGGCCTAGACCTATTCAGTGTTCGTCTCATAACATCCCCCGGGTCTGAGCAGCCCTCTGTGGAAACAGCATCTCTTTAAACCGCTCTGCCCGTCTGATACATTTTGTTTGCTCAAGTCTTAACTTGTTTGTGCCTGTTGGAGTGATAGTAATGTCTCTGAGTCTGTTTGAGATACTGTAGGAAGTCTGCCCGTCTCATTTGCTTGTCAGTTCGTCCCACCAGAAGTTAACGTGGGCGGGATTTTGGTGCCGTCTTGAACGTATTCATTGTCCGTGTGCCATCAACTCGCCCACCTACCTGCCTGTCTGCCTTCAAAACTGCGTGCTTTTCTTACGTAATCAGCAGGCAATCTATCTATCTATCTATCTATCTATCTATCTATCTATCTATCTATCTATCTATTTCTCTGTCTGTATGTCTGTCTGTCTCCTTGCCTTCTCATCTGCCTGCTTGCCTGCCTGTCTGTCTGTCTACCTGCCTGCCAGCATACATGCCCGCAAATCTCAATATACAGCCCCCTCTCCCTCCTTGTCTACCTAAATGTTCATATTCGTTACGCCTGCATGTCTCGTTTTTCTTCTTCCTCTTCCTGATGTCTGATCCGTATTCTGCTCCCAGACTCGTGTTTTCATACCCCGAGAGGTCCTGCATTGTGTTTGTTGTTCTTTCCCCTTAAACTGTCCCTCTGAAGTAGTTCCGTTACAAGACAGTGTACTCAATGTAGGCTATAGCGGTGAAAGGTCGCTCTGACCCAATCGTTTGCTTTAAAAAAAAAAAATTGCAAGGCCAAAGCTCTGATCTAGAATGTTCCGCTTTGCACTTCTTTCGCCTTCATTTACTTCGTGTTCTCTTTTTTCTTCTTCTTTCCGATTGTTGCTTTCCCTTGCCAGCTCCAGTGGCACTTTTGCTTTACAAGATTTCTTTCAATACTTCCCACTCCCTCCATCCTCCCCCCTCCCTTCCCCTTTCAAATTTCCATTGTGTGGCATCCTGTGGCTTTCTTTCTTTCGTATACGAAATACATTTTTCCCTATAACCTTCATTCGTTCTGTTCTTAAACTTACCTTTGTTTTTTTTTTGAAGTGTGGCAGTTCGTTGTTTTTGTTTATCCAAAAATTAAAATAAAAAAACCCTGTCATTTTTATTTCTTTTCATGTTCTTTTTTTAACTGTCTTTGTTTTCTCTTTAGCTTTTTAAAAAAATGCTTTTTTTTTCATTGCACGTTTTTCGAACATTGCTCTACGCTAGAAGAGAATGCCATTCCTTTTATTGCGAATTGATTGCCTTTGACATCGTTAAGTTCTTAACAAGTCACTGTCTGGAGATTCGATCGTTGCATGGCATGAACGGTTTACATGCGGTAATCGACACTGTCCGTCTCATCCGTGACTGGCTGTGAAAGCAACTGTCCAGACGCACGAAGCGGCCGGAGAGCGTTGAGCAGTATCATTATTTTATTGGGAATATATAGTAATCGATACGCCTCGTTCTTAACCCTACTATCCATCCACGCATTGTATTTGAATATAAACATTACAGATACTGTCATTTAGAGTCTACCCCCAGTTATCGCCCGTCTCTGCCGCCATAGCCGTCCATACTTACTGAGTATAGAGGCTAAACGTGAGTCCGCATGCAGTGATTGATAGAGCCGTTCCGTACCATTACAGACCTGTGCTTGTATTGAATACAGACCTAATGAAAAGTGACATTTATTACAAGCTGACAATTATAGCAGAATATTTATCGGTCTGTTGACGTCATGAAATAAAAAGAGGCAGAGTCAAACCCAATAAACTGCAGTTCGCCTAATCGGGTGTTTCATTACAGCAAACTTTTTCGCAAGAGATGACTGTATAGAGAGCATAGACGGAAAAGATATTATAGTTAGTCGCACTGTTCACTTAGTAGCAACTTTAACCAAGGTCCCGTGTTGCTGCGATTGACCGCAGTTGCCTGTGATACAAAGATAAGCTGCATAGTCGATGAAGACTAGAGCCAGAGGCTTTAGACCATTGCTGTATATACGTATTGTTGTATCCAGTTATGTAGATTTGTCAGTATACCATTTCTAGGGTCAATGTGAGTTCAGGATTTCTCATCAAGTTAGGTCTACTGTTTCAATTTAGAGGGAGGCTTTTGTATACATGTATACGAGGCTATTTTTTTTTTCAGGGGCCTTCACCTATCAAACTTCATTTTGAATATCATAACACACCACGGATTCATTTTCTAATCGGAGAGGACTAGAGAACCGCAATTTAAAAAAAAAAAAAAGACACAGTGTTCACAAACACTACCATGTAAATGAGAGAATGAAAATGTTGATGTAACATTGATAGAGAATCAATGCTCTAATACCTTAGGGTGGGCTAGAGAAAGATGGACCGGCCAGTTTGGCAACTGGACAACCGTGCACTGATGTAGACTAGGCTTAGACGCTTATAAAATACCCCATGCAACACATCGTCTAGTCTTGGTGGCAACGATTACTCCGTTATTGCGAAATTGAATTGTCTCCGTGTAGGCCAAAACGGAAGATTGAGTGGAAGATGCTCTTTCCCTTTTTCCATTTCTTTCAGTCTCGCCTCTTTCTCTCTCGTCCACGTAGACAATAGTAATCGACAAGTGTTCCTTAAAACTGCGCGATCCGATCGTTATTGTCGGATTGAAGTCCTGCCTTTAAGTATAAGACGGTCATAAACAATGCCTTGATTGAGATGCGCTTCCATATAGGACTTTTTAAATAAAAATATCAAATTTTCTTTACCGCAACATAAGGGAAACAATAAATGAACTATCTGCAAAGATCCTATGGAGGTTGAAATGCTTTTCCTTGAAATTTCGAGAAATGGCGTTCCGATGTGAAGCGTGCCACAGAATTCAGATGTGTGTCATCGTGTCCCTTCTCTTCTTTTTGTACCCCCGGGCAGGTCTTTAAAGTCTCGTAACAATTTGCATTGAACTGGCTTACCCGCCTACGACCTGAATCTTTCGATGATGGTAATGTGAGGGGAGCGGTTAATGCAGGTTTTGCATTTTGTTGGCTGCCATTCTCTATCTGTCCCACTTTTCAGGTCTCTCAATTTCTCTCTGTCTATAATTCACACGCATAGACACATTCTGTTATGTCTTGAGAGAGCGTCTGCGTTTACGATGTGATCTTTTACCATCGGAATAAATTGCACTGGTGCTTCAGTGCTGAATGCACCCTTGGTAGTGTTCAACATGTAGAGTTAATGTAATGCTTAGAAGAGATGCCATCGTTACTGCTTAAGTTCTCAGTTCTCATTTTCCGCGCAGAAGTATCATTATCCTGGGTCATGGTCCAGGCGTCATCCTACATATAATATTTACTCTTTTAACAAACTAGTGGGCAGGATGATGCTGTCAGTGCTTTACTTCTTACTTATCCTCTGATAACATAATGGCGGACATGGGAGTTCGTATAGCTGTTGGCTTTGTGTTGGCCAAGAAGGTATGCAACACGGATGAAAAACGAAGAATTGGAAGTTTTTCGGAACTCCTCGAAGGCTCCCCACCCTTTCCTTCCTCCGCACATACAGATCAACAGCTTGGAAGTCAAGATCCAAGTGTGGCCAGGCCCCTGTAGAGTATGTGAGAGTCAAAGAGCCGAAACATTCGCTCTTCCTCCGATGATCTTCTGTTGTCCGTTTTCCGTGTAAGTGTGTCCAGTTTACGCCAGTGCTCTATTAATTGGGACGCAATTTTGAAGAAGTGAATACAAGTTGATATGCATTATTAGCTTAGTGTGGACAGGATCGACAGAATAAGAGAAGAATGTGGGAAAAGTTAGCGTAGGGCCAAGTTTATATACAAGTGTGTGTGTGTGTGTGTGTGTGTGTG
>JAWQUT010000149.1:107323-136330 GCA_033807755.1 Ellobium chinense | reverse complement strand
AAATATCTCTCTCTCTCTCTCTCTCTCTCTCTCTCTCTCTCTCTCTCTCTCTCTCTCAGGGAATATAATAGTTGTTTTATGGAACACTAGAACACATTAATTTATATTGTTCCGTTTACTCTAGCGTGTGTATTATAAAATTCCCCTGATCAACAACGAAAAACTGCCTACCTCCCGTTTCCTATTTTAGATTCTCGAGATACCGAAGTGGGCGAAGAAAGAGAATGGGAAATTACCATGGTAATATCAATATTATGTATATGGGGGAAAGTGTTCTGATTTGTACGTCATTATTTGTGAGCTCGTTATCCCCCATTACAAGAGCTCTTGTTTCTCATCATTATGGATATGGTAGACTAAAATCGTTATGCCTCTAGCCCCGAGTGACATTAGGTCTTCCTGGTTGTTGCTTGTATTACTGGAGAAGAGATTTGATGGGTTTTGTGGCAAAGCGCTCTATCCATGATCTTGACGTTTTAGCTTATTTTGCCTACTTTAGGTAGCGGTAGGTGTATTTAGTATACATACATATTTCCATTACATGGAACGATATCATCTCTCCTTCAGTTTTTCAACAATATATTACACCTTTTCTTAAAAATATACTTTTTATCTGGTCTTTTCAGGTCTCTTCACCCCACCCCATCCCCCCAACTCCCTTCTTGCAGTTAGAGTGTTTTGTTTTAAAGCCCTCTATTTTTTTTTTCGCTTTATATACAATGGTGGGGATAGAAAAAAAAATTGAAAGATTAGCCACGGTTTCAGTCTTTTCTTCCTTGTTATTCTTTCCTTTTTGCACTTTTCCCTCTTTTCAGAACTTTTTTTCTCTTCACTACGTCAAACATATATAATTACTTCACTACCTTGCCTCCACTCCCGGTTTACATCATCTGTGAGTCTCGATATATCTGTCGCCTGGATGCAATAATGTTATAAATAACACCTTTTCATTTTTTACAAGACAGCGAAAAATATTTTTGTTCTTATTGTATGACCACACATATTTTTAAAAACTTTTTTTTTTTAAAATTCAAGTTGAAACCACGTGTTTCAACGTTGCATAGTTCTCGCGGAATCCTTGACACAAATTTTGGGTTAGCGTCTTAAACCTAAAGCTGTATTATTTTGGACGAACCATTTGCTTGGATTTGCCTTTTGCGACCGCTTTATCGGCTGTAGTGTAACACAGCAGGCAGAATGTTTTCACTGTCATATTTGTAGGAGGAAACTATGCATATCGAGAGGCAGGAAGAGAAAGGGGGAAAGAGCGAGAGAGAGAAAGAAAGTGAGAGAGAGAGAGTATGGAAGTATGAATGAGTGAGCGAATGATGGAAGAGTGGTTTGACGAGTGAGCGATTGAACTGATTGCTAAGAACTGTGACTGTTATCGGAGCTGAATAAGCGTATTGTTATTGCCATTGAAGCCATATCAAACAGGACATGTCTTTGGCCTCTGTGACGTGGGTCGAGTCACTAGGAATTTAGCATGAAGGACTCTCTTCCCGATTCTGTTACATAGAGTAAGAGAACATGAGTGCGTAGCATTAAGATGGCTTGATAGAGAACAGTCATATTGCTGGCCACACCACAGTGTTATTCAATGTCTGAAGAGAATGGACACTGTGAACAGAGGATTTGTGTCAGTGACAACAGTGAGGAGAACAGTTGTTGTGGAGGGTGGTGAAGAGTGAAAAAGGGGNGGGGGGGGGGGGCGCATTCATGCAGTGATGATATTTGTACCTTTCCAGAGGTGGCGGAGACATGGGAATATTTGGGGAGGAGGGAAGCAGCAAGATTGCTTCTTGCTTCTTGGCAAAGGTCTGTCTCTTCACCACCACGCCTGAAAAATAGATAAAACTACGCTGCTGCGGAATGTGGGTTAATAGGATTACACTCTCTCTCTCTCTCTCGCTCTCTCTCTCTCTCTCTCTCTCTCTGAACATGTTGCAATATCACTTTGATCTGGTTTGTAGTGTCAGAATGATACAGAAATTGAGAAATTGAATCGGTATAATAGTGGATTTCTCATTTTTGTATATCTGTAATTACGAGTTTTTTTTTTTGCTTTGTATGCAAGCGGATTGCGTGGAATCGATAGAGTTTTCGAGGAGAAAAAAAAACCAAAGCGAAACAGAGCGAGTAGGGTGAGAGAAAGAAGCTTAAATAGTGACTTGCAGGGGAGAAGGTATCCAGTATCGGTGGGGGTGGGGGGTAGGCATGAATGCGCGACAGTCCTGCTGCGTTGATTTCCAGCTACATGGAACGCGCGACACGAAAGGTGCGAGGATGAAACCACGATCGTATATAAAAATATCACTTGAGAAATTATGTGCCACAGCTTCGTGCTACGAAACAAAGGGCAGTTGACTCCGCTAATGGCAGTCCGGATAATCGTAACTGTTATATAATCACACCATATTCCATATCATAAAAATCTGTAGGGCTATATTAAAGTCAGTGGATAATCGCAGCTTCTTTCAATCTCAACTTTTTCATGCTCCCAAGAAGTTGCGATAAAGCGGAGCTGACTGTGATGGGATGTACCTTTAAGTGTTGAAGTTATCATTGCCTCGGAATGGTGTGGTATATGGAGAGGGGGGTAGAGGTGGTAGAGAGGGTCAGGGGGAGNCAGGGGGGGGGGGGAGAGAGTTAGTATAACTTCTGCAATAGAAATCTCCTGCAAGAAAGAACTGATTGCTGGCTATAAACTTTGTTATTATTCATACTTTCGAGTGTGAATTATTTTTCAGGTCAGTCACAATCAGTATCTGTTACAGAAACATTAATGTATATTAATATTACAGGCACATGTAACACGTGCGAAGCGACCAGCGAACACACAGGACTTAATATTCTCACAACACACTCTCCAACCTCCTGCCGTTTAATCTAAACTTCAACAACGGATGGTTTGTTGTTCTACACACACACAACATGTGGAAGGATGCCAGCAAACACGCAAGCCCAAAGATCCTCACAACACATTTCCTAGCGTCCCATCGGTTTATCTAAACTTCAAGAATTGATGACCCATTTCCTTTTTTTTTAAAAATGTTTTGGTCGGATAATCTAACATTTAATAAAACAAATGTCTCCTCGCCATCTGAACTCAGCGCGACCATGTACAAGAAAATTGTCAAGAAGATTACAATTATTTGTCTGTCAATGTCCATATTTCTTGGAAGCGCGGTGTCAGAACTTGTGAGAATTATATTAAGGAAGCTAATTTAAGTCTTTAGGAGAAGGATCGCAGTTGCCATTGGTCGTCAGAGAATGCGAGTTGTTTTTCAAGCTAACCACTATCAGTCTCTTTTACATGTATGTTATACATGCACCCACAAGACGTGGAAAAAAGCCAGCGAACACACACACACTTAAAGATTCTCACAACACACTCTCCAACCTCCCACCGCTTTATCTAAACTTCAAGAACCGATGTCCCATTTCCAGGTCATTTTTTTTTTTTCGCTGTCAAGAAGAGCGGCATGATAGCTTAGCCTTAAATAAAATCGGGGTCTCCTCGACATCTGACATCAGCGCGATTATGTCAAATTGTCAAGAAGATTACAGTTATTTGCCTGTCAATGTCCATGTTTCTTAAAAGCACGGTTTCCGAACGTGTTAGAACTATATTAAGGCGGGTAATGTAAATGTGTATTAGCAGGATCGCAGTCGTCATTAGTCGTCATAGAATGCGAGTCATTTTAACAAACCAATCACTACCAATATCCATTATATGTATGTTATTATACATGCACACATAACATGTGGAAAAAAGCCAGCGAACAGACAGGCCCAAGGTTTCTCACAACACGCTCTCCAGCCTCCTACAGTTTAATTTAAACTTCAAGAACTAACGGCCCGTTTTCTGCTTTTTTGGTTTTTTTGCTGTCTAGTAGAACGACACGATAGCCTAACTATAAATAAAATAAGGGTCTCCTCGACATCTGAAATCAGTGCGACCATGTAAAATTGTCAAGAGGATTATAGTTATTTGGCTGTCAGTGTCCATGTTCTCGGAAGCGCGGTATCAGATCCTGTGAGAATTATTCTGAGGAGGCTAATTTAAATGTGTATTAACAGGGTCGCAGTTGTCATTAGTCGTCATCGAATGTGAGTTATTTTTACAATCCAATCACGACAGATATCTGTTACATGCATGTTATTATACATGCATACATTACACGTGGGGAAAAACCAGCGAACATACAGGGCTAAAGACTCTCCAGTCTCCTGCAGTTTCATTTAAACTTGAGGATTTGACTGCCCGTTTTCTGCTTATTTTTTGTTCCTATCAAGTAGAAAGACCTGATAGCCAAGCTATAAATAAAATAAGGGTCTCCTCGACATCAGAAATCAGTGCGACTATGAAAAATTGTCAAGAAGATTACAATTATTTGGCTGTCAGTGTCAATATTTCTCGGAAGCGCGGTTTCCGAACATGTGAGAATTATATTAAGGAGGATAATTTAAATGTGTATTAGCAGGGTCGCAGTCGTCATTAGTGGTCATAGAATACAAACCAATCACGACCAATATCTATTACATGTCGTGTGCTATTATACATTCACATGTAACATTCAATTCAATTCAATTCAATTCAATTTAGTTCAATTCAATTCGATTCAATCCTGTTTATTAGCTCTTGCAAGGTAGAAAAAAAGCCTGCGAACATACAGACCGAAAGATTTTTACAACACGCTCTTCAGCCTCCTACAGTTTAAATTAAACTTGAAGAACCGACGGCCCGTTTTCTGCTAATTTTTTTTTTTCGCTGTTAACGACATGATAGCCTAGCTAAAAATAAAATAAGGGTCTCCTCGATGTCTGAAATCAGCGCGACCCCGTAAAATAAAATAGTAAAGAAAATAATAGTTATTTGTTTGTCTTGGAAGCGTAATTTTGGAACCTTTGAGAATTGTATAAAGGAGGGTAACTTAAATGCGTATTCGTAGAGTCGCAGTCGCCGCTGATCGTCATAGAGTAAGTGTTGTTTTTTCAAGCTAACCACGATCTGTATCTATTACATCTATGTTGTTATACACACACACACACATACACACAACACGTGGAAAAAAGCCAGCGAATGCACAGGTCTAAATATTCTCACAACACACTCTCCAGCCTCCCACAGTTTTATCTAAACTTCAAGAAGTGATGGTCCGTTTCCTGCCTACATTTTTTTTCCTTCTCACTTTAACCTTGCGCGAGAAAGATTATTTACGCATCAGCCTTTCGCACCTGGAATTCTAAATTTGAGAACGCTGCTGTTCTCTAGTGGCACAGCTTAGCAAGCGGCCTTGGCAGTTTACCCGTTCTCAGCGCTCCGCATTTCCTTCATGATAGATAATGCTTTGGTATTTCACACACGTTCCAGCAGGGTTGAATCACCTTTCTGTTTGTTCAGGAGTTTGTATGTTTGCTGATTGTAAAGTATTGGAAATAGTTGCATAAAATTTATACATACTGGATCAGGAGTTTGCCAAATCACTGGTCGTAAGTAATGGAGATATCTACGTTTGCTTAATATTCTAAGAATTTTAACATCGATTGTATAGGCGTATTATGAGTTTGCCTGTTTTGCTGACTGTAAAGTATTGGAGATAGTTGCATAGAATTTGTACATACTAGACCTGGAGTTTGCCAATTTTACTGGTCGTAAGTATTGGAGATAGGTATGTTTTCTTAAATATTCTAAAAACGGAGACACAGTATGTATAGGCAAATTATGAATATTATACTTTTGCCAGTTTTACTGACTGTAATGTATTGAAGATAGTTGCATAGATGTTGGACACATTTATTCAGGATTTTGCCAAGTTACTGTCGCAAAGAGAGATATTTACGTCACTTTCTAAGAAATAGGACACAGTATGTATAGGCATATGAATATTGTAAGCAGTGGTGCAATATTTTCTTCATTTTCTTACGATAAACTACTGGCCGAGATAAATGTTTGTTTTCGTTCGAGATGATATTGTTGGCAGGCATCGTAAACCGTAGTATTCCAGGTATGTTTCTTCCAGCAACTGAAAATCCCGTAGGTATGTAAAGCAGTTTCAGCGCGAGTCAGATGCTGTGCTGAGGGATAGAATATTGCTGAATGTTATCTTGCAGTCTTGTAGCGTTTCATAGTGCTATAATGCTTATTCAGAAAAATAGCGCTCCGATAATAATATGAAGCGTGCGTCTGAAGTGAAATTAGTGACATGTCCCATCATGCCTCTGCTATCCTTTTATACCCCAGGCTGGCTTTTAAGAAGAGTATGCAGTGAAGCTTAAAATTGAATAACGGTTACTTCGTCAAGTGTCTTCGGCCCGCAAGGAGCTTCCTTCTTCTCGCATCTTATTCACTTCTCTGACCAAGTGGCGAAAACAGTAACTTATAAGTTTGAAGTTGTTTTTTTTTTCTCTTCTGGCTCAAAGTGGACGCGCTATATTCAAGCCCTTAACGAGTTTTTCTCCAGAGAAACATATTTGATACCACTTGATACTCATTTCTTCTTTTATATTTCTCTATTATATTAATATTAATAGTTTTATCAGTGTTCGTTACGGTATTAATGTTCTTTTCTTTGTAGCTCCATTTTATGTCGTGCGTTCTCAAATTGAAATCCGTTTTGAGCTAGCAATAATAGCCTCGACATGCTGTGCGTTCTTGATGTCTCATTAAGCACCCACGTGCAAAGTATTTTCGTTTGCAGTGAGGAAAGTCAGTGGATACAAGGATGAGGAATCCCGAATTTTGAGCATGCCTCTCTTTGGGGGCGTGCAGACTTGAACAGAACTGAAATCATATTAACGCAGTTCATGAGCGTAAGTTCAGTTCACGGGACTTTATTTGAATTTATTATCTCTGTTAGATGGAATGATCTGAATCTGAGCTGTAGCTATTTTGGGTGCTTGATCTGAACTTTAATTTTCTACCTAAATATCAGTTCAATTCACAGAACGGAATGCCGATTTCAAAAACCAAAGGGAAATAATCTGATCTGAAAGCTGCTCAATTTTCATCAGAACTGAACTAAAGTTGATCTAAGTTTTTGTTTTGTCCCTCTGAGTGAACTTAACTTGATCAGAACTGACTTTCTGGTAAACTTGCCCAAGCCTGGGGGCGCGTATCCAAAGTATGGAGAGGGATAAGGGATTGTATGGGGGATTGGGGAAGGGGGAATCTCAGGCACTCTGAAATGTGTCCCTTAAGATGAGTTACTGTTGATGTAGGCGCCAACACGCATTCTTCTCAAGTACATCGGTTAATGCGCTCCCAAGTGAGCATGCATGAAATTATGGAGGATGTGAGCAGAGAGAGAAGACCGCATGTCGATGGCCTGTTCAGAAGCGGCGTTCACTCCCACCTCAGTAAATAAATGATGAGCATTTTATCCAAAATCAGCAAATGTATTTTCGTTGAAAAAAAATGCGTTACTGTTATGTTCAAAAATGTTCAGCATGTGCTGCGATTGAGTAGAATGTGCGCACCCCCTAAAACTTTTGACTTACTGCCAACGCCTCTGCTGTTTTTTCTAGTGTTTTGTTTCCAAAGATAACGCGCATATCATCTCTTGAGTATTAGGTCAAGAATGTGTGTAAACATCTATCCCCGGGGTTATAATCACTGTTGCAATTATCCACTCTAAACCATGAGAGATAGAGAGAATCTGCAGCCAGCGGGGCGCGTGAGCTCCATGTCAACACTATTAACGAAGCATAGTTGCCAGTGGTCGGTTGCCAGTGGTCGGTTGCCAGCGGTCGAGCTGCAGTTGATAAACACGGTAATCGAAACTACGTGCAAAAATGAATTACATGAAATAACCACATCTAAATCTGTGGCAGTCCAGGGAAAACCCGTCACAATGGTATTTTTTTTTCCAAATGTTGATATTACTGTAGCTGTATTCCTCCTTTACGAATTTCTGTATCATACGTTTTGTTTTTTCTTTTTCATTTCAACCTTGTAACCCTATTACGAATTGAAACACGCACGTTTTAAGCTCGGGAAGTGAGGAATCTTTGATCTGAGAAAAATGGCTTTAATGCGAGCAACTAATGTCGATACACATGGAAAATTATTAATTCAACGCGTTTATATGCAGAATTACGAAGTAAGACTTCAAGGAGAGGTGGGTAGAATGTTGATTAATATGATATGACAGTTTCTATCTTGAACGCATGAAACTCTTTGTTTTGCACCTAGCGCAAAAAGCAGATCTGCAACTTCTGAAGGCTTTTTCCTAGACCGCCACACAAATAGGTATTGCAGCGGAAAATTTGGTAATAGCGAGATGCGCTAAGACCTCCAAAATATGACCGTTATAACCGATGACCCGTTGTACCCGAAGATGGGTATTGAGACAATGTAAGTAAGCTGAACGGTATTCGTATGATTCATGTATACTGTAAATATTGACAGTTGGCATTGATAATGCTACATGCAATAACCCCTGACGTTACAAGGGTTAGCGTTTAAACACTCAGCAAGACGATTTCACTCCTACACTGGCAAACAGACGACTATGATCTTGCAAAAACTGGTATAGTAACAAGGCAAGCACTTTTAAGCCATGCTAGCCGGACTTTACATACTTCCAAGACCGTTATGAAAACGATAGTAACAAAGAGGAGAGACAGAGAGGGATTGACATTATGCCAATGGGGTTCCCGTTACATCCGGGTTCTCATTATAAGTACATCAGTTATGAATTTGATTCAACTCTCCTTTTTTCCGTCGCCGTAGTTTCCATTCTTAACTATTCAGGTCTGTATAAGCGTATCAATGCAGTCGGCACACTCAAGGGAGTGTATATGGTTCACACTCAGCCTGAAAGCCCCCACCCTCACCACACTCTCCACAAAATACGGTGGGTAGGGTACCCTATGGTCTTTGGTAGCAACCCCCCTCCCTTTCTCCCTCCCCATTCTCTCATGTTTGACTTATTCATTGAGCGAGCTTATCTCCCAGTGATTACCTTGATCACCACAGATAGCCTAATTAGGCTACACGAGAACAAAGCTTTTACCTCGGGGCTACCGAGCCTGGGTGGGTAGCTTTGGAGACATTCGTAAACGTTCCTGGCTGGATGGAGAACTGATAGTACAAAGGCAGGCTTGATCTCGCTTTTATGATAAGTTTTTTTTTTCTTTTTGCTTTTCATGTAGGTCTAATGTATAGATAATAAGTGTAAGAAATAGGTATAGGTAATAAGTACATACATTCAACTCCGCTTAGTCGCAGAACCTCTGGAGCATGGAAAAATTACAGTTAAAAAGTGTTTCAGATATCCAGTGACTTTTTTACGTGAAGAAATAGAACATTTTGTTAAGTGAAAAATGTTGTGCTTAAAGGGAAGTTGCGATTATATGATTGCGTTTAAGTGGAGTCAACTCTATAGCGTCTTTGAGGCTAGGTCTGCCTTCTAATTTCGAACCTTATGTGTAATTTATGCTACTGGCAGTCTGTGTAATTTGCCTGATCAGTTACGGTAAAAACAGGACTTAAGGTTTTGCTATAAGGAGTCGTGGCCAGTTTCCCACTCGCTTATTGGTGTCCATATTTTTTCCCCAGTGTCATTAGCCTGTCTAGGGCTTCACCCCAGAAATGACATGATTGGGTTAATCTTGATTTGGTTTTAGTCTGAGATAGGCTAGTGACAGCCAACAAAAAATGTTTTGGACTTTGACGTAAGACCGAATCGTCTAAAGTGCAATTTTAAGTGGCGACGACAAGAAAAGGTCACGTGTTTGTATGTTGTCTGAGCAGCTGATGGCATTTTGAATCTCAGCCCATGATCGATCTGCCAGGTGTAAGCTGTTCTGAATTACTCGAGCTCGCCCCGGTTCGTCTTCCGCTTGTAAGCAAAAAAAAAAAGCAAAACCAATGATTAAAGTTTTGAAGGTAGTACTTAGATCCAAATATTGACAATCTGCTGTCTAGAGTGCGTGCTGTGTGAAAATGCTATCTGTTATAAGCTCAGAGACTTTACAGCGGAACTTCATCCTGGGGAGGTCAGTATTGGTATAGACAAAATATACTGTGTCTTTCCAGTTTCCATTAGCGGCCTGTAAAGACTGTTTCATGTAAATGTAATTGGAAGAGGCGATTTTTTTTTCAAGGCGTCCTTTCAAACTGTATGGACCTGGCAAATATGGACCTGGCAAAGAGGTGTAAATTGAATGGCAATATATATTGCGTTATTTTTACTTTAGAAGATTTTTTGCGTTTATTTTTTATGATACATTTATTGCCTATTTGATAAAAGACTGAAAGTAAACAGTCGTAGAATCCTCCATATAACTTTTAAGAATTTGATGGATCTTAGAGGATTTCTTTGTGTTGAATGATTGCTAGTTCATGTTGGATGTGTTCTGCTTTGTTGATAACAGTGTGAGAAGATAACTTGAACGAGCATTAGGAAACACCACGTCCGATTAGATCAGAAAATGTGTTGTTGAGACTTGCGCGGACGTTCCATCGATTATTGTTATGACGATTACCTCATTATTCTGTCAATATTCTTATGAACTTTTATCTGCCCACAGGGAGAAGACATTTCGTTACGATTAAGTTAAAACCCTTGATCTGGAATACACATACTGTGTTAGAGGTGGTGATTCGTATGGAAATGTCACCGAGAATACGGAAGCGTTTAATTAACGTGTTTTTGTATAATTTTGCTGATTCATCAGTATTGATGTTAGTGTTAGATGTGCTGTGGGGTAATGTTTTCAAAGTGGTAATGCAGTAATAATGTATCGCCTGAAAGTATATATATGTTTCGAACGAGTGTCAAGTGGGTGAGTGAGGGAGGGAGGTAGTGAGTGAGTGAGTGAGTGAGTGAGTGAGTGAGTGAGTGAGTGAGTGAGTCAGTGAGTCAGTGAGTGAGTGAGTCAGTGAGTGAGTGAGTCAGTGAGTCAGTGAGTGAGTCACTGACTGACTGACTGACTGACTGACTGACTACTGACTGACTGACTGACTGACTGACTGACTGACTGACTGACTGACTGAGGAAGGGAGGGAGGGAAGGAGGAGGATAAGTGGGCGAACACGTGAGTGAACAACTAAGGAGGGATAAGTAAGTGAATGAGAGAGAGAGAGAGAGAGAGAGAGAGAGAGAGAGAGACCTTCAGGCGTGACGAGCGAGGTAGGAAATGCAAGAGAGAGAAAATAATAAGCAAAGCTAATCATGACACCTTAACTGTTCGCCTCGCAATTTTGTGTAATAAGACAAATTGACACTTTACTCAAACGAGGTTCTTACCACGACATTTTTTTTTTTTCGACAGAAAACTAGTAGGCCTATAGATTGACACTCTACTATACAGCCTGAGGGACACAGCGAATATTGAACCCTCGCTGTTGTTAATTTCGATTTTCCTTCGCTTCCCACTCATTCTGGTATACTTTCATTGTAAGCCATGAACAAATAGAAGAGTCAGCGTTATGATTTCACCTGTCTTTAGTATTCCCTGGATTGTCGTGTTGTATTTTCAAGGGTAGGTGGATGATGGGGACAGATGATAGCTAACATAAAGTGCTGAGAAATTGAGGCGAATAGTTAATCGTACTCTAGATCATAATTTTATTCTGTATAGTGTCAAGGTCAGATACTTCTTGTTTGAAGGGTGGATCATTCTTTTGAAGGTTTACTGTCGTTTCGCTTTATATACTAGAGTTCTTTATATGCGGTCCTGTGTTCAGAAAAAATGGATTACAATAGATCAGATGTGGACGCTGATTTTGTGAGGACAGTTTTATTGAGTACCTTTGTTTGTTTCTGGTTGAAATCTCTAGAATAATGGTTTTCCTTTTCTTTGTAAAGCCATGGAAAACTAGATTGCCATTATGACTGATGCAAGGTAAACTTGTGGTCAGTGAAACTATGTAGAGGTAAAAGGTTGTCTGTCGTTGACGAGGAAAGAGCCATTTTATTGGGTAATGAAAATTCTGTGACTTAGTGAAACTAAGTGATTGTGAAATAGGAAAAACGTGCGATTTAGTCATCTGAATAGGTGATGTTGTTGTTGTTATTATTAGTTTGATTGCGTTGAAAGTTAAAAGTGGATTTACATGTGTGAGATGACGGACATAAGTTGCTGTTTATTTAGACAGGAGGGTAATAATTTTCTGTCTTTTCAAAACAGTTATTTCATCACGTATGTGGTTAACCAGCTTGTTTGACATTTTGAACTCTTTCGTCAAAGTGTGGACGTGATGGGGTGAAAATTCATAACATCTTCATATCATTGCAAAGACTTGACTGTGCACGACCAGCGTGGGATTTTGGTCCTGGACTGGTGTAGATGGATGATGACTTTGTGCTCGAGCATTTCCCCAGTGTCATGACTTGGATGAATTTTACACACTTTGATGCATATTGGAAAGGAAAACTCACCTGTATGACTGGCACGTGCTTTGCGATATTCATCAATATTTCAGATTTGCAGTAACTCTTTGCACGCCAATGTTGATGTTCGTGCCATGGACTCTGAACAAGTCTCTGACATTTGGCTGTGTATTACAGAATGAGAGATATGTCTGGCACGCAGTCCCCAGTGGCGGAAGTTGAGATCTTTAACATGTAGAGGAATGACAAGGTGGTTGATTACGTCGTCAGGATAAGTGCGAAGAGCGAGTCAATGAAAATAGTCTGGCCTACTTCAGACCTGAAATTTTCAGACTTCACGCCCATTATCAAGTTTGCAGGGGTTGGAAGTAGCCACATCACATCAAGAAACCTTTGCCTTTAGGGCTAAAAGGAGTGTCAAACGTAGATTGATTTGTCAACCATAGATTGATTGACCGCGGAAGTGAGCAGCCTGCTATGTAGGATTCTTGCGTGGGCGATTGTCGGCCGTTTAAAAGTGGAGAGTCAGCATATATTCGTACTGTTAATTTTCAGTATTCATATTAAACCAGTGCAGTGAAGTGTCGCACGTAACTGTGGACTTTGTTTTGACAACTTAAACTCTTCACAGCATTCTGCCCGTGTGGACACTAGACTAGTCATTTTCTGACATCCATATCACACTAGGATATTATATACTATGTTAACCTTATCTGTGTATTTCCATACGCGCACACAGAAGGTTGGATGGCAGTGTGTGCAGTTTGAACGATCGTCAAATCTAAAACTAAACCTGATCACCTCCCCCCCCCCCCCCCCCCNACCCACCTTACTGTAACACAAATAATCAGCCTTTTCCATTTTCCAAGTGAATGCCTTTGATTGATCGCAGCTCTGCAGTTTTGCACCAGTCTTTGATGTCCTCCTGCCTTAAATCATTACTCGCTGTCACACAAGCATCACCAGTTTTCATCCACATCCTTGTATAATTTCCTCATATTGGATGCCTTTCGTATTTCATTTTGCGTGTGTATAAAGTCGATGCCTTTCAAGCACATTTAGATATATTTTAGCACTTCATATGCTGTGCGAATTACCGTTACCCTGCAAGCCTTCGGGAATGCCGAATGTTTATTTGAAGCTAGTCTACACCTACACCTTCAAAGTTCTTCAACATATTCTCAAGTTATCTTGACATTACGAAGGAAAACAGCCTGGTGTTTTGATGCTGCTCCTCTGCGAAGGTTATGCGTGTACTATAGTACAATTGGTACTAATTCAATACGCCACAAACTAAGGGGGCCACGTCTTTAACATTCCTGCTTATTCTCCATATACTCCAGGATTGACTGATGCTCCAAAAGAGTACTGATCAGCCACCCTAGACTCTCTTCTTCTAGAAGCTGTTCAAGAAACATCAGATTGGCATGCCAGTGATGAACAGTCCTTCCATGCATAGGTCACATGGACTCCCTAGTGTAACATAAATCTGATGACATTAAAAACTTGGCCGCTAGCATTGATCTATTAAAGGGTTTAAATTGTGTCGTATATCAAACTGGAATTGACAAGCGCACTATGCACGTGTCCTTCTGCATTCAGACACTCCACAGATAGCTTGCATTATTGTATATATTTTATTGATCATTTGAAAGATCTTCCGTCAGGACTTTGTCTGGCTTGAATTTAAGAAGGGAGTCTTGAAAAGTCTCACCTAATTTCAGTGGAAGCTCCGCAAGATTTTAGTCAATCGACATTCACAGCATCACCAATTTGCTTGGTTAAACTCTAAAATTAATGTATTTTATTGCCGCGTTCGAAGTTGCTGTCCACGTTAGCACGGAGAATTTCAGCAATATGTGAAAGGTGTTCAGCGTGGATGTAAATTTGGTTTTGTTGAAGTCTATAAAGGAAGTATCTAAAAGACTTCGCTGTATTTCTTTGCGGGTCAAGTAAGCTTGAACGAAACCCAATTCATCGTTAGTGCGTCAGGTTGAATTTTTATATTCCTAATGCATAGTACTTATATTGGTGGACAGTCATCTACACGTAGTAAGGAGAATTGTATTTTTCTCCGGGGCCTTCTATAAACTCTGAATGCCTCGTATTCATGCAATAGACAACAACGAAAACAGCTCCAAATTCGACAGCTATCATGCCCGCAGTGCCATCTTCGCAGCTGCCCTGGCAAGGAGTGCCGCTGCTGCCAGGGAAAGGGCAGCAGAAAGGTCGGCCTTCTCGGACAGTAGTCTCGGTGGTGCCGGCAGGGGCGGCTCCGTCAACAGGAAGGGGGAGGTGATAAGAACCCCACTGAGAAAGAACGGGTGGGCCATCCCTAACAACCCGCGACGCCTGGTTAGTTATGAGGATTTGCACACCAACTGTTGGGTATGTTCTTGTTAATGTTGTTGTATTGCTGTTGCTGTTGCTGTTGTTGTTGTTGTTGTTGTTGTTGTTGTTGTTGCTGTTGCTGTTGTTGTTGTTGTTGTTGTTATTGCTGTTGTTGTTGCTGTTGTTGTTGTTGTTGTTGTTGTTGTTGTTGTTACGGCTGCTTAGGCTGTTATATTATTATATCGTCGTTGCTGTTCTTACTGATGTTGATGTGGCATCGAAACAAAAGGAGAGAGTGGTCTGAGGAAAGTAACCTGAATGAGAACCCTTGTCACCTCAAAAACACAGCAATAGTGATTGTTTGTTGCCTAGAGAACATGGAGAAGTTGTAATACGGATTCAGTGAAACGTAGGTGAAATTTGTTAGAATGGGAAAGAGTTGGAGAGAGAAAGAGGCATGGCAGGGGACGCAAGGGAGACAAACGCAATAAAGCCGTACAGTGTCAATTCATGAGTTATCTCTCATGAACTAACAGTTATCTGACCGAACTCTACCAGTCATGCCGTTGGTCAGAGCTATTAAAATAATTATCTTGACTCTTTTGGCATGTGACTTTATCACATATTGCACCACTATTTTTTTTATTATATTTCCCGTATGTAACAGAAAAATATGATATTGGTCATCTTATTCGCAGCATTCTGAGATCGAACCTTAAACTCACAACTTTGGGAGAAAACTTGAAATGTGTCGAACCTTTTGAAAAGCGGGCCTATCTCCCTTAGCACCTGCAGCAAAGATGCCTGTCTCATAGTCATAATTTTTTTTTTGTTTGGAAATTCTAAAAACCACTACTACCACACCACCACCACCACCACCACCACCAGCAACAACAACCTCAGCAGAGTAGCTCTGTATCGTGATGGTACTGGTATGTTAGCCCTAATCAGCTCGTACAGTCAGAATGTGTGAACAAGAGGACACCTCCTCTACACTTTGGTTTTTGCTCATGTGATTTGGATGTGTGCCTTTGTATGAGGCATGTTTTAAGAAAAGAAGTTTATTAATTTCCTTTCTTTACATGGTTTCCTGTTGCTGTCGTTGTTGTTGTTGTTGTTATTGGTGATGTTGATGGTGGTGATGGTGGTGGTAGTGTTGATATTGGTGATGATGATGCTAGCAGTATCTGTTCTGAAGGTGTTGGTAGTGGTTCATGCCTATTTTGATTAATCAAAGTTCAGACCTGCGTGCCATGGAAATTACTTTAATACACGCTGAACACAACAGCCTGTGAAGGGCTGTTATATTAATAGGCATTTTAAAATACGACCGATTGACGGGACGAAACGAAACGATAAGGATAGAGAGAAAGACCCCGTCGGTTTTACCTCATACCCATTATGGATCATTGATCACAAACAAGGTTAGAGGCTACTAAGCCATGTGGCCCAGATGTGCTTTATTAGTGAGAAACGCGAGTCCACGTGTTGTTCCCAAGAGCTTGGCAGGGGACACAACTGGTGGAAAAGTGGGGATTAGTAGTAATCTTTGTGATGGTCTCCCTTTAAAGGCCATTACCGCAATTTGATGCGTCCGCGTAATGAATATTCGACATTTCTGCAGCCTTTCCCAATTTTTATCGGAGGGGTGAGGGAAGAGGAGAAGTGTGTGTGTGTGTGTGTGTGTGTGTGTGTGTGTGTGTGTGTGTGTGTGTGTGTGCAGGGGGGTAGGAGGGAGGTTGGGAGATGGGAAAGATGATTCAGTGGTTTCCCTCATGTTTTACTCATCAAACAATTTTTCAGAGGTTTTCCACTAAGTCAGTTAGACAGTGGGCCGTTCCGGTTCTCTAGGTTGGCGCATTCGCTACGTTTTGAGAAGAGTTTCTTCTCTCTCTCTCTCTCTCTCTCTCTCTCTCTCTCTCTCTCTCTCNCTCTCTCTTTGTGTATCTCACTCACTCACTCACTCACTCACTCACTCACTCACTCACTCACTCACTCACTCACGCCTTCCATCCATCCATCCATCCATCCATCCATCCATCCATCCATCCATCCATCCATTCATCCATCCATCCATCCGTCAGTCAGTCAATGCTCACACACTCTAGCTTCCAAGTTTACCCATCCACATATCCTGAAAACTTTCTCCTTAAGTTCTCGGTTACACCTTTGTCTTAAAAAACCCTTAACAACTTCTTCACTATTCCACTGCCTGGTGTCGTAAACAACAATATCTTTCCTTCACTGTCACTGCTATTCCCACTACCCACCATCACCTGTTTTATTGATTTATCAGTCATCTTTGATCCTACAAAAGCCCGGGCCAGCCTCCCATTATTTCATGTTTCCAGTCTCTGTGCCAAATCCCTAGGGGATGTATCTTGAATACTGTCCGTGTTTTGTTTCTGTCGATTCTGTGATGGGGGGCACGCGGTTCGGGAATCGCTTGAATTTGATATGATGTTTTTTTGGTGTTCTTGTGTCAGGCTTAATGATCGGTGCGTGCCAAGCGAGAATGGGGCAAAATTTCTTTGGCCTCCTTAGGGTCTCGGAAGGAAGCTGTGGCATAAGACATTCATAATTGAGGTGGTGATTATGTGAAAATGAGAAAATTTCTTATGAATATTCTTCTTCTTCTTCTTTCGTTTTCATTTCCTATATCCCCCTTATCCTCATCATCATATCTGCCGCTTTCTTTTTCTTCTACTCCCTCCTCTTCTTGTTCTTCTTCTCCTCCTCTCCCCTATAATCAACATCATCGTAATCATCATCATCTTTTTCATCATTATCATCATCATCATTGATTACTAACGAAACCCACAACAAATGCAGAGTGCATGAGTAAGGCAGTAGCTAAGTAAGCTGATAGGTACTTGTTTTGTATCTACTTTAAGCAGCATTCATTTTCTTCATTTGTCAAAATTATGGACCAAAATTTTTAATGTTAAAATATGTTAGTAACATAAAATGTCTTTTTGTGCTGGCAACTGTTAAGTTTTCCCATTATTTTCTTCACTTGATCACTAGAAAAAGAAAAATTGACAAGAATCGGTGAAAAATCTGTAGGGACGGCAGCCCTGCTGGCTGATCTCAGATCCCCGTCCAGCTGCCAATGCCACCTATCGTTTTACTATCTCGTTATCTCCCCTTTGAACGCCTGGGCGATATTCCGCGAGACGATTAGCTTAACCCTGTCCGGTCATCTCACGTGAAATGTGTCATTCAATGTCGTTTATTTTGCGCTTTTGCTGTCCCGTGAGGAGATTGGTTTACCCGGGACCTAAGTGAGAGAAAAAAACAAAAAAAAACTGCCGACTGGGATGTCATACGTACCTCTGATCTGACTTATGTCAAAATACAAGAGGGGAAGAAAAAAAAAACACACGAAAACTCATGGTGAGACTTGGAACTAAATTCTGACTGTAGACTGGTAGGCGAAGTGAAAATGAGGGGAAAATGATGTATTTAGTTGGCGATTCTTGACATCTCCCAGACAAATATACGAGAGAATAACAGCGGTTAGCAATCAAGCCCAGCGCAAGTGGCTGTAGTTTTGGAGAGAAGAGTGGCTAGTTTTTGTCAGGTTTTTTTGTCGAAACATGAACTATTACAACCATCTTTCAGACTGTTTGTTACGAAGGTATGGGGTCTTGGGTTATGCAACAACGGCACTGTATTCTGGAACTCGCAGGTTACAAACCCGAAAACCTATTCGATATATTATATCACTGTGTATTGCCGACTGCTGTCTCTCAAGTCAAGTGGCCATTCCCACTGACCAGTAGCCGTAGACACAATCCATACGTTAGTTAAAGCGCTGCGGTAACTACGTGAAACTCACAAAACATTAGTAGTATTCACTGCAGTTAACGCAATATGTTATAACGCAATATAATAACACAATAATTATGCATACGGCCACTGCAGTGCTGATAAGCATCCAAGCTAAAACCCTAAAAAAAAAAAGATTACTGATAGCCCAAAACAAGTGAAGTTTTGGCTTTTACTCTTCGTTTGAACCACCACCATGAAAACCCAGTTGGAGCCTCAGGCTTCTCCCAAAGAACAAAGGAAAACTGGCTAATTGGCAGGTCATATCTCTTCCCACCCACTACCCAACCTAGTGCTGTTTTAATTTAACCTAAAGGTTGCAGGAGCCAAATTGTAAAAAGCTTCTTTGAGCCATTTAATAAAAATTTCTACTCTAACTACAGGAATTTTTCGAGATGGCCAAGACTAGTCTGCAGGTCTGGTGCCATCACTGTGCTCAAATTATTTACTGTTTACGGTGGGGATCCTTCGGTTAGATTTTTCACAATTTTAAATTAAATGAAAAGGGGTTAAAAATTTGGCCTTCTTTTGCAGATCACAGGTCCGCACAAATGAAATCCGCTGAAGCCATTGGGAAACACTGCCTGCAACAATTATTTTTTTACAAATTCAAAACTGAATTTCACCACTTTTGCGGTGTGGTTTCATGTTATATGATTATTTCTACACAATCTGTCCAAAGGACAGATTTTATACTCTGCTACTAACGACTCGGATAGTCCAGTTTTTTTGACCAATTAGGCTCCTGCAACCTAAATGGTCAGACCGCAGCAGAACAGACCATATCTAAGGTCATCAGGCCCCTGGGAGGGATAAAAACAATGACTTGAAAAATACAGTATTCTGAACAGTGGGTCCAACCCAGTTGTCATTAACAGTAATGCGCATAAATTATGTAAACCTTCCACCCGTGCATTGTTTCAATCCGCATGGATACTATGCCCGTCAGGAGTGAGGTTTTTGTTTCTTACAACTTTCTTTCACTAGCTCTGTCCTTTTCAGTCTGACATTCATTCTTCGCCAATGTCCCAGAGTGGCTATATGGCATACAAATCAGGTGTCCCTTCCTTTCCCTCTAAGTGTGTGTGTGTGTGTGTGTGTGTGTGTGTGTGTGTGTGTGTGTGTGTGTGTGTGTGTGTGTGTGTGTGTGTGTCTTCTTCCCCAGCAAACTTGTTATGTGGAATTCAGTAACTCAAGCATAATGAGAGTGTATGCCTTATAGTAGGATGTCAGGGAAAGGGGCGACTTCAGTGCGTGCCAACCAGCCGTTCCATTAAGTGGATTTATGTCAAGGAATCCCCTTCCGACTGTCTAAGCCCCATTCTTAAGTCATCTTTTGGTCCTAAGCTCCCGGGGCTGGGCGGTTCTTGGCTGGCATAAGTCCTCCTCCTTCAGTGATTTATATGTGTGTTATTTTCCTTCGCGTCGTCATAATAATACGTGAATTGTTTGTTTTGTTTGTTGGAAAATGATGTTTACTGACTACTCAACTTTGCCATAATTATGTCGAATTTAGGCAGTAAACAAGTTTGTTTTAAAGCGGTTTGTAGAAGGTGATTTTATCATCCACAATTGTAGCTTTGCGGTCTGATGTTAACATAGGTTCTGAAATCACACTTCTAAGAAATATAAACAAATCGTGAAAATAGACTTCAGCTTAGGGCAGAAAGACCATTTTCGCCGCACTTGATGAAGCTTTGACCTTTAGGAGTGTGACAGATAGATGCGGACGTGTTACAATACGCTATTTACGTTAGAAAATAGAGGGTAGACTGTAATAATCGTCTTGACTTTAGTTTCACTTCCAGTGAGGTGTTACCGAATGGGATACAGTGTGAAGGCCATTTGTTGATTTTTCTAGCCTTTCGCTGAGCTGCTCAGTAAACTAATATTACTCTCAGCAAGTTAGAATATCAGTTAACTCAATCGGCCAGGAAAAACGAAGGCCTTTATATATTTTTATGGAAGTGTTGTAATGTCGCCCTTTCCAGCTGTGCAGGCTTTTCCCGAGGGGCGCCATTTTGTAACGATAAGTTAAAAACTAGGAACCGGAACTCACTCCCTGTTCAGGATCGTGGTGCTGTCTAACCGTTCTAAGACTGTGTCCCGGGAAGACGAGTTCACTACGATCGTAATTTGGTGTATTTGCCAATAAGAGACGTGATTTAGACTTGTAATAAACCGGGGTTATGGTGATGGAGATCAAGACCAACCTCCCAGTTTCTTGCCTTTCCTTTGTGACATCCAGACCGAAGATATTGATTGGTCTAGACCATGTTTACTTGTTTATTTCTGTTTTTCTCGGTAACGTAATCCTAGCTTTTTAGGTATGTTCGAGAAGAGATTTCCATCTGTGATATCGTTTGTGTCAATTTGCCTGTTGGTGTCGTTGGTGATGGTGTTGTTATTGCTGTTGCTGCTGCTGCTGTTGTTGTTGTTGTTGTTGCTTTTGCTGCTGCTGCTGCTGCTGCTGCTGCTGCTGCTGCTGCTGTTGTTGTACACCCTTAAGCATGGTAGCATGGATGAGTCAGGAAATAGAAACAAACTTTCAGTGAGATATTCGAAATGCTGATTGTCATGACCCTATTTTAAATTCGGATGGACAGCCGCGATTTTCAAACATTTGTTTCGTTGATTGACATTGATCTTCCGCTTTCGGATCCTTTTAACCGTACCTTCCTTTTTTATCTGCCGATCATAATTTACCCTGCTTAATGGCCTGATTCCCAGAATAACGACCCTTTTCCAGGTCAAGAATAAATTATACAGGTCCATCATAACTTCTGCTGATTTGCGACTTCGGTTTGCCTCAGTGGAGTTGCGATTATCCATCATCGACTATACACAAATGTAATCGCTTAATATAGTAGAAACCTACAGTATGTTGACATGTTATTCCCATGTACGTATTACCAAAACACATCCATTCCTATGTACACAGTACCAGTACACATCACACAACTATAATACGAAATTTGTTGTTGTTGCTTTTTAAATGCCTGTGCAGACACGATAGTTTGTCCAACAGTCACAGATCGCTCAAGGGTAGAGAGTTACTGTCGCTTTGTGGCAGAGGTTTGGACGCCGTAGAGTCCTGCGATTCATCCCTGACAAAACCAAGACGCGGTGGCGCTGGTGCTTGGTACAACACAAGGAGCCGGGCCTCTTTGAGGACTGAATTTAATCAGTGTCTATTTGCTAGTCTGTCTGAAAGCTGTCCATTATGAACCCATGAGCCTCTTCCTTGTAAATCTCTTTCTCTTTTCTCTCTCTCTCTCTCTCTCTCTCTCTCTCTCTNTCTCTCTCTCTCTCTCTCTCTCTCTCTCTCTCTCTCTCTCTCTCTCTCTCTCCCCGTCCGTTTTCTCTTTCCTGCTTCTTTCCTGTGCTTTTCACTGCCGCTAGCAGTACTATTCCCCCTTGCTGTTTACTGTTGTTGATTCGTCACACACACTGACTCTTGCCTCACGCTTGTTACTAGCGCTCAGTCCATATTCTCCCGGAAGCCAGTTCTCCCTCTATAGACAGAATCAGAGTGACGTATCTTGAGTCTTACGTTATATTCATCTTGCTATGGTGAGAATTTGCGCATTAAAGGTGGGATCTCTTACGATCATAAGAATTACATTTAACTCTGCATGTTGAATGCTCTCAGAATGACACCCCTTTACACACTGGCTGATCTCATAATATTGTGTTGAGTTTGTGGTCTTTTAGACTAATCCTGTGACAGAACAGCCAGCGGTGTGTGATGTGTGATCAGTAGCCTGTTTGCGTCCCACTACTGTCCAGTCTGGTCTGGCGACCACCTTCACTAGCGACCAAGTTTTCAGGACGACCGTCTGTATAATATTTATGAGCTGTATATGGCAACCACCCGTTTAACGCGACTGCATCAACCTTCTCTCCCTTCCTGAGCAGTTTAAAAACATAAAAGAAAAACACTGTATGATGGGACCACCAATTCTTTAATTTGAGATCCAGCCGTAGGGCTACAAAGGGTTTTTAGTTTGCGTATACGATTTGTCTTTTTCAAAACCTGTTCGGCAGCCCTCAGGTTGTGACTAAGAAACGCTAACTTGTGAACAATAGGAGAAAGGTTTTATTTATAACTGAATCTCCTCTCCCACATCCCCCCATTACACCCCCTTTATAAAAAATCAACCTGTGTTATGTGACCACCTGTTTGAGACAACCACTATTCTGAGGAACAAACGCTAGATTCGTTATATGGAGGTTTTGTTGAAAGCTTCGGAAATGGTGGGCGACCTTGGCTTCCTTCCACATTCAGAGAAAATAGAGAAGAGAGAAGGGGAGAGAGAGAGAGAGGGAAAGAGAGAGAGAAAGAGAGTGACAGAGAGGCGAATCCCGTTCTTTTCATTCGTTCCCAGCTGTTCATTTCGACGCTGGCGACAAACCTTGTGCTTTCACCACNCTCTCTCTCTCTCTCTCTCTCTCTCTCTCTCTCTCTCTCTCTCTCTCTCTCTCCGTCCGTTTTCTCTTTCTTGCTTCTTTCCGGTGCTTTTCCCTGCCGCTAGCAGTATTATTCCCCCTTGCTCTTTACTTTTGTTGATTCGTCAGACTCTTGCCTCACGCTTGTTACTATCGCTCAGTCCATATTCTCCCGGAAACCAGTTCTCCCTCTATAGACAGAATCAGAATGACGTATCTTGGGTCTTACGTTAGATTCATCTTGCTATGGTGAGAATTTGCGCATTAAGTGAGATCTCTTACCATCATAAGAATTACATTTAACTCTGCATGTTGAATGCTCTCAGAATGACACCTCTTTGGCTGATCGCATAACACTGTGTTGAGTTTGTGGTCTTTTTTACTAATCCTGTGACAAAGACAGCCAGCAGTGTGTGATGTGTGATCAGTAGCCTGTTTGCGTCCCACTACTGTCCAGTCTGGTCTGGCGACCATCTTCACTAGCGACCAAGTGTTCAGGATGACCGTTTGTATAATAGTTATGAACTAACGCGACTGCGACAACCTTTTCTCCCTTTCTGAGCAGTGTAAAAACATAATGGGAAAACACTGAATGATGAGACCACCAATTCCTAAATTTGAGACCCAGCCGCAGGGCTACAAAAGGGTTTTTAGTTTGCGTATACGATTTGTCTTTTTCAAAATCTGTTCGGCAGCCCTTAGGTTGTGACTAAGAAACGCTAACTTGTGAGCAAAAGGAGAAAGGTTTTATTTATAACTGAATCCCCCCTCCCACATCCCCCCATTCCACCCCCTTATAAAAAATCAACCTGTGTTATGTGACCACCTGTTTGAGACAACCACTATTCTGAGAAACAAACGCTAGATGCGATATACGGAGGTTTTGTTGAAAGCTTCGGAAATGGTGGGCGACGTTATTAAACATATCCCCCTTGGCTTCCTTCCACATTCAGAGAGAGAGAGGGAAAGAGAGAGAGAGAGAGAGAGAGAGACAGAGAGGCGAATCCCGTGCTTTTCATTCGTTCCCAGCTGTTCATTTCGACGCTGGCGACAAACCTTGTGCTTTCACCACATCTTCCAATTTTCTGATTCTCCGCCCCGTAATAATTCTATCAGCCCGGGGGTCCGGGAGTCAATTGCTGTGTCCTGGCGGGCCGGTAGAAATTGCAAATCTAAGTGACCATGGCCACACTCTCGATCCTGTCACATTTCCCTCTTTGCCTTCTTTCTCGCCGCTCCCTTCTCTCCCTCTCTCGCTTCCTTATCTTTCTCAGCAGTTTTCACTGTAGCGTTGCAATGGATTGAACCGAAGTGACGTCATAGTCGGTATTTCGACCTACTGCTCTTCTGACATAAGAAAAACATCTTGTGTTTCTTTAGGACAGTTTAGCTTTGTCCTTTGAATGTTTTCCTTCTCTTCATTCATACGCATAACTTTTCCCTGGTCCCCACTTCTACCATCCTCTCCTACCTCATCCTATACATTTCTTGTCTACAAGCACCAGCGGCACTAGTCTCTGTACAAACTGCCGCAGTCATTGGCCGTTGTTGTTCACTTTGGCTTGCTTAGCTTGATCATCTCTTTGGACAGACACCATATCCGGAGTCTCTTTTGAGGCAAGCTGCTAGTTTTCTAATATGCAGACTTTATTTTAATAGAAGTGACCACTTTACTATAAATTTAGCAAAATTTTGTGAAGCAGTCATTTGTTATTTCAAATAAGATTAGTACTTCACTCATGCATATAATGTTTCGTTATACTGTGCCTTTAGAAAGATTACTTGTCCCCTGGGTTTCATTTTTTCATTTGGTATGCATATACTTTTCTATGTTGAAGAGTCTGTAGTCAAGTTTTAGTCTTTGTCATTGCCTCAAGTCATCTGATCCCTCGGCGCTTCCGTTTCGCTTTCTCAGTTCTATGGTTGTACTCTAGATCTGTTAGTAGTCGTTACTGCTCCATCGTAGTTATAAGAGCAGCCAAAGATCTTCCGAGTTGCCCTCAAGGCATTCCTTTCTTCACATTCTCTTCTCACTTGCCTCCCCCTCCTTGTCCACCTTCCTCCTCCTCACCTTATTAAGCTCCTAAATGTCCTGGCCTAGTGCCAGTGTCTCTCTCTCCATCTGAAGCAGTCATCAGCTCAACTGACCCAGGCCCCCGGGGCACAGCCGTCAAGCGTGGTTAGAGCTGCTGCCAACTGTGGATTTGCACGTCACTTTGACCCTTGGCGCTCACGTTGGTTGTTATCAAAGTTCAAAGACTCCTGCCAGCCATGCGGGCCATATGATATTATTGCTTAAAGATCCAAACTTCGATTACCATTTGGCGCTGTGAGCTTGTGAAATATTTTCTAGCCACGGATGGAAACGTCAGTTTTGATATGAACTTCTTAACTGCTCATAAATACGATGTGGTCTGGCATACGTTGTAACGTTATCTTTGAAGAGAGATAATGCATTGTATGATGACAAGGGCGAACAGTGTGAAATATTTCATCACAGTCTCTCTCTCTCTTTCTCTCTCTCCCTCTTCTGTCTGTCTGTCTATCTATCTATCTATCTATCTATCTATCTATCTATCTATCTATCTATCTATCTGTCTATCTGTCTATCTATCTATCTATCTATCTATCTATCTATCTATCTATCTATCTATCTATCCTCCCTCCCTCTGTTTATTTATCTCCATATCCTTGCCTTCCTCTCTTCATCCCTTTCGCTCTATTTCTGTCTTTCTGTCTCTCCACTGTATATCCGGTACTCATCTCACTCGATCAAAGCCCCCGGGGACAGTGGGAGTCCACAGACTGGGTCAGTGGTTGGCAAATGATTAGACGTTCAGTGACCACCTTCATCTATGCAGGCACGCAATAATTATCTGCTGTCGACCATACTGGGCCTGTAGACTAGTATCTATGAGACGGCTTGGAGAGTGGAGTGGATGAACCCGTAATGTGCCTCCTGCTTCCTTCCTGCAATTAAAAAGTGAATATTTCGTTGACATAGTATCCACTTGATCGTCATACGAGCGTTTTACTAAGTTAAATGTTGTCCATGCAAGACATGATCTTTTTGTTGTTGTTGTTGTTGTTGTTGTTGTTGTTGTTGTTGTTGTTGTTGTTGTTTATCAGGCATGAATACACAGTTGCTGTAGCTATGTAGCGACGGGTAGAACGCTTTTGAATCCTCCCTCTCCAAAACTAAGCTGCTATGAGGCTGGTACAACACAAGGAGCTGGTCTCTTTGTAGACTGAAATTTAATAGTGTCTGTTTGCTAGTCTCAAAAAAATACAGATTCACTCGTGCAGTTAGATGAATGCGTCATTAGATCTTCGATATATGTGGTTTTGTAACACGTAGTGATTATTTTTCACTCCTCTAGATCCCAGAGTCCTACCAAATAATGGGTTGGTACAGGTTTCCTCCGGCAAACATACTGTAGCATGCAAACTTTGTTGAAAATCCACCGTTGTTATTTGCCTGCAGCATCGTGTGGAATAAATTGCACAGCATCACTCATTTGGCATCACTGTTATAGAGTCCTGCCAAATAATGGGTCAGCACAGGTTTTCTCCCGCAAACTGACTTAATCATGCAGACTCCAGTTGGGAAATCCAGCGTTGTTGTTCGCTTGCTGCTCCGTGTGGAATAAATTGCACAGCACCAAGTATCACCAGGATTAACCTCAGTTGAGCGCGTCTCGTCGCCTTGGACAATCAGAGACACTGCACTAGATGAGCTGGAGTTGTGTTGTGGAAGAAAAACTTTAGCGTCTGCCAGTTCTGTCGACAAGTGATAGATGAAAAACGTTCCCTTTTCTCCTTTGTCTGCATTTCTTTTCTCTCTCTCTCTGTTTCTATCGACCTTCTTCTCGATTCTAATTTGTCTCTTTAACTCGTCAGGTTTAGCTACACTTGTTCAGGCCTGAATCTGGGTGGTTTCGTTCATAGTGGGATGAATAACGACATAGTCTGCGGTTTAGAAACCCATGTTATATGCAACCATCAAGACTTTAGTGTTGCTGTTCGTTTATCTGGAACAGATGAAAATATAACTAACAGAATTACAATTTTTATATCGCGTTGTTATTCATCTTCATATTTAAAACAAGACACGGAGACATAAGAATTGGCAAAGCCTGTTCTGACCTACTTTCTCAGCTACTCATCTTATACTCAAATTACCGCATTCAGACGCTCTCAAGCCGTGTTGTTAAGGTTAAATGTGGATTTGAATCATATTATACCGGAGTGGCCCTCTGTGCTGCTGACGTGATGAAGATCGAAAGGATAGATCCTATAAGCGAAAAAGATGTTAAAAGACACCATCCTAAAGCATGGTCATTTAGGGAAGCACAGACTAATCTCCCATAATCATTACTTTCGCCTTCTACTCTTCTATTGTCAGAGGACTATGATTGACTAATATGGTCTGTTACATTGGCTTTCATTGGTTGATGCACCCGTTAATTTCAGAGGCGAGATTTGATGATGCATTTACATTACTGTTTACAGTTACATTTTGCTAAAACCGGAAGTGAACTTTGTTGGAGCTGACAAACTAAGATCGGTGTAATGCTGCTTATAGACCCTGATGACCAGAGTGAGATTTATTGATGTCCAGATCCCTGTTGGTTGCACTGTGCAGACCTCTGCACCGCAGAGGTGTTGAAGATCCAGAAAATAGAGGAGAGAAAGACACTGACATTTTGCAGGAAATTTGATCCTTAGAACTCGTAAAGCGGGATAGTTTGTCCCAGCTACACTGACCTATGTCTAGATAAGCTCTTGTTGTCTAGCTTTTTAGGCTGGAATCATATTGCACGGAAGTGACCCTTTGTGCTTCAGACGACGAAAGATCGTGAGGATAAGGGTGAAAAAAAGTTTAAAGAAAGAAAAAATGAGGCTAAGAAAGCGAAAAGAGGGAAAATTTCCGGAAAATTTGAATGAACAGGGAATTGCCGGGTTGGCTGAAGCAGCGCTCATTTTCTTTAAATTCTCTATATAATTGTGTTCCTTTTCTCTTCCTGCGGCAGCTAAAGGCCGTCTGAACGTGGAGGGGAGGGTACTCTTAGATCCTGTGGCTGTAAGAGTGACGAGTAAGAGAAGACAGAGGAAAGTAAAATCGATACCTTTCTAGAAAAGAGATATTACGAAGGCGAATTTACATAAACGGTTTGGAGACAGGGTGGGAGGTAGGGCTGATGAAAGTACGAAAGAAGCCTACAGAGAAAGAGAGGAGGAAGAAAAAGTAAGTAGAGAGAAGAAAAAGCTGATTTCGTCAAGAGGATGACGCACAGAGTAATATACGAAAGGATTGGAAGGGAGGAGTAAGCGATTGGTAGATGGGGTTAGCTTTGGGATGAGGGTGTGACAAGGTTGGAAGAGCAAGGACATTTATAGAGGCTTGAAAGTTAAGACATTTGTGGAGTTATTAGGGCCTTCGTTCCATTTCTTCTCGCCAAGGACAAGATTTTGATTTCATGTGTTAGGTCTCCGGGGTACCCTGCAAATTTCCTTAACCACTCTCTGTGTTAGGATCTTATCTTCGACTCCTCTCCAACGTTCTCGCAGACAACGTTTTTGCATTCCAGTGGGTTGACGTCATCTATTCTCGCAGACTTCTCCACACACTCAATTCAATTCAGTTCTGTTTATTAGCTCTTGCACTCACTCACTCACTCACTCACTCACTCACTCACTCACTCACTCACTCACTCACTTATTCACCCACCCACCCACTCACGGGCATCCAGGTCCAGCCTATGCGCAAATTTTCCAGGAAGTAGAAGAACAACTTCCGTTAAAGAATCAATCTTTAACTGGTAAATGTCGAGAAATATTATAGATTACATGAGGTAATTTGTAACATTTAATGTCGATTGACTCATGCATATTTCATTTCCGGTTTAATTAATAACACCACTGCAGTGGAAACAGAACCTACCGAGAAATCTGATTGGCTGATGCGTTATGAAACATTCGCTTTTCATTGGCTGGCACAGATCTCTTTCGTACTTCCTCATTGAACTACGAACCCCCCTTCTTCCCCCCC
>JAWQUT010000149.1:82554-102736 GCA_033807755.1 Ellobium chinense | reverse complement strand
ATATATATATATATATATATATATATATATATATATATATATATATATATATATATATATATATATATATATATATGTTACAAAGTTCCTTGATGTAAATGCCGTAATTTTTTTACAATAAAGGAAAGAAAATGGCGTGTCGGGACCCATGTGTTAGAGCACAGCGGGCGAGCTGTTGTTAGACAAGCGTTCATAATTTTCCACTATGACATAACCATTGCACCTAGAGATTTGAAATTTGCAGCATAAGGAAACATTATTCATGTGCTTATAGTTTGCCAGATTTCAGCTGCAATAAGATCTGAATTATTGACATTACTAAATCTCAGAATTATGTTTTTTTTTTTTTTTGGTCCCCTGATATATATGTCTCCAGACCCGCCTACAACCTTTGTGTAAAGTATACTTGGCCTTTTGAAGGCAGCAGTCTCCTGCCCCCAAGAGAGTTGCCGCGCCAGTGCTTGAAACTAATGATGCGAGTAAAAATCCATACGTGCTTGAAAGAAAGAATTAGCCCGCGGGGGATAGGGGTTTAAAGGGGATGTAATCATTGAATTATGGATGCGTTTGGTGTGTTCTGGAATGGAAGGAGGGGTATTAAAAGGTATAAAACATTTAGTAAATGAGGGGCACGTGATCGCAGAATATGGGACGCCATTTTTATCAGCCATAAATTGAATTTTTTTTCTATATATGTTTTTGACGGTGTGGATAGAGTGTGAGGAAATTTCTTGTTGATGGAGACAGGCATGTTTCGAAAGCCTAAGCTTCTTATCGTTCGGCGAGGGCATGGCTCTGATGGAAATTTAGGGGCTAGAGCAATGTTCCTGTGCTGGGGTTAATGTAGACGATGTTGTTGATGGACTGTTTATGATGGCGTCTCTCTTGATGTTCGCTGTGGTCCTGAGATAAGCTAAGATAAGATAAGATACAACTCTGCTGTCCATATAAGCTACATCTGTTTCGTTTCCAACACCAAACAAAAATCCAGTACAAAATCACTTAATTAAGTATTGATATACCAATTACTCCCGACACACCCACGCGTATCGTGCACACCTTAAGCGAGCTAATTACATCCGTACCCAAGACCATGAAAACCTCTCTACTTTTCCAGATACAGTTTGTTTTATTTACACACACACAAAAAAAAAACTTCCTTAGTGGTAAGCTGCTTGATTACATCTTCACTTAATTAGCACCGTCTGTTTCAAAGCAGATATTCTCTTAGAAGTTTGAAAATAAGTAGCACGTCTTCTTCACACAACGTGCTCTTTTACACCTGTACTCAGGTTTCCATGGATTTGCGTTGTAGGAGGGTCTTTCTCTATCTTGTGATGTTTAGTTTGCAGAAGCTTGCAACCTGAATATCTGTGTTGCAGTTCAAAACAATCCCCGAAACACTTTCGTAAAGATCAATACTGCTAAGATATGTCTACCTACCTGCATCACCATTGAAGATAAGCGAAATGTAAATGAACAAACAGGTATTATGCTTTATAAGTATAGGAAACAATACGCTTTATAAATATAGGAAACAATACGCTTTGTAAATATAGGAAACAATAAGACGGACGTTTCAGCAGGTATGCCTTCCTCAGCAACAACATAACACGTAGAGCCAAAAAGAAAAAAAAATGAACTTTAAACGATTACGGCTGAGAAAGTAAAAAAGTTTCTGGAATTTATGGCGCTATTCATTAAAAGGAATGACTGGTGAACACATAAGGACTTTTGGAAGGAAACCACATTATGGTTGTTATATAAGACACTGTGTGGATGGCTAGGTTTGTAGTCATGTTATCAAAGATATGACCCCATAAAGCCAGACTCTGAAGAGAAAAGAAGAGAGCAAAAAGGGGAGAAGGAAGAACATGATTATGATATTTTCAAAGCAAGCTGGAAAGGAAGGGTGGGTATAAATAATTATGTATTACTGACATTCTTGTGAGAATTTCTATCAGCTTTCTGTCCGAGACTGACACCGACAGTGATCTCCGTTTCACCTTAAGACACTGAGCAACAGATATTTCAAATCCAGAAAGAAAATAAAACATTTCATTTGCTGTAAAGGTCGTCTTTTTCACTTCTCAAACATTAGTTTTAATTTGCCTTGCCCTTAAGGACTCGATAGTCTGATTGCTTAGCTGGCGAAAGGACAGATAGGCATCTCCTATCCTCCCACATTTTCTTTTATTTCTGTCTTGTGGTTTAATCTGCTGCCTTAAAAGTGGAAGCGCAGAGGTGGTGGTGAGGGATTTTACATGTTGGGGATGGAAGATGGTAGGGGAAAATGGTTGTTCAAAAGGGAACAGTTATACAGGGAACGTAATGTAACATCAGGGAAGGCCTTTGAGGTTGTGCGAATTTATGTGTGTGTGTGTGTGTGTGTGNGGGGGGGGGGGGGGGGGGGGGGTGTATTCCTCAGGAAGACCTGACTTTCTCTGCTGGACACAATTTCCCCACCTACCCTTCATTTCGTAAATAATCAACGCCGATGAGCCACAATGCATCAAGAGTGCAACAGAACCACTCGGCTGCCCAGACATCATAAAGCACCTGATTGGTGGAAACGTTGGCCGCAGTGTTGGGATGACACGGGTCGTTTCATTAACCATCCTTTCAGGCATTGCGGTGCGGGCTGAATAGCCAACAAGCAAAACTGAAGCTGAAATGCGAATTAAATAATGCAATTTTGGGAGGGAGGAGCCGAAGACGCGCGAGAGAGAGGTGGAAGGGCGGGAAATTCAGGCAGAAGATAAATAGCAAAGACCATAAAAATAGTTCTCTGTGTGCTTTAGGAAGTTCCCGTTTTGTTTGTAAATTAACGTGGGCAGAAGAAGGAGAGAACGTAGAAAGAATGGATAATTGAAAGAGAGAAATATTGAAGGGAAAGACAATCAATGAAAGGGAGGAAAAGAAGAGTGGAAGATGAAAGGAAAGAGACGAGTGAGCATAGTTTTATGTTGTGTTACCCAGAGGACGAAGGGAAGGAAGAACGAACGGAAGACTGCTGATGAAAAGAGCGAAAGACAAAGAATAAAAAGCGCCTAGATCGAAGCTTAAAAGGCGCTCTTGTTTGGCTTTCCAGTTTCTTAGCTTCCTGAGAGGGCTTTTAATCTGGCCTGTGTAGCCGGCAGGGTGGCGTGCAATAGGGCAAAGTAACGAGAGCGATATCAGTAGTTGTCTTGGCCTTTTTTTTTTCTCTCTGGCTTTTTTTCTTTATGTCCTTTTCCCTTCCCGCTTCCTCATTTCTCGTTTGACGTCGCGGAGGACAAGATCAGAGAGGCAGACAGCAAAATTGTCACTCACTTCCAGGCCCTGTTACCCAGCTAGTGCCAACCGTGGGCTCTGAATGAAGAATGCCAAGGGGATAAATGAAATATTATTCCAAGGGGGCTGGATAAAGTTTCAGAGGGCAAGAATTGAAGGGGCCCGAATGAAGTACTCTTTAGGCGGACCAATATACATAAATTTCGAGAGGCTGGAGAAAGAAGTACATGGGTGAACTCGTGTCTTTCCAAGGGCTAAAGTTGGTATTTCATCGGGCTGGAGGAAGTATGTCAAGAGCATCCTGACGTTTTCGAGAGGCTGGAGAAAGTGCCTGAAGAGTAGATTGTTTCTCTTCCTTGTTTCTAGGGCAAAACTGAATGGAAAAAAATTCTACCCAGTTCAGTTTTACAAGCAGAAATTAAAGCACCAATATGGCCATAACTGTGCTGACGCGCCGCAAAAACCATAATTCAAACAAACCTTTTTCCTCCTCCTCCTCCTCCTTCCTCCTCATTGGGCCTTATCTCTTTTCCCTCTTCCTCTTCCATTCAAATCAGAAATCAATCAAGCCATCCAGTTAGTGGAACCTATGTACTTTATGATCCACTTGCCACCTTGAACGGCCTTTTACTGCGTGCCGCTCACAGAAAATGGCCCTCATCAGCCGGCCAAGAACATCCTGGCGGAAAGAACCACATCACGATTAATCGGCCATGTATCATCTTTAGTGGTTCCAAAAACGTTCCTCTTTTCCCCTTGTATGACACAGTAGCTTCTGACCTGGTTGTTTTGCGTGGCCACAGTACCCGTTAGGTTATGGATCTCCCAGGTCGTCTCGGGAATTTTTCGGTTCTTTGAGTACTCTTTTAAGTACTGAGGTTCTGATGCTTGGTATCTCTCTGGTGAGTACTAGAATGACGGACTATGTCCCATCCCGACGTTGAGCGTTCTGCTCATTAATGTCCAGACATCGCAAATTCTCGCACTTAACGAGGTCTGGTAGAAGCAGCACTCACCTCACAACAGGCTTGTTACGCTCGTTAAGGGTCAGGCAGTCAAGAATTATTGTAAGTCATGTCCTAATTTCAGAGCCTTGGGACGTGTTCTGAGAAGCAGACACACGGATGGTTCATGGCTCCATTGGTTATCTCGATATACTTTTTCATGGGGTAGAGAGGCAGGTAGAAGAGAATCTTGGATGTCGAAAATTTTCCCTCTTTTGTGATTTGCATCCCCCAAGTTGTCGAGTGAAATAGAGAGAAGTGCTCGCAGTTAACGAGATCTGGTAGAAAAAGCACTTACTGTACCTCACAACAGGCTGGCTTGTTACGCAATTAAGAAGTATTGTTAGTCAAGTCCTAATATCAGGGGTTTAGGACGCATTCTGAAAAGCAGACACACGGATGCTTTATATTATCATTGGTTATCTCGATCGATTTTTTTTGTTTGTTTTGTATATAGGGGAAGGGAGGCAAGTAGGAGATAATTTATTGTGAATGTCGAAAATTTCCATTGTTTAGTGATCTGCATCCCCCAAGTTGTCAGCTGTGCATCCCCCAAGGTGTCGGTGAATAGACGGAAGTGATATGCCCACTAGCGTATTAAAAGGGGGTTTTGGGGATCCAAGCCTCAAAGCCCTCTGAAATGTGAGTGATCAGAATTTTTAAATCAGGATCAGAATTGCGCAGAACTAATGCCTTGCAGCCAAATGGAGGAGAAAAAAAGATGTACCCAAGAGACTTGTGGGCGTTGGGCTGGACATCACTGACAGGTCTGGTTGACCCATCTCCAGAAACTTGCATCATGTTTGTTTTCTTCTTCCCCAGCCTCAGTGTCTCTCTCTCTCTCTCTCTCTCTCTCTCTCTCTCTCTCTCTCTCTCTCTCTTTCTCTCTCTCTCTCTCTTCCCAATCTCATTTTCAAAATATTTGATCATCTTGGATTTCTGTGAATCTACTTTCATTATCGCCAGAGATTGATTAAATCCCATGCCAAAGGCTCTAGGCACATCTGCCAAGACATTCCGGCTTACCTGAAATGTTGATGCATCTTTCAAGATTTTTTTCTATGTTCGATAGTTCGTTACCGTAGGCAGCAGCATACTGTCGCTGTATTTCGCAGATAGCCTAAAATCAAAATTTGGCCATTTTTTAATAAGAGAAATATGTTTTTCATGAGAGCTAGGCTCTTGTAGAGATGTTCAAAAATTTTTAATGCTCCAACATTTTAATACTTTCCATCAAATTTGCAGGTGCAAAGATACTTGTGATCATTTTTTTTTGCCCTGCCATGAAACTGTTCCTCCTGCGTTCTCTCAGATATGAGAAAAAATTACGTAGGCCATTCCTGAATCACAGTGACGATACTGTGATTAAGTTCACTGATTTACAGTGATGAACCCGTGATCTCTCCTAGATGTGATGAGCTCATGGCTACAGTGCAACTGAGCCAATCAGAATGCTTCATTGCGACGATTCCATTATTTACAGGGGTGTGCACAGAATACGATGCCATTCTAGAAGCCGTCGTTGAGAATGTGGATTATCTAGCGAGTTGGTTTTTTTTTTGTGCTTTTTTTTCAAATGGCCTTTTTTTTTTTGGATGGTCATGATCAGGGCTTTCTTACTTTTCCGAGGCTTTGCACCTCAGTTTACCAATAAGTCTGAGTGTTACATATCTATATTAGCCAATGAAAGCGAATGTTTCAAATCACAACAGGCAGTCAGATCCGTTGATAAAGTGTCTCTGGTCGCCATTTTGATTCGACTTGTCTGACGAATTTATTTCTCGTTTGTGTATGCGTTCTTCGTATTTTGATTTTTATGACTATCGATCAGCATGGCCCCCAGAACCCACTCACATTTCTAGTTCTGGCTACGGTTAAATGTGTTTCCGCATGCTGATGAGATTGTCACTGTCTTGGGCTATTCGGAGACGGCGCAGAAGGGGGAGTCAGGTTTATTTTTTTTTTCTTGCGTCCAACTGATCCTTTAACATTATGGAGGGTACTCTGTTTCAACCAGTGTTTTCAGTTATGGTCCTCTTACCGTGCTTTGATCTTTGCTGTGTCTCCGCTTCAACCTGTCTGTCTGTCTGTCTGTCTGTCTGTCTGCCTGCTTGCCTGCCTGCCTGCCTGCCTGCCTCCTGCCTGTCTGTCTGTCAGTCTCTCTCTCTCTCTCTTTCTCTCTCTCTCTCTTTCTCTCTCTCTCTCTCTCTCTCTCTCTCTCTCTCTCTCTCTCTGTTCGTCTGCCCTAGAGAGAGAGAGATAGTATTAAATCGGTTAAGACCATTTCCTCCTGCCCAGAGAGGTCATACCCAAGAACTTTTGAGAACCACAGGCCTGAACTGTTAAGGCGCTTGTCAGGAAAAGATCTGATGAAGAAAATGTGTGTTTCCATATGACCTGGTTTCATCTTGTTTTCACACCTCAGTTTGTTGCGGGGCAGCCCCGTAATTCGAATCACTGAATTCAAGCGGAGAAAATTAGCTCTGATCGGAATCTCTCAAAATATCCCCTCTTCACCCCTCGGGTCCCTTCATCCCCTTTTCTGTCTGATCTCCCTACAGCAATATGCTATTACGTTACGCTTTGCCAGTAGGATAAAGATCTACGTCATTCGAGTTATTTAAAACCGAATTCTTTTTTTAAAGCTTGGTGTGTGTACCCCTCACTCACCCACATACTTCCAGTTTCTCCTGCTCGTCTGTCTTTTCTCTCACTTATTCACTCACCCACGCACCCACCCGTCCACCCACATTATCCAGTCTAATCCCCGTTTCCTCTCACAGCCCATATTTTTATCTCCAGTCCTTTCTTTCATTTGCTCACACACCTACATGATGTACAGTTTCCTCTATCTCTCTGCGCTGTCCTCTCTCTCCTTCCATCCCTCTGTTTCTCCTTTCTCTCTCTCTCTCTCTCTCTCTCTCTCTCTCTCTCTTTCTCTCTCTCTCCTACTTGTTACACGTGCCCTCGAGACACGCTATCGTTATGTAGTCTTGTTTAAATTTTCTATTTGAGACGAGAGTATGTTAACGGCTTCTTTTAATTGCTGGGCGTAACCATTTCCCATGACCATGACTAAAATGTCTCCTGGCAGTGGACTTCTAAAATCTTTCTGCAAGCTTTAAGGGCACACATGCGTGCTCTTGCTATGGCTTCACGTTCGAACTTATTCTGACTTGTGCCCTTTGCTGGTCCAAACTGGGAGCAAAGGGAAGGAGATAATTTAATCTTGACCTCCATTAAACATCATTAGATCTTTCAAAGAGGATTAGGGTGAAAACGAGGAGGGTGCGCTGGAGAATAGCCTAGGCCAACATGGAGGAACGGTTTTAAGTAATGGCTCACGCAATGTTGAGGCCTAAAAGTTGCCTTTTAATTTTTCTTCTTTTTACGGCATTTTACACTTTGATGCATGAATAATTCCCCTTCTGATACTCTCTCCTTCCCCCCGCCCCCGCCCCCCAAATCCACGCCCACTCCCTGGCTTATTTGCCAAATTCTTTTTTTCGTCATTTCCCCATTGTGCATGTTAAAGTAATGGTGATTCCAAACTTCAATGGGCCTGTGTACATTGTGAGCATAAGACCAGACTATGCCCTCAACCCACTCCCGGCTCAAGTCATTGATAAAGAAGAGTCTCATTTGCAAGTCGTTCACCGGCCCTGCAAGTTCACCAGACTTCCAAGGCAGTCTTCCCGTGGCTAACCAGAGACTGTGTAGTATGCAAATGATGAAGGCATTCGGAAATACAAGTCTGGAAGGACGTCCCAGACGGCAAGACCATCCAAAGTAGTTCAGAACTATTTTGCATGCGAGTTTTTTTTTCCTCTTTCTCTCTCTCATGCGCAAGTTGTTGTTTTTTCTTCTCTTTCTCTCTTTCATGCGAAGTTGTCAACGAGATACTTCAGTCTGCTTCATTACGAAGCTTTCGTGAGGGTTGTTAGTTTTGTTTGGAGAGCAACTCCCAGCATCAAGTGGCCTGCTAAATACGACACGACTTTCCAATATCCTGGGTAATTTCCCGATTTTCCGGATCTTCGTAACGTGGTTTTGGTGTGTGCGTGTATGTGGGTGATTGTGTGTATGTTGGGAGAGGGAGGGGCAAGGAGCTGATGAAGCCAAGGACATGTTGTTTTTTTTTCAATTCTTTTTGAAGGAAGGAAATCAGACAGATATTAAGACCATACTTTTTCGCTTAGTTTCATTTGTTCGCTCTAGATCTGGAGATGGACCACCTTTTTGTTGTTGCTGTTGTTAAGAGCGGGTAAAGCTGATGGACAGTCTCATTTGGATGAGGAGGAAGAAAAACAGACAGACATGAAGGCGGTACTTCTTCATTAAAATTCATCTGCTCAGTCTAGACTATGGATGTTGGCCACCCCCTATTCCAGGTCCCCGGCGTTTTCCTATGCATATATTGTTTTCCCCGTGCTAATGGCTGTTTCCTTGGGCTAGTTCTATGCGTATAGAGAAAGAGGAAGGAAGGGAGGGAGAGGGGATCTAGCGTACAAAAATTGTGATTTATTTCTTAGTTATCTTTGGGCAAATCACGCGCAGCCATCCTGTGGCCAACATGACAGAACGCGTTCATTCTCACACTGAATTCGGTTTCTTCTGCTCTCATTTCAGCTCTAATATTTCTTTTTCCCCTTCATTCAGTTATCACTCCCTCAATTCTTTGCAACATTTCTCAGCTTCTTTAAAGGACATCTTATCAACAGCTATTTCATGTGTGTTGCGATGGTCGATATGAAATGAGGGTTTTTTTTTTTTGCTGTACCCGTAATTTACTGCTTGTGGATCATTCCGTTGAACGTGTCCAGTCAGTTACTAGGAAGAAATGATGCTTGAGCTTCATTACAATAATGGAATTGTTGCTCAGCTTACATGCCACTTATGTGCGTGTTTATGTCGCAGTAGTAACGTCCTTATGGTTCTTGACACCTAATAGAAGGGCAAATTACTCATAATTCGGAGTGACGGCATTTGACACCAAACCCACCACACTGGCAACCCTCTTTCGCACCAAAAACAAAACCAGCAAATCAAACAAACATCCTACCCTAATTGGAAATGTTGGAATATTTAATGAAAAGTAGTAACTAGAGGTAACCGAATAATCTTGCGGATTACCAACAGTAGTAAGACCTTTTGAAAACATTTTGAACGGAACGTTGTTGTTGTTTTTTTTCGTGGGAGGTAGTTTATGGAATCTGGTCGCGAAATTCCCGAAAAAAACCACACTTCTACGGCAGTCTTGGTGGACAGCCTACCATGAATAGGACAGCCTACCATGAATAGGACAGCCTACCATGAATAGGACAATCTACTATGAATAGGACGGTCTACCATGAATAGGACAGCCTACCATGAATAGGACAATCTACTATGAATAGGACGGTCTACCATGAATAGGACAGTCTACAATGAATAGGACAGCCTACCATGAATAAGACAGTCTACCACGAATAGGACAGTCTACCATGAATAGGACAGCCTGCCATGGAATAGACCGGACTTTTTTGTCATTTTATCCACATCTTATTTTTGCCTTCCCATCTCTATTAGGTTTTTCCCCCCGCTTTCTGCCGCTCTGTGTCTTCGGCGCTTCTAGTCTCTCGATCTCTACTGTATCTGTCTGCAGCGCTACTTGGCCAGCTCGCACTCTCCTCAGTCTCTCCCTCTTGTGTAAATAGCTTTTGATGAGGATAGATGAAACTTCTATTGACAGCTTATAGATCATTACGTCCGCTAGGTTTTATAGCGGTATAGATTTTACGTCGACTAATGTTTATGGAGATCGCCCCTAACTAACCAGGCTGTCTCTTCCAGGCCCACATCTCTTTGCGGCGCCCATAATTCTCAGGTTTTTGACTTTGATGTCGCTGTGTTTACTCGTCCTAATTCTTTGGTTTGGATCTTGGAAGGAATATGTGTTTGTTCATCCATAATTCATTGCTTTTGACGTGTTGGAGCCAGGCTACTAATTTACGCACATTTTACTTGGTTTTTGGTGGTCTAGAGAATGAGGTCTTTGGATCTTAGTTTGGTGTGTTTGTCTCTTGACCATCCTTACAGACATCCCAATCCTCAGTTTTTAAATTAAAATGCTCATCGGTCCTAATTATAAGCGAAAGCGTAATCGGTCTTCAGACAGCTACTTTTTGTAATTGAATGTATTTGGAGATTTGCCATAACCGTATGCTGCCTTTCACTTAAAATTTGTTTGAATCTTTCTGTGGGAATAGAAATTCGGTGATTGTGTTAGTGCCTTGACAACAGAAGGACGTACGGATTGAATTCTGTAAAAGAAGAATAAAAAAAAACTTCTTTGATCTAGACTTAGAGGTGTTGTTGTTTTTGTGTTTTTTCAGTCTCTTCATAATGATAAGGGCCTTTTTTGTGTGATATTAATCTGTTGAGGAAATTGTAAGCCTAGTAATGAATTTCCTACGGTGCAAGTAAATTCCGTGAAATTTCCATCCGCATCCCCCTCCCCCATCCCCGAGTTCCACCAAAGGCGTCGCTGCCCAAATAGAAAAATGAGTGAAAATAAACTCCCTGTTATTTGCTGCTCTGTATATTGCGAATATCGATGGATTTTTAAAAGCGAAACTTATTCTCACAGAAGACTGACAACAAAGGATATGTTTTGTCATGCTTTTTGCATCAGTCGATGGCTCAAATTGTGTAATAGTATATAATCTTGTGTTCTTTGGTTTTTTTTCTCCTTTCCACAACTATAGCAGTGATGGCTATTGATTGTTTCTAGTGACTCCCTAGAGCGGTGCACTAGACTGTGACCTGCCGTCCATCTCTCCCTGCCAGGCCATTACACTCCGCCATCATCAGATCGCAGGTCAAAATTACATAGATTACCTCCCCCCTGTTGCTGCCATTACCGACTTACTTCCCCTCATTAATTCCATTATCCCCCCTTTGTGGACGCTGTAGTGCTTCCGGTACAGCCTGGGTAACTTGGTTGGTTTCATTGCCAGACTTCGCGCTGTTGGACCTGGATATGCTTATGTCACAGATATACTCATTGTGGTCTCGCGGAAAGATGTTTAGGTTGGTCCATTCTGCTGAAAGACCACAACTTTTTTTAGTCTTTGATTTGTTAACATGTTGGGGGAAAGAAGGGTTTGGGGATTTTTCATGAAATCCGAAGCCACGAAGGCATTTTGGAATTACAAATATCTTGACTCGTATATTTGTCAGCACGGCTCTGGATGTAGAGAAAGTTGATCACTGAATATTTTTGAACCACCATTTATTAACTTGATCTGAGTCACTGACGAAAGCATTATCATATTGGACTCTCTTTGGAATTCAACGAGGTAGGAGACTGGTGTTCGGCGGAGTGCTCCGTTTGGTTGTTCGGAGATACGCCATTGCTTTGTGAAAAAAACATACCATTCTGTAATGCATTATCTTCCGTGACAAGCGGAAGGGAATAAAATGTTCCGGGTCCCATGGGCGCTACTTTTCTTATTAATCCGGTGGGTCTCGCGACTAAGGCTGATGGCATATAAGAAGCTTAAAGAATCAGAATCATCTTACTGAAATCACGTCTAATGGACTTTTGGCTTGCCATGTAGGGGTGAGGAGTGGGAGGGGCGAAGGCCATAGTGTTGAAATGTCATTTATCACCTATCGTGCGTGGGCGAGCTCTTACCTTCAGCGTGGTTGTTACTAATATACGAAATGAAGCTCAGACACAATCCAAAGTATTTCGTTTATCATGATGGGAAACATATTTCTTCCGTCTTGTAGCAGGTAGCACTGTGGCGTGTATTACCATTAATTTACACTATGCTGCTTTGAAATGTTCATATTATTCTACTTATATATTACCTTTGGTATGGTTGAACTAAAATGCGAAATGAAATTTAGCCATAATCCGAGGCTGTCTGTTTATATCATGATGGTAGTCATGTTTCTTCCCGGGGTATGATCTGTCATTTGCTTTAAGCAATACTTCGAAATGTTTTTATTATTCTAATGATGAAGTATAAGAGACTCGTGAACAAAATCAGTTGCAGTGTTTCCGCAGTATATCAGTGTTTCACGAATGGGTTATCACACGTAGACTCAGTTTTTAACAAGTAAATCTAAGACTCATGCACGCCTTTGTGTCTCGTCGTCTCTAAGTATCTGTGTGTGGGGTTAGGTCTTGCTCTTTCAATTCTTTGTCTCAGAGATTCTCCCAACATCTCACCGCAGAATCCAGTCCCCAAGCGAAGATTTCCTTCTTGAAAACCGTTAGATTATCGTAAAATCGTACTTACTGTATCTCTAAGTGAGGAACAGCCCGTTTAATGGATGTCCCTTGACAACTGTGTTCCGTACAGGAAAGGTCGGTGGCCGATGCTGCCCGATGTCTGTCCTCGTAGTGATCAGAGAAAATGGGGTTTTGTGTTTTTGCCTGGATCTCATTTACGACTTGCTAGACCAGTATCTGTGGTCCGACCCCCTAGAGAAACAATGGGGGCAATATTCCGAGAAAATAACGTTGAGATACGAAATCGATTTCACATTGAGAGAGGAAGGGACGAATCAATTTGCGTTAGGAATCGAGTCAATGTTGATTTCTTGATCTAAGGATAGTCTCTCGCTGGATGGGACCTCTAGCTCTGTCTTGTTACGAGAAACAAGCGTATGTCCTGTATACATTTCTTTTCACATGCGCGTCTCTGTCGTCAAAGGGCAGAGCTTCGGTCTGGTGGCTGAGCCATTCCATGGATCTTGCAAGGTTAATTTTATGAGAGAAACGCAACAATTGTACAACCAGAGTGGGAGAAAGTTTGTTCCTTACAATAATGAATTTTGTAAATGTCTGTAACTTCCGGTGAGTATGTATGAAGAGGATGGCTGACTCTTAGTCTTGAATAGACAAGGAGGGGTAGGAAAATGGTAAACATCATTGTGCGTCTCCTGCTTTCAGTGAATATGTAAAGAGGGTGGGGCTGTCTCGTGTCAGCTTACCTCTTGTATGCGCATACCTGTTATGTGGATTTGTTTTGCTAGATTTCATTCCATTTCGATTGACTTGTGTACATAAAAACATACAATCCACATAAAAATGCAATTGGCATGTCTTCGTTGTAAATGGTTGATGGATGAACTTAAAGTACAGTCATTTCCATGGAATGGAGCGGCTGCGAACAGTGAGGTATTGAGGTCATGGCATTATTATTATTGGAAGAGATACGATGAGGATCGTGCTCAGTTTGATGGAGAGAACGCTCTGGACAATTTATGAAGACTGGAGCGTAAAGACTGGAGTCTCTCGACCCATGCACCGAGTCAATGATTTTGTCCCGACTGTTGGAATATTAGATTCAGTCAGATGCACTGCAAATCTAATCGATGCTAACGATTGCTCGTTTTCTTTTTTCTTTCACTGTCGCGCCATTTGCGGTAATTTACGTTAATTTACTCTTATTACATGATCACTTCCGCAATTTGAGAATTGTAGCAAGCTGGTATGCATCGAATCCATCAAGAGATTACTCAATGAAATGTATTCGAGCCCAGATTGTGGGCTAGTCTATCAAATTTGAAAGCAGCAACAGACCTTATAAATGTTCATTAACCTTTAGAGCAGCTGGCAGAGTTTGGATCAAAGTAATCTCATTAGTTAGAAAGTGTGTATTGCAGTACCTCAAGGAGATTTTTAGAAATCTGTTCCATTATTTCAAGATTCTGGGATGTTCAGTTCAGAAGTTAATTTCAATACAGAGAGTAAAGATTCGAGACCCGGATATTGCAAATAGTGTACCGTTGTTTTGTACTTAAGAGGTCTATGGTTTTCAGATCTTAGTGTTATTGTTAATCATGGGCAAAAGGCAAACATTTTTCAGACTGAAAGAGAGTTCAACAAATGAAAGACTTGGTCACCCTCTCCTTTTTTTTCTCCTCTCAAAATGATTTGATGGCGGTCTAAAAATCGCTGGCCACGTTACGTAGGCCACATTGATTGTGTCAGTGAGATTTACAAATTCTGCTGGAGCCGAAATTTGCTTGCTCTGTCTACGAAGGTATCAAATAGTGACCGGAATCATTCATTTCCTTACCTCCCCTTGCGGGTGGGATGTTGCGCAGGTCTGTTCTGAGCCATAGATCAGAGAGACACAGCGATGGTTTGCTTCTCTCCTGACTGCTGGAGGGCACAGCTGCATCTGACAGCGACATAGTCCTAAGTTTGGACTTGATAATGTACGGCTGACGGCAGTGTCTCGTGTCCCAATGTCGTTTGTCATGTGGATGGTGATTTACTGTTGAGCAAGACAATCAGTGATTATTGTCCAACATAGTGATTTTTTTGCTTTTGCTGACGCTCAGTCTCGGCTGCACGTTTTCTACCACTCTTTATTTCTCTTTCCATAATTTTCTCTGTTTTTTTATTCTGTCTGTCTCGCGGCAGGGTTTCAAGGAATAGAGCGCTTGTTTTGTGATGACAAACATCCTGGGTTTGAATCTTGCTATCTCTTTGCATGTTCTTAGCCATGTGGGCACCTTCTTGTCGGTGCCCCGACGGCTAGCCAAGCCTTGTCTTAGGTAATTATGGCAATGCTGTCTTGAAGAAGGGATGTTAAAACTTAACACATGACAAAACCCTCCATCTTCTCTGTCGTTATGTAAATCAGTTGCGTGCCCAATCTTTTAACGTGATGAGCTGTAAAGCATAGGTCTGAAAACTGGATGAGACATGTTACGTCAGCTGAATTTTCTGCGCCTCCTTCTCCCAAACGCAACTGAAACAAAACAAAACCGAACAAAACCCGCACAGACATAAGGGGGACGTGTTTTGATCCCGTGTGGAATCATCGGGGAGAAGTGGGCGGAGCTTAGACATCAGTGAGAAAATTTGGAATTTCTTTAATTATTTAGGATGTTGAATCTCGGTAACAGTGGCGGCCACCACCTAAGATGTCTAATTTATTAGTTGAACTTTTTTATCAACGGAGGAAGTTGGAATCATGGGTGGTATGTATTAATGATGTAAAGACATAAGTGTAGCAAACACCACTCTTTTCTAGCTCTTCCGCATTTTTTGCTTACTTGGAGACTCGCACTTTCGTTGTTTAGAATATCTGAAGGGCCGCTCACAGAATAAAAAGACCGCCCGTTTCCCAAATTTGCATTCCCTGAGGTAATTTCGGCGGGGACCAAATATACGTAATCCAGGTCACTGCCCATCAGAGTTTGATTGTTTGATTTCTTTTCATGCTGTGACGTCAGCCTTTGTATACCTGCAAGAGATTTTCTTTAATATTATCATATCGCCTCTGCCAAAACAAAACCAAAAAATGGCGGCCATTGACGTCATCTGTTTTTCTCCTGCTAACCCCCTGACAAAATGACGGGCCCCTACGTCCAACCTATTTACTGCTAGCTTGATTTCCTCTCAAAGCTGTCCTTTTCCATATTTAACAGTTTTGCCTGTTTTCCGCTCTCCTTTATTTTACGAGCATAATGTACTCCCTAAAGGTTACCAGGCTATCAGAGCAAAAGAAGGCGGAGGTTTTCCTCACGTCGGAGTCCTATCTCTGTCTCAAGTTTCCTCCAGCGTTATCACTCCGTCTGAGTAAGAGGGTGAAGAGACTATCCAGTATTACAGTTTCACGTGGGGCTTGGCCTCAGGGTTAATAGCTGATCATTACGTATTCTCATCTGATACAATCGTAATCAAAGTGTGCCCCAAAGCACTGTCAGAGTGGTATGCATAGCCAAGTCTGCAGAGATGTTTCTATCTAGATCCAGGCTAGCTTGTTAACGGAGTTACCAAGTTAAAAGGGACGCTGCTGCTTTAATACCACTTTCTTTGGTTTAGTTGCAGTATATTAAAGAATACAACAGGGTCATTCATTCGCACTCTGTAACCCATAAGTACAGTTTTCCATACCGCCGTAAGAATACAATTAAGTAGAATCGAGCGTTGTAAAAAGACGTGATGACAGACATTGTTTTAATACATGTAAGAAATCAATGCCCATATCGGCTAGGAAGGCAAAAACATAATATGATTTTCTTGAGCGCAATAGACTGTAGCCACCCCGGAAGACGATCATGTCGGCATAATGAGGTCTTGCAAGAAGCACCAGCAGTGATGTCCCTTGAATGCTGAAGGATGGCACCCGCAGTGATCTCCCTTGAATACAGCAGCCTCGCTGGGATAAGTACTGTTGAGCGTGTTGAGGAATACTGAGCACTTTGGAGACCCTGGGGGGATAGAATATGGACGTGAATGTATAGCAAATGCAGTTCCACTCTAATGCGTTCACAACGATTTATAGACAATTCCGATTGAAATATTGCTGAACGAAGGATTAAAAAGTGCCTGAGGGGCTTTGCATTGACTTGAGTTCTTAGTTCTTAATTAAACTGGTCAAAATAGCTGCTGAAATATTGATGTAAGTTCAGTTAAGTTCCTTTCCTTTCTTGGGTCAGATAATAAACTTGCATAAGCACAAAATACATTAGCATCCATCTCATGAGACCTGAACAAGTTAGGTGTACATGCAGTTATCGCAGCTTGGAGTCTAGTGGAATAATCTGTTACTTGTTGTGCGATACCGTAGCGAACATTATCCTGTAAAGGCTAAAAAATGGAAGGAATACTGTTTAGTCATTGAGCGACTAGTGAGGCCCGGGCAGATGTGCGCGAATATTTATTTTTGTCATGTTAGTCACTTATTCGTGATTGTGCCATAGCATGAAGTGATGCAGCTAAATGAAAAGACAAAAGATGGAACTGGTTGATGAAAATAAACGCTGTGTAATTGCTCAAGGACTGGTGGGTTAATAGACGACGGCTTCCTTTAAACAAGTTTTACTGAACAGCGTAATAACGTTAAAGGGTTACACAGTTGTTATAACTATTAACGGAATAGAGAAAGGCGCATGGCAGTAGCATAAAGCTTCTCATAGCTAGCTCTGGTTCCTTCTCATCGACCTCATAACGGAAGTGATTGGGAGTGCATGAACGGAGTCCCAGCTGAGTGCTCTATTGTCAAGACACGTGCCAGCTATGAGGTCATGATGGAAAAGGAACATCGATGTTAACCGTGGAAGATGCCGTCAATGTACAGTATTGTATATTCCCAGTTATATCTTAAGCTTCACGAAAATCTGAGTCATTTTGTTGTTTTCAGTACGTTATGGAATCTAGGCTTTCTCTCCAGTCCCCGAAATGTGTAATATTATATAAGAAAACAGAACCGAGGACCGGCTCAGAAAGTCGAATTCGTGATGTAAATTTGACATAGAAATTTAGAGGAATGTAAGTTTGACATAGAAATTTAGAGGGATGTAAATTTCACACAGAAATTTAGAGGGATGTATATTTGACATCGAAATTTTGATGAAAATATATTTGACATAGAAAGTTGGAGGCAAATGTATTTGACGTAGAAATTTAGAGGGATATATTTTTGACATAGAAACTTGCAGGAAAGAACCGGAACTTAGCAATGAGTAGGCGAGGATATCTGAGACGTGAAGTTCGAGATGTTGAGTTTCAGTTACATTCAGTTCAGTGCTTAGCAGCGTGTGTTCAGGTGCTTATGGGTGCAAACAGTATAGCAAATATATAATCTGTAATTCTGTGTAATTTGTGAAAGTAAATCAGTTGAATATAGGCGGACGAGTTGACAAATCAGGGACCTAATAATACACAGTTGGGATGTGGGCTGAGGACACCGAGTTCACAGAAATTTCCATGAGCTTAAGTTTAATGATTATTGTGCTGATCATTCTTTCTTACTACCGATGTTAACGTGTTGCTCAGTAGTTTGGGCGCAGTATAAATACGCCACACTCGTTAATTTCTGTCATGTCATCATCATTAGTAAGGAAAACTATATGAGTTTAATTCTGTCTTGTCATCATCATTTGTAAGGAAAACTATATGAGTTTATTTCTGTCTTGTCATCATCATTATGAATGAAAATTCAACCACATTAACTGAACTGAAGTTCTAAAATAGCCTTATTTTGCTTTGCCATGTCAGTGTTTAGAAAGTCCATGCCACATGGGACATGAAGAATTTAGATGCCTTCTTTCAGCCGGTTGACAGTGAAGTCTGTCACAGTGCCGCTCGCAGATGGTTTCCAGGGGAAATTTGACTCCTTCATTGGCAGGTGCTGGAAACTCTTTGACAAGGGCGTCTCCTTCTCAAGACAATAGTCACATGTCAGACTTGGAAGAGAAGTCTGTGGTTTTAGTTAGTTTTAGTCAGCTCATGTTGTCTTAGTTGTTTCTGTTGGCCCCGGGGATGTGGTATAATGGAGGCTTTTTTCTGGAGCCGGCTGGGATTTGTCTGGTCGGCCTCAGAAAAAAAATGGGGATTTGCAATTAAAGCCACGGTGCCGCAGGGAAGAGTGAAAGTTTGCCCTGCAAGCGCTGGTTTGTGGATAGGTAGGTGTGTGATTAGTTGGTTGATTGATTGATTGGCTGGCTGGTTCGTTAGCTGATTGGTTGGGTTGCTTGTTGGTTGATGGATTGGATGGTTGCAGGGCTGGTTGGCTGGTAAGCAGCTGCTGCTCGATCACTAAAGTAGGTGGTCGGAGAGATGGGTTAGTCTGTTGACAGGTTTGTTTATCAGTGTTTCTTCTCTCCTTCTTTCTCCCCTTCCTGCGCACGCGCTTACATAATTATTAAGATGAAAAGGCGCATAGCATGATCTGGCGAATACTAAAACAAACTCTTCCTCCCTCCCTCTCTCTTTCCCTCTTCTCTGTCTCTCTCTCTCTGTCTCTCTCTCTCTCTCTCTCTCTCTCTCTCTCTCTCTCTCTCTCTCTCTCTCTCTCTCTCTCTCTCTCTCTCTCTCTCTCTCTCACACATCCATGTTCACCTTATCCTGTTATGAAAATCACGATCTTGGCATGCGGTACCTGCTCTCTGAACCATTTTCCGACTAATTTCTCGTTAGCTTTAGAATGGAAGTCGCCCGCGGGTAAGGTGAGAAGAGTTAATCAAAGCATTCCAGCCTTTCACCAGTAAATTGCTTAGTGGCGGGATGATAGGCATGCAAAATGTTGAACCCATTTGGGTGCGCATGCCTTGGACAGGAATGACGTGTGTTTTTGATGCTGTTCATCATTCACTTTGCCCAGTCACATCGACTATCTCTTGCGCTCGTCCGCGCTCAAACTCACCCACAGAATAAGTTAATGCAAATGTAATGCGGCTTAGGTCGGCTTGCTTGGCTTTTTCCATGTAGAGAGAAAATATTAATACTCAGTGTAACCTGTCCTTTAATCTTTTGAATCCTGACACCCTCAACCCTCCATCCACCATATTGGAAATCCGTATTCCCCTGGGCCTCTAAGCAAACTCCTATACGGGCTAAGGGAATGGCGTAGAGTGTATATTATATATCAGCCCGATATTTCGGTCTTCTCGGGTATGCACCCTTAAGACAGGGCCGAAATATCGGTCTTTCATGTTCAAAACATTCAGGTAGCGTGTTCGGCGGTGTTTTACGGTATTTTACGGTGCATTTCGGCAATTTGCTGCCAACGAGTAGATTCAAGAAGCCGAACGGCATCGATGATAACCTAAGCCTGCCTTGTCTGTTTCATCGCTTATTTTCCTTGACAAGGCGGTGAAAAGAGTATAAGAAAGATGGGTGGAAGAGTAGGAGCGTATTGTGTCTGGAAAATAGCGAAGAATGAACGGGGTTCAAACAGAAACTGTAATCAAATACAGTTATGAAATAAATATAGGACGTAAAAAAAGCTTCTAGACAGAAAATGTGTTTACTTTGAAAACCCACTGAACCAAGGAACTGTGCTCGATGGGTGCATAAATTTGCGGGGTTTTTGTGTGTGTGTGTGTGTGGGTTTGTGTGTGTGTGTGTGTGTGTGTGTGTGTGTGTGTGTGTGTGTGTGTGTGTG
>JAWQUT010000149.1:45107-61276 GCA_033807755.1 Ellobium chinense | reverse complement strand
GGGGGGGGGGAGAAGCGGCAAGTCCCGAAATAACAACTTTTAGAGAAGTGGGCTAAACGGTAGGGGGAGGAAGATTTAAGTGGGCGAGCCTTAAAGAGGAGAAGGGTTNGGGGGGGGGGGGGGGGGAGCGGCAAGTCCCGAAATAACTTGGCTTTTAGAGAGGCGGGCTAAACAGTAGAGGGGAAGGTTTTAAAAATAAAATAGAGGAGGACGGCCGAAACGGAAGAGAGAAGATTGACAATATCGGGCCCTTTTTTTTCCCCGGCCACATTAATCTTCCTGGTAAAGAATATCAGATTTGTTGTGGACGGGTTCCACTTGTCTGCGGTCAGCCTGTGTTATTTCGCCATTAGTTTATGATTTTAGGAGGAGGTAAGTCTGCAATTGGGAATTCTCTTTCTTGATGTGTGCCCTGGTAAGGTTTCAGAGATTATTCTTTATTTTCGTTGTTGTGGAAACGCTTGGACATCTTTATTTGATCATACTGTGGTGGAGTCCCAAGTTTCTCTTTTCATTTCTGCTGAGCCGATGTCGCTGTTTAACTTGCTATCTTTGATTTCTGCTGTTATCTGAACCTTAAATGTATGCTATAATTAGGTTACTATGTTCCTCTTTCCATTTCTTCCGCGGCTGGCTTCAGAAAATCGAGTATACACATGTTGCAGATACCGCCGAAACACTCTCTGCTAAACTGATGTTTACAAAAGCACTAAAAAATGCTACATTTCTTACATGAATGCGCCTTTCAATAAAGTTGTCATTCATTTTGTAAAAGGTCTCTTTGACCCGTCTCTTTTCTCATTTATCTTTCTCCATTGAAAGGACCGTAATTTTTTTTCCGTGTTTTATACTAGAAGAAATCACTTTACAGGTACAGTACAACTTCCTCCCGGGCAAACACTCAAGGAAAGCATTGACAGTTAAGAACTTGCGCATTAACAGTGGGATCTCTTACTTTCGTAAGACTTACATTAACCCTGCATATTGAAAGCCACTAAGCGTGCATTCGGCACCGTAATGTAATTCTTACGATGGTAAGAGATTTCAGCGTTAATGCGCAACCTCTCAATTTTTTACCAATACCTTTCTGGAAGTGTAACAAGAATGTTAAAATGATGGTCTTCACTGACTGAAATTGCCTCATGTGTTAACGAAACACATGGATTTTCTAACACAGTCTTGGTGATTCATCGGTCACTTTTCAACAGTTCAAAAAAGGGCATAGGTGAACACAGCCTTTTTTTTTCTTGGTAAAGTGACTAGTTTATTGTTCAGGTTTCATGAGAAGGACTGTTTCCATTGATATCCGTTATCAAAGGAAGGAATAAGACTTCCTTGTCTGAAGAGTTTTACGAGCTTCATGCGTTAATCTTAAGAATATTTCCTGGTCATACCGCAGCAGTCAGTGTGTAGAATCACAACCCCCATGTTCTAAGGTTACTGCCTCTCCCCCCCCCCCCCCCCCCCCCCCCCCNCCCGACCTCTCCAAAAGAACTTCCAGGATAATTATTCTTCCTTCCTGCACTTTCTTGATTTTGGGAGGAAGGAGCGGGCTGGAGTTATGGGCTGTGCTGATATTAGCTGTCTGAAATTGCTTCTCTCTCTCTCTCTCTCTCTCTCTCTCTCTCTCTCTCTCTCTCTCTCTCTCTCTCTCTCTCTCTCTCTCTCTCTAATTGCAGCTGTCTGAAATTGTTTCTCTCTCCAACTCCCTGATTGTAGCTGTCTGAAATTGCCTCTCTCTCTCTCTCTCTGATTGTAGCTGTCTGAAATTGCCCCTCTCTCTCTCTCTCTCTCTCTCTGATTGTAGCTGTCTAAAATTGCTTCTCTCTCTCTNCCTCTCTCTCTCTCCAACTCCCTGATTGTAGCTGTCTGAAATTGCCTCTCTCTCTCTCTCTCTGATTGTAGCTGTCTGAAATTGCCCCCCTCTCTCTCTCTCTCCCTGATTGTAGCTGTCTAAAATTGCTTCTCTCTCTCTCTCTCTCTCTCTCTCTCTCTCTTTCGCTCTCTCTTTCTGTCTTTCTTCTTCCTCTTCATCTTCGTCATCTATTTCGTCATCTTCTTTCTTCTCTCTACCTCTACTTCTACCTGCCTTACCCTGTCCTGAGCCTCCCTGAAATATGCATCCACCCCGTCATCCTTTCTCTCTCTCTCTCTCTCTCTCTCTCTGATTGTTGCGGTCTGAAATTGCCTCTCTCTCTCTCTCTCTCTCTCTCTCTCTCTCTCTCTCTCTCTCTGATTATAGCTGTCTGAAATTGCCTCTCTCTCTCTCTCTCTCTGATTGTAGCTGTCTGAAATTGCCCCTCTCTCTCTCTCTCTCTCTCTCTCTTTCTCTCTCTCTTTCTCTCTCTCTCTCCCTGATTGTAGCTGTCTGAAATTCTCTCTCTCTCTCTCTCTCTCTCTCTCTCTCTCTCATTGTAGCTGTCTGAAATTGCCTCTCTCTCTCTCTTTCTCTCTTTCCCTCTCTCTCTCTTTCCTCTCTCTCTCTCTTTCCCCCTCTCTCTCTCTCTCTTTCCCTCTCTCTCTCTCTCTCTCTCTCTCTCGTGCTTACCCTACATTTATTCACAGCGTCCAAACATGCCTCTACCCGTCTTCCCCTATCCTAAGCTTTACCCATTACGCATCACCGTCACCACCAATCTCTCTTTCTTTCTCTCTTTCTCTCTCGCTCTCTCTCTCTCACACACACACACACACACACACACACACACACACACACACACACACACACTGAGCCCGCCCGCCCTGCCTCACTCCCTCTCCATCACACACACTCCTATGCGCCTCTTACCTCCAACACTTACCCTCACTCCACCCATCTCCCCTCATAATCCAGGCATTCATCTTCATCTGCAGAGGTTTGGTCCTCCTTCCCTCCCTCCTTGTCCTTCACACACATTCACATGCGTCTCCTACCTCCGCCACTNCTGTCTGTCTGTCTGTCTGTCTGTCTGTCTGTCTGTCTGTCTGTCTGTCTGTCTGTCTGTCTCTCGGTCTGTCTGTCTGTCTGTCTGTCTACATATATTTTCTAATATTGCTCATTTTACTTTCGTGCCTGTCAATACTGCCTGCCTGCCTGCTTATCCTAACTGCCTGTCTATCATGTCTGCTTGCCTATTCTGTCCGCCTGTCTGTCATGTCTGCCTGTCTATCAAGTCTGCCTGTCTATACTGCCTGCTTGCCAATCCTGCCTGCCTGCCTGCCTGCCTATCCTGTCTGTCTGCCCGTCTGTCATATCTGCCTGTCTATACTGCCTGCCTGCCAATCCTGCCTGCCTGCCTGCCTATCCTGCCTGCTTGCCTGTCTGCCCGCCTGCCTACTACCTGCCTTGCCTGCCTGCCTGCCAGCCTACCAACCCTTCCAACTATTGTTATTGTTCCGCTTCCATCGTATTACATTTTTTTTGTCCGTCTGAAACTTAAGAAGGTTTTCCTAGGCCAGCCTACCCAATAATTCACTTTACTCTCAGCCCGGCAAACTAACTCACGTGTGTGAGGAGAGCGAGTGAGCGCGGGAGAGAGAAAGAGAACGAAGTGAGTGAGTGAGTGAGAGAGAGAGAGAGAGAGAGAGTGAGAGAGAGAGAGAGAGAACCGCATGCGGCGTACGAAGATATCCGATGCTGATGGCTCGATCGCGATTTAGAGCTAAGATTTACAGAAGATGCTAGCCCGTGCGCTGCTCACTCCGTCATGTGCTCACGATCAGCGATGTACTCACGGATTTGAGGTTTGGACGTGCGAGCGAATCAATTCTGTCCTAAGGACTTTTCTTTGAAGAGCATTTGGATACTTGATGCATTTATTTTGCTTGCATGTTAAAAACACAGTCGAGCAAGGCTCAGCAAGTTTTTAGCAGAGTGTTCAGGTCTAAAAGTAAGTTTCTCATTTTTTAAAGTTATTGATATTTCATTATATCGAGAGGTTCTTGCAACAAGTGACCATATGCAACATGTCAGTAATCTGACTTGGTTCAGTTGTTGCTAGCACTCTTCAAATATCTTTCTATTTATTGCTATTGTTTATCCCTTTAAGGCCCAGTTTCTGCACTTAGTGATGGAGAAGTGATGCATCCGAGATATAATTTAAAAACAAGAAAGAATAGATCTGGACATCGAATACATTTATTACACTGTTTTACCAGGCCTGATTTTCGGAAACCTATCAAGTTTCTGTTTTCTTTGCTGCTATGATCTAAAGTTATATTATATATGTAAAAATCTAGGAGGTTTTGAATTGTTTAGACCAGCTTTATCTGATAGAGATACGGCTTCAGCGGTAGGATTTTTCAGTTTTATGTGTGTGTGGTGGGAGGGGAGGGGGCTTTTGGTGGGGATAAGACTGCCAGAAGGCACGTTGGGAAGATCATAAATATTAACAAGAGGGATGGATTGTGTCGAAATGTTAAAAAAATTTAAAAAAGTGTAGTTTGCTGAAACTGCTTTTCGTTGTGTGTTACGATGGTGCGATAGTACGGAGGACAAAAATGAGTGAATAAATTAAGAAATTGGAGCACTGCTTCCAAGAACAAAAGACTTATCAACAGACACCAAAAACGAGAAATTTCACTTACGCTGTGATGTTTAACACTGGCTGTAAGCTGCCATTGTAGATGTAGGTTCCATTCTTCCGGGTTTACCAAGAACACAAGTTTCATGAGTCAGTCACTAGTAGACTGTTTCATTCAATGAGGTCTGATTGACTGCAGCAGTTTGGAGCATTCGCTGTCATTGGTGTGTATATTTGGGTTTATTTATTGAAGCTGTAAACTTCATTATATAAGCGATACTGACTGGATGTATTTTGCAACTGATTTATCAGCGCTGAACGATCTTCTTCCCTGTTTTGCAGAGATCTTAGCGTTTGAATATCAGTGCCATGGTGTATAGAGATACATAAAGTAACATTACCCGTCGGCGTAGCCCTCCTGTAAATCACATTACAATGCATTGTTTACCTGTCTGGTGTTTTTTATTATGAATCTTTGAAGATCTTCTTTATTGTTTTGTAGAAATCGTAGCTGTAGGCTATCAGTGCCGTTATGTATAGAAATACCTGAAGTAACACCCGTCGGCGTAATCATGTATATCACATGGTAATGCATTGTTGATCTGTCTGGGTGTTCCTAATTGTGAACATTTGAAGTTGTAAATTTTTTTTATCTGTGATACTGACTGGATGTATTGTGCGATAGATTTATCAGCAGTGAAAGATCCTCTTCACTTTTTTTGCAGAGATCTTACCGATAGGGTATCAGTGCCGCTGTTGTAGAGAAATACATGAAGTAACATTGCTCGTCGGCGTAGCTATGCAAATCACATGATGACGCAAGGTTTATTTGTCTGGTGTTTCTTATTTATGAATCTTTGAAGCTGTAAACTTCACATCAGCGATACTGACTGGATGTAGTATGCGACCAATTTATCAGCGGTGGAAGATCTTCTTCACTATTTTGCAGAGATCATAGCGATAGGATATCAGTGCCGTTGTTGTAGAGAAATACATGAAGTAATATTGCTCGTCGGCGTAGCCTTTGCAAATCATATGGTAACGCATTGTGTTTACCTGTCTTATGTTTCTGAGTCGGATAGACACTCGCCGGCAGTTACGTGAAAGTTTGGAATAGCCAGTGTCAGGATTATTTACTCTATCACTTACCTTTCCTCCTACTTGTGTCGGTACCGACATTGAGGTCATAAATTGCTATGAAATACAAAGCAGTTTATGTAGGCTGTTTGGCTGCCAATAACAACACTCACTGCATAATATAATCGTTTTCTGTGTGCTTTATCCGTATGACAATTTTAAAAAATGAGACTTTTAGGGGAAAGAAAATCCGAAATCACGTGTAACCTTTTAAGCAGCATCAAGAGAGTATATTCCTTTAACAAAATGTCAAGTTCTTAAGTTTCTAAATGAAATTCAATACTGTCATCAGGGTCGGTCTGAAAATGGCAGCAGAATAATAATTTTTCGATAGAAGATCTTTACTTCCTCATGGACAATATCTTGTAGAAGTGTTTTGCTTTTGCGACTGTTTAAATGTTGCAAACGTCGAAAATGGCTTTTTGCGAAAATCTCTTGTGAGCCCCGCGTAATGCTTCTTTCGTACGTTTATGACAGCAGAGTGAGAAGTAATTGGAAGTGACGGTAGAAAGTATTTGATAATTAGCTCATCTTTTTCTTATTCTTCTTCTTCTTCTCTTCCTCCTCCTCGTTCTTTTCCTCCTGCTTTTTCTTTTCTCTATTAATCCTCTTCCTCTTCATCTACTCGTCCCTTTTCTCCTTCTTCTTGTTCTTATTTTTCTTCTTCTCCTCTTCCATCTTCTTCTTCTTCTTTTTCTCCTTCTTCTTCTCCTCTTCCCTTTTCTTCTTCTTCTTCTTCTTCTTCTTCTCGTTCTTCTTCTCCTCCTCCATTTTCTTCTTCTTCTTCTCGTTCTTCTTCTCCTCCTCCCTTTTCTTCTTCTTCTTCTTCTTCTTCTTCTTCTTCTCGTTCTTCTTCTTCTCGTTCTTCTTCTCCTCCTTCCTTTTCTTCTTCTTCTTTCTCTCGTTATTCTTCTCCTCCTCCCTTTTCTTCTTCTTCCTCTTCTCGTTATTCTTCTCCTCCACAATTTTCTTCTTCGCCTTATTCTTGTTCTCCTTACTCTCCTCCCTTTTCTTCTTCATCTTATTCTTTTTCTTCTTCTCCTCCTCCTCCCTTTTCTTCTTCATCTTATTCTTTTTCTTCTTCTCCTCCTCCCATTTCTTCTTCATCTTATTTTTTTTCCTCTTCTCCTCCTCCCTTTTCTTCTTTATGTTCTTATTCTTCTTCTGTTCCCTTATCCTCTTCTCCTCCTCCTCCTTCTTCTTCTTCTTCTTCTTCTTCTTCTTCTTCTTCTTCTTCTTCTTCTTGACTGTAAGGCCAGGCCCAAAACAAAAACGAGCTGTAAAATGCAAACCATCAAAAAGCTGTCATTCTTCCTTTGCCCTATCGTGGCACATTCTCAGGTCGATTGCTCACCTTTCAATCATTCTGAATGGAACGTATTCGCGATAGGTAATTTTTGTGAGTCGAACTCAGCTCACTAATTTCGCGAAAATTTTATCCTCACGGGAAAAAGAAGACTTCGAAAATTATATTGTATCCCACTCGCCGTCCATTATGCAATGCCACTCTGACCCATGGTTTCCTGAAAGAGAAAAACTAAAGTTCATTAAAGCAGTGTATATCAGATACAGTTTACATAGTTTATCACAACCCGCTTTATCGCTCTTTCATTTTAATCGCAGTTTTCATCCAGACGAAAACAGCTATAAATGTGGGAACAAACATTGCCACCGTTTTAACGGCAATTCTGAATACGGTCTAAAAACTCCAGTCAAGTTGGGTTTGTATGTAATGGCTGTGAACAGAAAGGGGCTGCAATCGTCTCTCTCCTGATAGCCCAAATGCGCGACAGATTAGAAAACTGAGAGCTCCACAAGGGCGAAATATTAGAAAATATCATCCAAATGATACCTATCGTCAATTTTCATCCCCAGACAGACCCCATCTGCCTCCATTACTCTGCTGTAATTGTTTTCCACCCGTTTCACAGAACATTACGCGTAATCTTCATTTCTTCATGCTTTACATCTTTGATCATCCTCTGTAGATTACGTTCTTGCTGTAAGATAAACACGCGCCAGGAAAAGTAAAAACCTGAATCACGTCAAAACTCTCAGAACCCGAATGTTTTTTTTTCCTACCTTGTTTTTTTATCCTCTTACCTAACAGCGTTCGTGCAAAATTGAAATGAGCTATTTCCTTCCAGAGCAGAGACACGAATTTTTGTTTCTAAACAAAATTTCATAAGCGATGGAAAATACTTTGAGCAGCGAATAAAATGCAGCGAACTATTGACTGAAACCTGATTATCTAATGTCTTCATCAACCGACATGGCAACTGTTGAGTTTATTTTAGAAGTTGCAGATTTGATTTGGTGCTATTTGCTTCTGTCTCTCTGAAAACCTCGTCACTCTGTTTTGCGTAAAAACCTTCCTGTATCCATAAAATGCAAATTAGCTTTGATTCATAATAGAGTTTCTTGAAACTGCGAGGGTCGCTCTTTAGTTTGTCGAAGGAGATGCAGATTTGATTTGATGTTGTTTGCTCATGGCTTATCTCAAAGTCTCACTCCGTTTTGCTAAAATAATTTCCTGTATTTATCAAAAAGTGGAAAATAAGAGTTTCTTGAAACTTGTCAAAAAAAAAAAAAAGGTACAGTTATGATAAAAGAGCCTCTGTCTTGCTGAAATGATTCCCTATGTTCATAAAGTGACAATGAGCTTTGACTCAAAATAGTGTCTTAAAATCTTTGTGGCTGTTGTTGAATCTGTCAAACGAGTTACAAGTTTCCTATGATCCTCCTTGCTCATGATCTGTATGAAAACCTCAGTTTGTTTTGCTCATTTCCTGTAATCAATAAATTCGAAGAATCCCTGGTTGAAAATCTAGACTGTTTCTTGAAACCGCCATTTGCTATTCCTGATTTTTTTTTTGTTTTTTTGTCAAAGAAGGCCTAGATTTGAATTGATGCTTTTCCTGGTTATTTTAAAAGCCTCAGTCTCAGTGTGTCTTACCGAGGTAACTCCTTGGATCCCCCCCCCCCCCCCCNGAAAAAAAAGAAAATCCTTTGAGATTTGATTAAAAGTAAAAGTTAAAACTCCAGAGTTTTTTTTTAAACTGCCTTGATCTTTATTGAGTTTGTCAAGGGAGACGGCAGTCTTGATTGATGCTGCTTGAGCATAGCGCATAGTCTGTTTGAAAACCTCATTCGTTTTTGCTTCAATAATTTCCTATATTCGCCCAATTAAGGTAATCCTATGTGCAAAATCTAATTTCTTGAAATCGCCCATAGCTTTCTCCTGAGTTTTTTGTTGTTGTTGTTGTTGTTGTTGTTGTTGTTGTTGTTGTTGTTGTTGTTGTTGTTTGTCAAAGGAGGTATAGTTTTGATTTGATGCCCTTACTGGTCCAGCTAGATGTCTCATTTTATCTGACTGAGAAAACTCTGTATCCATAAAATGCGAATAAGCCTTGGCTGCAAGTCGAGTTTGTTGAAATCGACAAGTCTATTCTGGAATTTGCTAAAAGCTGTGCAGACTTGATTTGATGACTCTTGTTCATGGGTCATCTGAAATCCTCCTCACTCTGTAGTGTTGCTTACATAATTTTCTTTTTCATCATATTTGAATAGGCTTTGCTTAAAAATTGAGGTTCTTGAATCGCCATTGCTGCTTTTGAACCCTTTTATCAAAGGAGAGAACAGTTTTGATATGATCCTGTCCTGTTCCATCTAAAAGCCTCACTCTGTCTTGCTGAAATAATTCTCGGTATTCATAATAATAACACACGTCAGACACTGTCTGCTCAAACGTCAGCCGAGAAAGGGAGGTAATTCTATCAGTCAACGGGCCCAAGCTGAAGCTTTCCTTTATTTGCTTCAATAGAGTAGGGAGAGAATTACCAAAAATTCAGCAAAGCCATTTCGCGGAGATCTTTGCTATCCTGTGATTACAAAACGCCGCCCTCAAATAACATTGTCGTAAGTCCTTATATAACTTTAAGGACTTACCACAGTATTATTTCAGAGCGGCGATTGAGACCGTCGTCGAAGTTACGGCAAATGTATTAGTGGGGTTTGTCGCTTGGACTCTTACACAAAGTAAATAGATGTGATGAAAACTGGTCAGCAGACCACATAACACAGTTATGGCTTTTCTTCCTTGTAATTTGATTATTTGACTGGACAGGTTACAGGAAATGACCTTATACTGAAGCTCCCGCTTATTTCCTTCATAAAAATAACGAACTTTGAAGAATGAGCGAGCTTGACATTTACCGAGATTAGACGGGCGACGGTGTTAACAGAGACGCCGTGGAAATGCTTAAGTAAACCGAAAAATAGATGTACAGCTTCCTTGAGGGAATCAAAACGGATGACTTTCGATAAATAATATGAATGACGGATGTCTGAGACCCACAGTTTATTGCCTGATACTGTTGATCTCTCTCTTTTACTTCCGGGTTTATTAGGGACACAGTCCTCCATGATTCAGTCACTATCACAACAGAACTTACCGACAAATCTTATTGGATGCTGCAGTTAGACATTGTTAGCTTTCATTGGTCGATACAGTCTTCTCACTGTACATCTTTTTCCCTTACTTCCGGGTTTACTAGGGAACATAATCGTCAGTGAGACAGTCACAATCACATCGGAACTTACCGAAAAACCTGACTAGGTGCTGCCATTAGACATTATTCTCATTGGTTGATACAGCTTTCTGGCTGTACATCTCTTCCTTTTACTTCCGGGTTTATTAGGGACACAATCTTTCCGTAAGACGGTCAATATCACTTACTGAGAAATCTGACTGGCAGCTGCCATTAAACATATTAGCTTTCACTGGTCGATAAGCTCTCTTAATCTTAGTTCCAGGTTTAATTTGTGAAAGTTCGGAACCAGAACTCTGGGGAAAATAATGACGGAATGAAGAACTATCACATGATTACGATCGTCTGGTGTGCGTTTTCTTCTTTTTTGAGAAGTACCGGGTTTTCGTTATATCATAGTGAATTTTTTTTTTCCTTTTTACCGACAATCGTCGAACATGCAAGATCACAACCATCACTGTAATGACTTGACCTAAAATAACAATCAGATCTGTTGTATAAGTTAACAAATTCGAAACATTAATTGGCGTGTGACTCATTTGTTATATACGAGCATATCTTAAAAGGAGACAATTATTACTGTAGTAATAATGATCATAATTTTTTGCCCAGTTTGGGGTACTCAGCTTTCTCTAGCACATATACCTCAGGTCCTATTGACACTTTTACTTCTCCATCAAACCCATCTGTGCATGGTCTTCGATTACCTCATTGATTCTTTTGTTATATACGAGCATATCTTTAAAGGACATAATTATTACTGTAGGAACAATGATCGTATTAATTATTTTGGGGTTTTTTCCCAGCTTGGGGTACTCAGCTTTCCCTAGCACGCACGTGTACCTCACTTTTACTTCTTCTCCATCAAACCCATCTGTGCTTGGCCGTCGATTACCCCATTGACTCTTTTGTTACATACGAGTATATCTTTAAAGGACATAATTATTACTGTAGGAACAATGATCGTATTAATTATTTTGTGTATTTTTTTACAGCTTGGGGTACTCAGCTGTCCCTAGCACGCACGTGTACCTCACTTTTACTTCTTCTCCATCAAACCCATCAGTGCTTGGCCGTCGATTGCCTCCTGAGGTTCACTCTTGTGGGAATATTCCCCTATGCTTTAGACACTCCTTGTCTTAATCCCATTAGACTCTACGATTCCTTGCTTACAGGTCGTTACATAGAATCAATGCAAATCTTAGTGCTGGAAACGTACTCTCTGTGCGCTTTTAAAAGGATCGTCCATGATAATGAGGATCATTACAAGAGTGGTGGGGTTTGGTGCGAGAATATAATGGAAGGATGAAGCACTTCTGATCCACTGTTGTGGTTTCTGCAACTGATTGAGGTGATTTGAAAGCGATGGTGAATTTAAATAGTGGAAGGTACATCTTATTCTTGCTGCTTAAAAACGTGAAATAGATGTGTCCGCCATTTCGTTGGAGAAGAAGTAGAAGGAAGCAAATAGAAAACGATTCGCCTAGACACACCAATATGACAAAAGAAATGGTGTCCATTTTATGTAGGGAGGCTCGTCCTCTGGAATGCTAAACACGCTGCTCTCTTCAGCTGGACTACGATATATAAAAAGTTCAAAAAAGCTCTTATCCTTAAAGATTCTCAATTCCAAACGTTGACGTATGCGTCCATGGACCAGTGCGTCCTAAATTTGGAGATTTTTATGAATACGAGTGAGTGAGGGAGGAAGAGAAAGAAGGAAGGAAGGGAAATTCGTATTGCAAACATATAGAGATGTCGTTCACGTGTGTGCCACTGCTGTGGTCTCGATTTATATTGATAACGTTGTTAAATTTATTTAACTGTTGGAAGACTTGCGGGAAGTCCAAGATAACCAAACTCACATTACTCTATAGTCATTCCTCATGTTGTTCATTTAAAAGTGGTTTTATTTTTATATGTGGTAGTTTATCTGTTACTGGCATGCACTCCCGCTCTGTGAAACTGGATTAATATTATGCTCAGAGGTTTTACAATGCATGGGGTTATCAATGAAAGTACCATGCTATTCGAAATTTTAACCTCACCCTTGAAAAAGAACGAAATTGGGGAACCGGCACACACATGTCCAAACGTAAGTAATGGAATCTTGCACGTCTGGCGAATACATAGACCGTAAACCTTCTCTTATCTACTTGGTTAAGTTTAGTGGCACTAGCAGAGTTTTACTCATGACGGTTTCAGTATTTATAGCGATAAAAAACATCGTGCCACGTCCCTGTTCCATTCTTATTATTGTAGATGTATATTGAAATTTTTATATATACAAAGAAATGGGCAGCATGAATGATGATACAGCAATCTAGATGCTATTATCATCACTCATGCTGCCCAATTTCTTTTAAGTTGTTGATGCAACAGTGAAAAAAAAATGGAGAAGAAGGGGAAGACATGAAGGACAGTCTAATAAGCACTCAAGCTGCTAGCGATCCATAAATATCGCAAAACGTTTAAAGAAAAACTCCTAGACTGGCGCCATTGCCTTTTTTTTCTTCTTCGTGCCCGGGGTTTGAAGAGAGAATCCGTGCTTTTATGTGGCATATTCAAGGAGGGTTTGGATGATGGAGTTCATCCTTCCTAAGATAATGAGGTGTGAGAAAACAGTTTGAGACGATATTAGGTTGAGAAACAGCCCGGCGGTGATAATAAAGGGGATAAAAAAAAAGATAGCAAAATATAATATAATGTTTGCGTCATACATGATGATTGAAAATAGAAAGAAAATTTCGATATACGTCATACATGATTATTATACGTCATACGTCTGGGATTTATGATCATCTCAGAAATCATCCACAGAATCGAGAGATTGCAAGGCAGAGTGGGCCAAGTGACAAACTACACATGAAACCCACTGTGTTTAGAAATCGAGAGGCTCAAAAGCAGAGTGGGCTAAGTGACAGTTTGTCAAACCACACATGAAAACCACTGAGCTTAAATAACGAGAGATTCCTAAGGCAGAGTGAGCTAAATGGAAAAAAAAACTGTTCTCAGGGGTCCGGAGCTAAAAGACTAAGTGACAAAATGCGCTAGGCTGCACATGAATTCCTGTCTATTTTGTGTGATCCTGTGTTGGCACACCTTCAAAGGAAGAAGAGTTCATGGCTCCATGTAATATTTCATTTTTATTTATATCGCCTCTTTCTCCCCAAACCACTTCCAATGTACATATTCTGATCAGTCTCGCTAGGTCTTGTTAAGAACTGCTCATAGATCATGCACACCTGAGGTAATTGTAATTGCAAAGTGTTTGCCTTTGCCCTGTATCCTTGAATAACCACAGTTGCCGTTTTCGTCACAGTTTTGAGGGCAGGTTCTGTCATTTTAAAGACTTTGAAGAAGGAAACAGGATGAATGAAAAGAAACTGATGTCGAGAAAGTACAGTCCACTCAGTCGCAACTAGGCTACTCCTACTTATCCACAACATTTCTGTGGGTTGTTAGACAACCACACCACAATTCGTTTTACTCACAACTTGACCCACGCTCCCTTGCTGTTGGGATTATACGGGGGTGACAGTAGTATGTCTCTTGGTCTTGCTTCAGATGCTAGCCCTTCAGCGCAGGGATACCTAAGAGCTATACAACACTCGTAATTTACCTATCGGACTATTCGTCTGTCCGTCTGTATCTTCTGTCCATCCATCCATCCATCCATCCATCCATCCATCCATCTTATCTCGCACCTGCTTCACCCGCGCACTTGCACTCGTCTTCCTCTTTTCCTTTCTGCCACTTGTTTCTCCCGGCCCCGTTTCTCCCTCCAGCGCCTCCAGCGCATTCGGTGTCCAAAATGCGTGAGTGACGCTTGCACGTATAGAATGACGCCTACTTAATTAAGAGGCCGACAGGCGTGAGCTGATTGCAGGAAACCTAATCGTTCCGATAGCCATCAGAGCCTGTATGGGACATGGCCATTACTCAGGGGCGGAGACAGAGTATGCGTTGCAACAGGCATTTGGGGGGCAAGGGAAGGATGTGTGGGTCGGTAGATTGACGAGAAGGTCGGAGAGGGTATGATATTATGTGCCCACCATTTACTGAACTCGAACTTCCTCCTATGGTGGATGTTATTATTATCATCAATGAACTAGCTGAGGTGTTTCGGCTCTGCCTTTAAAAGAGGGCAGGATAAGAGTGGGAGGAGGGGGGGGGGGAGCACACCACATCTGCACGCATTTATAATGCCCTTTTCCCAGCAAAATATTTGTGATCAGACCTATCGAGGTATTTGACTTCATAATGCCAACCTGGCAACTCTGGATTGCATTGTTTATGCACTCGACATTCAGCTGGCAAGGTTGCACCATTTTTTATCAGCCAGTGAAAATGGCATGCCCTTGGCCCCTGCTTTTGCCCCCAGCAGTGACAGCAGCAATCTCTAGCCCATAGTTAAGTGCATAAAGGACCTCTCTAAATCACCTTTGGACAGCGTTACATGTCCGAGTGATTCTTCCTCCTTATTTACGGATGACTTGCCAGATTTGAGACACGTACATCAAGCGTTCCCTACCAGAGAAACAGATCCATCCAGTTAGCCATATATTTTCATTTTTTATAATTTAGATCAATGCATCACACCCTCCCTCTCCATTACCCTTCCTCCAAGCATTTCCTTCTCCGACGTACCCCCTACCACCTTAATGCACCGTTGACATTGTGTGGGGAGGAGTGTGGGTGGATCTGATAGACCGGCAGGAAAAGGATCTGTCACTTGATAGATGGCACGACACAAATGGATGTAGCGCACGTTCGAGAACCTTATAACCTCGCTTTTCTTATAAAGCCGTGGCAAGGAATGTTGGCATGTAGATCACTGCGTGTATAATGGAAAACTTAACATAGTGGCTTTTCATTTCCGAGTCTTTGTATAATGGAGAAAAATGTAGTGTCCTCATGGAACTCGTGTTGCTTTAAGTATATTTACATCTGCTATTGTTATCGTTATTAGTTTATGCTGTTGTTCATGGTTAATAATTTGGCAATCACTTTTCGATGCTCATGCTCAAAACATATGTGACATGAGCTCAACTGAATTTTGAATCTTGATAGACAGACAGACAAGATCATTATATGATCTAGGGGAGGGAGGGGGCATCGTTTTCTTATTGTCGCACACTGGGCGTCACTGTGGGGAGTGTAGGTTTTAGGCACCTATTAGAGGGGCAAATCACTCATCTTGTACAACCCAATTAATCCCCTAATACTGTATATAAAATCCCCCTTTTTGCGGCCCTGCCAGCCAGTGTCAGGGTATAGAAATATGTAAAATGACCGGGATCTAAATAAAGCCTCCAATTTTAAAGTTTCAGGTACAATTTGAGCCTTCTAGATATAATAAAAAAAGTGTTTAGGCCTATGTATTAGCATGCGGTCAAAACCAGCCAAATTTTAAAAAAATTGAGAACCAAATCAGAATTCGAAGTGGCCTTTTTTTGAAGGAGATTTGTGACAAATTATTTTGGGCGTTGATCGTCCTCTTTCTTCCACCTAAAAGATCGGGCAAAAGAAGTACTTTAACCTCTATGGGAGAAATTTCCCGAAATCACTTTGGTATTTGTAGAATAACACAAAATGTTAATATGGCCAAAAGAAGAAAAAAACAATAAGTTCCAAGAACCTGTAGGATGCATAGATCGGACTAAACAGCTTCCGTGAGACCGTATTATGCAGAATGGCGACTAGTGCCATTTATCGAGGTATCTGACTGGTTGTTGCGATTTAAACATTCGTTTATTGCCTGACCGAGATCATCTTCTTCCTGTTTTGTCTCTGAATGTCTCAGACTCTTGGTTTTGTTGGTTTTTTGTGGGTTGTTTTTTTTTTTTTTNGGGGGGGGGGGGGGGGGGGTGTCGTTCAGCGGTTAGAAGAAATCCATGAAATACATGGCAACACTTTATCTAGGTTTATAATCTGCTGCATCTCCTTCTACCCCTCCCCCGCCCCCCCCCCCCCCCCC
>JAWQUT010000149.1:32500-40614 GCA_033807755.1 Ellobium chinense | reverse complement strand
CACACACACACACACACACACACACACACACACACACACACACACACACACACACACACACACACACCTCTCTCCCACTTATGTCTGTCAGGAACTAAAAATCTCTCTGTCTGCCAGTTTACTTGTCTGTGTTTCTATTCCTTCCGTGAGTCCATCTGTCAATCCATGCTCCCTGCCCGCGCCCCCCCCCCCCNCCCCTTGCACACACATACCTCTCATTTGTGTCTGTCGGGAACTAAAAGTCTGTCTGTCTGCCAGTTTATCTGTCTGTATATCTATCCGTCCGTCACTCCATCTGTCCGTCAATCCATCCACCTCTCCGTCTGTCCATCCGTCCATCTGGGTAGGAGGTGAAAGGGAGATATATTATATAAGGAGAAATCGTGTTCCTGTTCTTGCCTCCTACCAGCCAATTTTCGGTAAACTCTCTCAGAGTTGCTCGTGGCAAATATGCTATTAATGGTGTGACAAAAGAGGGAAGACGGGTGTCAACGTTTCTTTCAATAAATGCAATTTCTGGCTGCTCCACGTCTCCAATATTTTTGCCATATTCAGTTTTCTTAGAAATATTTGTTGTTGTTGTTGTTGTTGTTGTTGTTGTTGTTGTTGCTGCTGCTATCGCTGTCATCCTTGTTGATTTTCTCGTTGTTGCTGCATGCTGTCGTCGTCGTCGTCGCCGCAGTCGTTATTGTTGTTGTTGGTTTTATTGTTGTTGTTGTTGTTGTTGTTGTTGTTGTGTGTACTTGCTCTGCGATGGTATTGATAACATTTGCTGTCGATGATGCCTGTCCCCGGGGCCGCCCTCATGTTTCTTCGTTCTGCGGTGACGTGAAAAAAGTTTTCATTAAACGGAATGTGCAGTATGGTGGTGTTCGTTGTTGTCGATAGCGATGATTGTTATAAAGTTCTTTCGTCTCTGAAATGCGCTGCTGTCCAACAAAATGTGCTGTGACGCAAACTGCGATCGAGCATCATCGACAAACAAACAAATAAACAAGCAAAGAAAAACAACTCCAACAAGACAAGCGTGGGTCCAGATTTCATTAAGAGCGACATCAAGAGTAGAGACATCCAAACAAACTAACAAACAAACAAGTTTATTGATCTTGCTTAGACCGTACCGGAGGGTATATGGACGGTCAAAGCAACGCTAACAAATGGCGCATTATATGGGTATTGATCATTGTGTTCTGATTCATGTATTTTGCCGTTGAGCTGCTTTATTATCATCAGTGCCTCTTCTCTTGATGTTTTTTGTTAATGAAATCTAGACCTGCATTTCTCTTTTTAAAGTTGTTTGTTTGTTTGTTTGTTTGTTTGTTTGTTTGTTTGTTTGTTTGTTTGTTTGTTTGTTGACAGCGCTTCTTTCATGATATGCTGTATGCTTCACATTTTATGTGAACTATGAATGTGACATATTTTATATTTATTGCCAATGAAAATGTACTGTCTGGTTGTTATCGTGTCTGTCCTTCTACGTAACGTCTTTTTGATCGCTCGTATACCTTCCAGTGCTTTCTGGCAAGATCAGTAAACTTGTTAAATTTGTTTTGTTTGTTTGTTTGTTTGTTTGTTTATTGGTTGGTTGGTTGGTTGGTTGGCTGGTTGGTTGGTTGGTTGGTTGGTTGACTGGCTGGCTGACTGGCTGGCTGGCTGGCTTGTTTGTTTGTTTGTGTGTTTGTTTGTTTGTTTGTTTGTTTTTAGCTTTCTTTGGACAGGGGATTCTAACTGTCACTGTTGCTGTTGGTTTTGAATGCCGTTATATGGTCATTGGATCTCTCATCGTTCCTCAGAGCTGTTTCCTGATGAGTTTCCCTGGTGGTCAGTTCTTGTCCGCCCGGGTCAGCTCGCGGGCTGGCAGTGATGGAGTGGTTCTAGGTTCACGAAGTTCTCAAGGGGCTCACCACCAAGGGCACTGCCTTCATCTTCTTCTGTCTTGGTTTCTCTGTACATTTGTTGCTCTAATCTGTTGTTTTCCAACTCTTTGTCGGGTATGTCCATCAGTTTTCTTCATCTTCTCCTGTCTTGATTTCACTGTACATTTGTTGCTCTAATCTGTTGTTTTCCAACTCTTTGTCGGCTATGTCCATCAGTTTTCTTCATCTTCTCCTGTCTTGATTTCACTGTACATTTGTTGCTCTAATCTCTGTTGTTTTCCAGTTCTTTATACGGGTATGTCCATCAGTTTTCTGTTTGGAATGTTCTCTTAGATGCCGGAAAATCAGTTGAAGGTTTTAGAATGCTTTGAAGTTAAGCTAAAAACATATATCTAGTTCATAAATATCTCAGTTGAAATTCAGCCCTGCCCATATGACAAATGATGTTGTGGGGTTAGAGAAGAAAGGATGTGAGAGAACAGGGAGGAAAGTAGAGAGTGGAATAGAGGAATAAAAGAGATTGAGGGATTCGTTTTAGAATGATTTTGTAAAGAGCCTAGGGTTCATACTGTGGGTGGTGGACGCTAAAGAAATTGTTCTGTTTTGTTCGCTGATGTTTCTTTATTTCGGTGATATCACTTACAGCGGATCGTGTCGCTGTTTCGAACTGTTGCCATTCCTGGGCTGCGTTTGTTTGGTCCCTGCGGTGTCATGAAAGGGCAAGCCACACCTCTTCCTTAGCAAAGGAAGTGTCAGTCTCTAGGCAAGCCAAGATGGCTTCGACTAGTGCGGAAGAAATTAAAAATAGTGCACTGACTTGCGAGTAGTTTTTGCTATACTTACATCTTCACATTATTCATTAGGATAATAATATGTACCATCGTTGATTCTTGTCACATGCTCCTCTGACACAAGGCCGTTGATAAACGTTCCACTAAAAAATTTGAAGTCCACATATGATTACCGCCATGTTTTTTTTACTTCCGGTTTTGACATAAAACGACACATTTCTAACAAACTTCTATTAGGTCTGCAATCTTCCTCACTGAGACTGGTGCGTACCAACCAAAATCGTACTCTTTGCTAAGGACAGCCTACATAATACAAAGACGGTCCCTTTAGCGACGCCGCAGGGACCAGGCAAATGCGCCCTCTTGAGCAGCACCACCGACACACGCGCTCATACTTGCAGGCACGCATCAACTTTGCTTTTTTTTTTTTCAAAGCCAGCCCTCCAGGACAAGAGGTAATTAAAGGTCTTCATTCTAGTCTGGCGAAAATTGACTTTTGTCCTCTCAAAGACATTGATTTTTCTCTAAATCTCATTGTGATAAAAGAGGGTCTTTAGAAGCGCGCGCTATCAGATTTCCTGTAAGGTTCTCTACAATCGATAAAAACCAGAGATGAATTAGACGATGTCGGGCTCAAGTGAATTGATTCAAGTAGCAGCTTCCCTAATGGTTAGGGTCTCTGACTATCCACCTCATCCTATCCTCTAAAAGAAAGAGTAAAACACAGCATTCCTCTGCACGAGCATACCGCAGCTTTATTCCCTCAATTCCATCTTATCCTCTAAAAAAGAGTTCACCACGGTCTTATTCCTTCAATCCCCTATTTCGTGCACTGTAGGCTGGTTTAGATGCCCGCAATTTTGGCCGAAGATTAATACGAAGAAAGCATTAGTGATCTGAGATCACTTTGTTGTTTTGTCAAAAGATCAGTTATAATTTATTTATTGTCCTTACTGGCACGTTGTCGTTTTTACATTTATACATTATACAGAGATTAACAACTTCATATCATAAGTACGCACGCACGCACGCATGCACGCGCGCGCGCGCACACACACACACACACACACACACACACACACACACACACACACACACACACGAACGAAGCACGCACACGCGCACGCTCGCACGCACGCACGCACTCACCCGCTTTGTCCAACGATATATCATAGCAAACGAACAGCTGCTTGCAGGAATGAACGACGGTATTACTGTCTGTTACATCTGATTGGTCTTGCTTGGCTGGAACTTTCCGAAATGTTAATTTGGGGTGTGAGAGGATAGGTGGAATCTTTTATGATATACTTTATTTTCTGAGTGCACCTGGTCAAATACAAAGAGTAAGTTAAGTAAGTAGGAAGTCGCTTGTGGTAAGAAGACGACCCGACATTTCGTCACTGTAGCTCAACTCCTTATGAATCTCCCATCAGAGCGGCACAAGCCAAGAGACACATTAATTCGATCAGTTATATACTGTGAGTGTGTTTTCTTTAGGGGCTGGGGAGAGTAGGGGGAAGGGGAGGGGGAACGGGACTGAATGTTGACGAAGGCTATTATGTTCGGTTAAGCACGTGCGTACGCATCTCATATAAGAACAAGGTCAGGGGTGGTGGCTGTTGTTAAGGCAGTATCTTTGAAAACTATTGTGGCTCTAGTAGCCTTCAGTAAGTGTTGACCACAGAGTGATAACACGGCAAGAAGTGGTGCCTCGGGCCGTGTGTGACATCATATAGTAGTGCGCCGTGGTGTGTGTGTGTGTGTGCGTACGTTCTGCGTGCGTACGTTCTGCGTGCATGCGTGCGTACGTTATGTAGGCAAGGAATGTTCCAATATCAACACACTGATTTGAGTTAGTCTGCTTCACCACACTGGCTGTGAAAGTTCCCGCACCGGTAGTAATAAAAAATTAGCCATCTCCCCTTTACCCATAACAAACCCTGTCTTAAGTGATGGTAAAAGCACGAAACAAAAGATGGCTGCTCGAGTGTTTCCGGAACATCCCGAAGTAGCTCTTGTTTACTCAGGTTCTGCCTGCGGTGTTGACCTCACTTTATATCAAACATAGACGCTATAAGGCTGACGTCAGCTATATATTGACAATCTGACAATCCAGCCTGCCTCTCTGGTTTTCGCATCCATCTCCTTTCCTCACTCTGCAAATACTGTCATCTCGCTGTTTGCTTTCTTCATATAACTTTTTCCTCTCCTTCTTCTCCTTCTTCCACATCAACATTTCCACTTTCTCGTCCCTGAGATCAGTGATGTGGCTTCGCCGACCCTTGAGTTGTTTAACGGAATTCTTTCATAACGGTGATGATATTAGAGAAAACGAAAAACTGAATTGAATGCATCGTTATTATTTGAACAGATAACAGATAAACAAATAATAAAGCATAATTAATTATTCCTAATGGATCTTTAGATAAGACTAGATTTGTCGTCATGTCATTAATGAAGTGACACAAATGTTGGCTAAGCCTATGATAGGTTATTAGGTTTTAGCTTTGTAATGTAATTGGCGTCTTGAAAAATATTAGACACGTTTCAGCTCCCAATTGAGTTGGAGTTGATTTGTATTTCATTGTGCGTAGAACTGAATTATGTCCTGGCAAAATGACACTGTTATAAACTCCGCATGTGTAGGCTGTATATTTGGTTAGTCCGTATATCTGCAGCCAAAACGCATTCTATAATAGAAGGACGAGGGACAATAATGCGTTTTTCTGTTCGCCTTCAGAAGAAAGAAAGAAAGAAAGAAAGGGAGGGAGAGAGAGAAGAAAGAAGGAAGGAAGGAAGGAAAGAAGGAATGAAGGAAGGAAGGAACTGATGGAGATATCGTAAGCTCGGAAGGAAGTGTACAGTTTCAGCGAGAGACGGAGAAAGTAACCGAATAAAATCCGGGGTGGAGGACCTTGGTGATCTGTGAACGCGCTGTTAAACTTTGTCTGGGCATATAAATATGGGTGAGCGACGTGAGCAGTAGGTCATCGATAATTCTGGCGGAGGGCTACTTCTGCTGGGAGCCATTGCCAACTCAGGGCCTTTGCCATCTCGGTATAGAGAGCTTCAGTATGTTTTGTTTTTTTTTCTTCTTTCTGTTTCTTCACTGTTCGTCTCTGTAGCCCTCGTACAACCTTCCATCCTCCCATGGGAGCGTGTGGCTAGACTAGGAGAATGTTTCAGTGAGTGAGCTAGTGACTTAGTGTGTGATTGAATGCGTGGGGACGTGGGTGAGTGAAGGAGTGAAAAAAAAAAGAGTGGCGAAGTAACGAATGAGCAAGTGAGTGATTTGGAAAAAAAATGCAGTTTGTTCTCCTTCCGTCTGTGTTTTGTTCCTCTCTTTCTCTTTCTTGCTTCTGCTTGCATCCATTCCATCGGTTTCCTCCTGTGCTCGAAGTTGTGTATATGTTATTTTTGCTGTCTTCCCTCTTACGGCGAAAATGTAAACAGGTTCAAGCATCTATTTTGAACCGTTGAAAAGTACAATCGATTCTCTTTGCGACATTGGAGGGTTTTTATTTTTATTTTGGAGGGTTTTTACTTTTATTTTGCTCTTTCCTTTTGTCTCTTATCAGTTTGACTCCATTATTCTGTCTCCCTGCTCTTGACGCTTAGATTTTGAGCGCAGAAATGGGCGTCAACAGCAAATAATGAAAGTCCAAAGCTCGTGGCCATGCCAGTCAGCTGGGCTTCGTTGTCTTACATTGAAAACAATGTTCTCTCGCTGATTAGCACAATACTCCCATGGTCAACTACTATTTGCCTTTTATAGATCCCAAATTGCTAACATCTGACCTATTTTGAGCGGAAAATTCGATAGATATTTGGAAATATAAGTAAAGTTATTATGACCTTTAATCTCCACCATTCTGTTTTACGTCTTATTCAGTGTCTGACTCGTTCATGTTTGTCATTTTAACAGTGGCACGATGCAGGCTACATCCAGTGGGAACTTGATACAGGAATACTCTGGTTACATGTTTGATTGGCATCAAAGCTGAACACGTTAACAATATGTACATACATCTTAATATGTATGTCAGTTAAGACATCCAGAGAGCAAATTACTGTCACATGATATTTGTAGGCGTTTTACTGCTCATCATTCCTCCTGTAAACCCCCCCTCTCCCTCCCACATCGTCTCACTGGCTCAGTAAAGTTTGGTGAGCAGCAGCATAGATAAGGAGAGAAACTGAAGGACCTTACCCANCACTCAGCAACTACCTAACCTGCAACATGCCTAACACGCAAAGTACAGTGGAACCTCGATTTTAAGTACTCATTTAGTAAGGATACCTTGTATAAATTTTACCTGCATGGGTCCATTTTTACTCTATGATTTCATTATTCAGGCTGCCCTCGATCTTACGTATATAGTAGAACTTCGATATAAGGTTTGCCTTGGTGCATGAAAATAGTATACTCACTATTGAGGTATACTTAATATCGAGGTCCACTTAATAATGAAAGGATAGAATAATTATTAATTCGTGCATGTGAAGTTCATACCTAATAACAAAATGTGTTTTGTCAAATGAGTACTTAAGTGCGAGGTGCCACAGTAACTAAAAGATAATTACACGTTTTCCATGCACCAAGACATACTTTCTGTTGAGGTTCGACTATTCCGTTATATAACGAATATGCCACTGTGGCTGCTGGGTCTGTCTTCAGCAATCTATATTTTTGTTCCTTTTGTTCTTTTGCAGGCGCTTCTTCAATCTCATGACGTGGTGGCTCATGAAGTCTACAGTGAAGACACCGGCCACCACGCATCTCCTGGCTCCTCCCACCCATCATCTCTCCCCGCCCATTCCTACGTGAATGGCAGCATGAGTGGCGGGGGCAGAGGCAACGGTGAGATGGATGGGGGCGGGCATCGAAACGATGGCGCGGACGGGTTGCTGCGTGTGCGATTGGTGCAGTTCCAGAAAAATACGGACGAGCCAATGGTAAGTAGGGGGTGGAGCATACATGTCCCGCCCATAAACTGGATGGATTTGACTTTCGGGATCACAAAAGTTATTGAATTTAATAATTGGTTGAACAAGTACGACCCTCATGTTGTCCTAAGAGTTAGTAGAGAAAAAAATGGTGATGTCAGTGTCACTGCTTGCGCCTCTCCTCGATTTTGTCAGAGGAGAAGTAGGGAGGCTTGCTGCAGACCCAAGATGACGACACTGGAATTCAACCAGTGCAGGTTGACTATTCTTGGCTTCCTAATAAGAGGTGGTTAAACTTTCGAATAGTGATTAATCCTGAGTTTGAGGAAGTAAATGTATTCATGCAAATTCGACAAGCTTTGCCATAATCTTATTTGTTTTATTTATCATTACAAACCACCTGACCGTCTGGCTAGTACCCCATGCACAGAAAAATGAATGTTCTTGATTTGTATTCTTCTTCTTCTTCTCTTCTTCTTCTTCTCTTCTTCTTCTTCTT
>JAWQUT010000149.1:0-30000 GCA_033807755.1 Ellobium chinense | reverse complement strand
CATAGAAATAAATTGATGTGTTATCACATTTTCCCAAAGTCTGTAATATTCATGTGGTTTACGATATTAATATATATAATATTATGCCAGAATGTTGGCACGTAGCTGTTGTGGTTCATATTTGGATTTTAGTCCTGCAGTAGGTTGGCCCAGGGCCAGGTGAAGTGAGTTCATCAGGAAGGTGGGAAAAATGATGATAATGATTTTTTAATGTTGTTAATTACAGTGTTTAGACATATGCAAGTTTTGTATTCATAATAAGATGTATTTTAAAAGTGACAGTTACCCAATATCACCATCTTGGTTGGGCCAAAAAAAAAAAAGTTACTTCATTCAAAGGGTATTAACTCCAGGAGTTCAGAAGAAGCAGGAATACAAGTTTAGGAACATAATTAACAGATATCATCAGTAAATTATTGCAAGTTCATTACAAACTTTCATGATAAACTTTTATCAAAGCACAAAAAAAGTTTTAAAAGAATGTATGAGGGCCAGTGTGGCAGATGCTCACACGGCACGCCATTGTTAGACATGTGTTTCTTATTTTTCAACCCTAAGTTAGCCATAACAGTTAGAAATTTGAAAGGTGCTGCATTAGCAGAAAATACTCATCTGCAAATGTAAACCAAATTTCAAGTATATAGAATGTGAGTTATTAAAGTAATTAGACAATAAAATTAAGTAAACTTTTTTTCTTTTTTGGTCCATCCAGTATTTTACTTAATTGTATGCTGACGGCACTATCACATTGAAAAGAAACAAGATGATGATAATGATGGCAACGATATAGACAAATAAAAATGCATGATGAATGAGAACTGTTTTACACCATGTTTCTCACTTGTCTTAGAAAGAAGATTTATTCATTAATGACATCCTCTTACAATCTTTATAGCGAGAGCTTAAAGGTTCAGTTGTACTAAAGGTGCTACCCTCAGCTTCCAGTTCCAAGGGGGAGAACCTGCCACAGAAAGAGGTAACCCTTGCAAAGTTGACCATAACCTCCTGATACTAGGCACATTAGCACGCAGGGCATGTGCACTCGCTACTACTAATCCTTTCTACATTTTCTTTTTTTTCCCTCATTATTATGCACAGATCAAACTTTTTTGGCTTCAGCACTAGAACTGAAAATGTATCTAGTAGTTTGGCTTTTACCTGCATTTTCATTCTTCTCTCTTTTCTTTTGCTTTATTTTTATTCCAACATGTAGTGGTACTTCAGTTATTTAATATGTCACTTAGTGAATTTTGAATTTAGAAAGTGCATGTTTTTGTACCAGAGTAAAGATCCTTTACTTTCACTGAAATATCAAATTTACGTGTAGTCATCCAAGGCTACTTTATGAAAGTGCTGCTGAAAGCTTGATCTGTAGCATGATTTGCAGGTCCACAGCAGTGCCCGTCTTGTCATCACCTGTGCAACAGCTGGGAGCCAGCCAGCCAGCTCAACTTCTCTTGAAGTTCTATCCTCCCTGTTCTTTCTTATTTTTTTTTTGTAGTTCTTCCTGCTTTTGATTGAACAGCTGTTCTTCTCAGAGCAAGGTTACACCTTCTTTGCCAGTAGGGGTTGATGTTTCAAATACCCAATTTCTGAAAAACATTTTTACCTTACTTTCAAAAGCCATGGCCTGTGGGGTTGGAATAGGTAGGTAGTATAGAGAATAATATAGGGTGGGGGAGAGATTGTCAGAATATAACGACATTGTACAATTCATGGGAACCAGATGGTGCTTGTCACTAGAAAAAGAAAGAAGGGAGGGAGGGAGATGTTATAGACTTTGGGGAGGGGGGAGGGGTTGACTCTGCTGTAGCTTTTACAACAGACAGGAATGAGGGTTGAATCACTTGGCATGCTATCCCTTCCCCCCACATGCATAAATCTGGGAGTGTGTCAGCATCTCAGCTTTGTTTACAAATTTGCCAGATTTATGGTTTGACTTCTGCCCCGAACCATCAGCAAAGGCTGCTGGGAGAGCCATTTGATATTATTCTCAGGTCATGCATAAACCTAAATCCTAACTTACAGCATACTTAGGCTACCTGACACTGGAATTGTATGCATTTGTCTGTTTGGCCTTCTTATGCGCGATGTCATGGGGCACGCCCTCTTAGAGTTTGGTTTTAGAGTTAAAGGCAAAATTCAAAAGAGTAAACAAGCACAGTTGAGTTGTGTCTAAGGTCGGTCCCAAGTTTGCTTGTCTTCCCTACCCCTGCAGCTAATCTAAACTAAGTTCCAGGCTGGAGTATCATTAGATATTGCCTACAATATTTACTGAAATTTCTGGTTTCAACAAAGGTTCAGAGCAGTGTCATGCGAAAAACACAATCCTCTATTTTAACTGAAGACACTTCCCCTAACCTGGCAGCCATGCTGTGAGAAACAGCCTCAAAACAGCTAATTCTCTTTTCACTGTTTTGTTTTTTTTTTTCACTTTTAATCCCACTGTAATTGATTTCACCCCTGATCTCTGAATTTCTTGGCTTCCCTTACCAACTTGCAGAAAGAAGCACGGGGTAGTATTATTCTCAAGATTATACCCAGCCTTAGAGTCTACGTCCCACAGTGCGAGGTAACTCTCTCAACTCTGCAAACAGAGTGACCTCCCCCAGTGTTGTGATCGCTTCTCTTGGAATGATTATGATGCTGTGTGTCACAGTGTTATTTAATTTAGTCAAAGTTGTTTGTAGCTATTTCTGTTTCTTTCTAAATCTTAAATCAAATGCTTATTAGGGCATATCCAATTATTTTTTGCCTGATGGGAAAGTATACATGACCAGTCTCAAGAAAGGTGCATGTCCTTAAACTACCAAGTTTGGAAATTTCTGAAGGAAGAGTGGAGATCAGGCCACACCAACTAAAATAGGCTGCTTCTTGTTTTTCTTTTTTTTCATTACTGGGAGAAATGTGTACCTATTTTTCCTGAATATAGAATACAACAGCCTTCATCAAAGGATGAAATATATATGGATCGGCTCTCAGATATGTAAAGAGCATGTCAGAAGTGAAGTGTTTTATATATCTTTCAAAGAAACCATGTTTTGTGAACTTTCAAGCTAAGTTTAGATTTCAGGTTGAAAAAAGTCATCAGTAAAGTGTTGGTGTGCACACTGGGTTTATTTGCAGTTGGCAGAATCAGTTATAGATTAACTAGCAAAACACTTGATTTGTTATTCCAAAGTTCCTTGCATTTCAGAGAGAAAATTTCATTCTTGTGATTGCAATTAATGCAATCATCCTTTCCCTGTTATATATCAAATGTAAGGCAACTATTTGGTGGCTAATCTCTGTAGGGGCTATCTGAGGGTTTCATAGTCAATCATAAGGTGAAAAACTTTAGGTTGTTTTTGGTTGTTGTTGTTGTTTGTTTTTTTTTCAATAGAATATAAACAATTTGATTTTAATGTGCCACAATAACTCTAAGTTTGTGAGTATGGCACTTAATATTAGAACCAAAGAGGTTTTCCTACAACTTGATTTTAAAAAAAACCTGTCCAAAATGACCACTTTTATAGGGGACATATGTTGGTTGTTGTAGCGGGTATCTTAAGTTGGTCTGTGTTCAGTTCTTAAATAAAACAGTTGTATGTTGCATAAGAAAATGTATACATGTGGTTCGCTCTGCTGAACAGAGCTTTTAGTTTAAATAATGCTTAGCCTGGGCATTACCATGATATTCCAGCCCTCATATCCCTCAGTTGGTTGACATTGTTTCAAGAATGTTTTAGCTGGTATTCACGATCCAGAACGAAAAATAATTTGCACATTCCTTCCACCAGTAAATGTAACCAATCAGAATTGTGCATAATTTACATAATTAGGTCTGAAACTTACATCCTTTTCACCACTAATTTTAACCAATCAAAATTGTGCTGTTTAGGCCTGAAACTGAATTTTGATTGGGTTTGGAGACTGAGTTACAAGAAATTCAGTCCCTGCATGATGTCAATTTACACTTTCAATCCAAAAGAGTCTTTATGTGTTCAGGGTTTACTGTAGTGGATGTAAACTAAGTTTATGTGTTTGCAAAATTGTGAGACTTAGTTTTATCCCAACTCATGCAGTAAGATACTTAGAAACTTTATCCTAACTCATGCAGTCAGATACTTAGAAAATTATTCCCGAACTCATACAGCAAGATACACTTTGACGTCATATTAAAGACAGAAGCATGTAGAATTTGTGCATTACGATCTGGTTAATCATAATGCCATGGAAAGATAGATAATATTGTGATTAAAAGGAACTTTTTGTTGTTTATCTACACATGAACATGTTAATGTTTTTAATGAAAAGCTTTGATTGAAAACTAGCACTTTTCCAAAACAGCTTGGTCCAGTTTAGAAAGCGTTCGTTATGTTTGATCAGTGCAATGGATATTGAGAAATATGCTTATTATGTACGATTTTAGAGCTTCCTTTGAATTTCAGAAGGCTGTTTGAGGGCATCATAAAAAAAAAATCTTCTTTATGAAAAATGTTCTTATAAGCCAAAAATTCAATTAGGCCTAGTCAGTTTTCTTCTTTGCTCAGAGATACAGAGCTGAGTTATTGTTTCAGACACTCCCCTGTTCCCAAAGCTATCTCTTTCTTTTTCTAACATCTGTTGTGAACTTAATGCATCTGATCATGACAGCTTTTGGTATATATTTATCCTGTGATTTTGCTGGTTTTGTGGCCCTACATAACAATGCTAAAACAAAAGTTCTTGTGTATATTTTATACCCATTTCCATTCTTCTACCAAAACAAAAGTTTTGTTTACTTACTATATCCATTTCCCTTCTTGAAACACAGTATTGAATTCTGGAAGAAAGTTTCCAGTTTCACTACTTGTTATTAATTAAAGATGAATCTAGAGACTAGACATTGTTTTGAGGAAAGATCTTGTATAATTGCATGGCTTTTATAAATATGAATTTTACAACTTATTTGTGTGTTTTATTTTACTATGCATGATAGATTCTTGTGTTTTGTGCCATTGCATGTTGTGTGTCTTGATCACCATTTTTCCTTTCAAGAAGAATTTTTTTTTTATAGATTTTAATGTCATAATTTAAATGAAGTTATTCAGGATACTTTCAGATGAATTCATAATTTCATTGTATCTATTGTTTTCCGAACTTCAGTCAATGGCTCATTTGATTTATACATTTATAATTGTATTATGCTTTTAGGCTGGCTTTAGGCTCATAACTCATAATAAATAAAATGGAAACGACTGATTTTTTTTTTTGATACATTCGTTTTTTAAGCACTATTTGTTTTTAAGTCACCTCTTTGCATTTAAAGGTAGATATTCCTGTAAAAGTAATATTGCGTTTTCCAGTACTGTTTTTCTCTGAAAATTGTGTATGGTCTGTAAGATGATTCAAATTTCCTTTATTTAAGCAAAATGAGCCATTGATAGTTGTGTTTTTATATGTTCCTGTTGTCCAGTTTTGTCCTAAGTTTATAATAGGCATGCATACTTTTTCTTTTAAATCAATATACCTAAGCAAGGTTAAAAGTAAAAGTTACGAGGAAATTGTTTTCATTTGCAGCAACATGCTCTCAATTTAATGATATGTCATGAATAAATTGTTCTGTTTCCCCAGATTTATGTCCGAGCATTATTTAACTACGACCCTCGAGATGATGACCTCATTCCATGCTCTCAGGCTGGCGTGCCTTTCAAAGTTGGAGATGTGCTCAGAGTATGTACAGTGTTTCTCTTTCCTTTTTATGCCCACAGAATTCAGAACCTTGTCAGCTGTGTTAAAAGTTAAACAATGTGAGGAGTGCTTAAAGAGATCATGGAGCGAATATAGGTCAGCTGTAATTATCAGTGGAAGTTATGTAATAAATATGTAAATATACAACTAAACAAGTAAATGACATCTTATATATAGTTATTCATCCATCTGAGAATTCACTGTGTTTTAGACTTGTTTTGTTGGTAGTAACATGATCTTGTGTCATGTTCTAACAGATAATCAGCAAAGATGACTCTGACTGGTGGCAGGCCAAGAAGTGGGAGAGCAAGAATTCTGGACCAGCAGGGCTGATCCCCTCCCCTGAACTGCAGGAATGGCGGACAGCATGTGCTGCTATTGAGAGGGCCAAACATGAACATGCAGGTGGGTGATGTGTGGTGTTGTGTTGAGAGGAGGAGGAGGAGAGGAGGAGAGGGTCCTCAGCTAGAAAGACTTACTAGCTTCAGTGTAGAGATCTAAGGCTTGAGCTTCTACTTCTTAAGTTCTGCCAGTGAAGCACAAGCATGTTGAATGCTTGCAACTTTCATATATTCATTCGTTATTTGCATTATTGAAAGAAAAGAAAATATAGAACTGATGACAAGTAGTGGAGGCTGAATCAGGTAAAATAAGTTACCACTGACTGGGCCCATTTGCTTCTGAAGGTTGTCTAGCCCCTCTCAGTGAAAATCTCATGACGGGACTATGAACACTCTTAGGATTCAGACATACTTGACCATGCTTGCGATAGAAACCCATTATTTAATTGTATGAAACTAGCACCATTCAGTCTGAAATATTCTGCCTTGGCAGTTATCATCCTTGTAAATACTGCAAGATATGCTTAATATGAAATACATGTAGTGTAAAGTATCATATGAATTTCACAATATGCACATTTAAGCATATACAGTTGCAATTGTTTTCACATATTTGTCTTGACATCATTGATATGTTTTACTCTTAGGCACTACTGTATATTTTTTAATTCAAGACCGCACCATGTACATTGTTGAAAGGCAAACAGGAGCTTCACCATTTTATCTGTAATACTTCCACTGAGCTTCTATTATCAGGTGCTATTCAACAGCATACATTATGGAATTTATTTTGGCATTTCACAGCCAACTGTTCATGGTTTGCTCGCAAGAAGAAGGACAAGTACCTGGCCAAACACAACGCAGTGTTCGACCAGCTTGACCTGGTCACGTACGAGGAGGTTGTGAGATTGCCTCAATTTATGAGGAAGACCCTGGTACTACTTGGTGCTCACGGAGTGGGGAGGCGGCACATCAAAAACACACTCATCACCGGCCATCCTGACAGATTTGCCTACCCAATTCCACGTATGTATTCTCGGCTGTCAGTTGATGTGAAGAGTGGTTATAGAAAGGGGGAGATAATGAAGTTATTTCATTTTTCAAAAAATGCTATATTTGTATTTTTGGTCATTCTAAAATGCTGAAATCTTTCAGGAAATCTAGACTATAAACTTGGTTTTGTTTTGATTGAATGAATACTGAAATGCAGATTTGGACAAATTACTACCTCATTTGTGGCAAACACTGCAATTTCTGATTTTTATAGAAACTCATTTCATAGAATGCAGTGGACATGACTGGTAACTCCTGTCTTTGGTCAGAGTTTGACAGATCTAACCTATCATTCAAAAAGGACAAATGGAAATGAAATGCAGTAAGAATCCATGAAAATTTGAAAACTGCACTTCACTAAGACACAGAGAAAATGTAAACATTGCTTAAAGAAATACTGGGTAACAGCCAAATGAAATTGATTACAAAACAAATGTCAATATGTAAGGTAAGTTGAATTTGTTAAAAAGCCTGTATGTGAACTGGCAATTTACTGATTGCTATAAATTGTGAAAATGACATTAATTTTCACACATATTTGTGGAAGATGGAAGGAAGGGGAGGAAGAGGGGTAGGAGATGGTATTTTTATTTCTCTGAAATGACGTTTTTAGTACACCGGACATGTCCTGGTTTTTTTTACAGTGTAGAAACACTCCAGTCAAATACCTGCTTGTGACAGATCATTAATAAACCATTTATAATGCTCTTTACACTTAAGTGAATAAATGCATGACTTATGTCATCTCACAGACACAACACGACCCCCTCGAAGTGATGAAGAGGATGGGAAGAATTATTTTTTCGTGTCCCATGATGCAATGATGCGGGACATTGCCAACAACGAATACTTAGAATATGGGACTCACGAGGATGCTATGTATGGGACCAAGCTAGAGACAATACGAAACATTCACTCCCGGGGTTTGATGGCTATCCTGGATGTGGAGCCACAGGTTTGTGTGTGCTTGAGTGTATGGATGTGTATTACTGAGAATGGTTAACATTTTATGTGCCACAGCCTTGTCAATAAGAGAAGTTAATTACCTTTCCAATCGTAAACCTCATTTCGTAATGTAAATTTTAAATTGTGTAGTTACAGTTTTGGAACACTTTTACACTAATATAAAATTGGACGCAGTATTATACCATGGTACACAGCTGCCTATGTAAATTAAGTGAGTAAGTAGCCAGATAGTTATAGCGCAGGATGTAGGATCAAAAGCTTGTGAGTTGTATTACCACCACGGTCTTTCTATTGTACAAGCCTTAAGAAAATCTTCCAGTTTCATTCACCTAAATGTTAGTAGTCCACCCATCTCTAAAATGGCCCTCTGGCCATAAGGAATGAAAAGTAATGTCACATGCTTGTGATCAGCGCCTGTGGAAATGGCAGCGGCACCACATGCTCCTCTGAGAAAATTGAGAGATCTATCCCATGACTTGCGTCGGCAAGAGTAGAAATGATATGAAAATATGAACATGGGCTTTGCCTGGTAACAAAGTTGTAAACCTTAGTGATATTATGTAAGTTATATAAATCAGCTAAAGATGTTTTAATGTAGCCCATAAACACAGAGCTGACATCACATATATCAGCAGATGAGTGTTGTGGACATCAGTGAATTTTTAGGGTGATGCAGTGCAAAATTTACCTCTCTTGAACAGTCAGAATTTGCTTGGATTACATGGTGTGAATGAAATGATGACTTAAGTTTCTACTGCCATACTGTAACCTCTATTCCTCTTTCTCAGGCAATCAAAGTGTTGCGGACAGGCACCTTCACCCCCATCATAGTTTTTATTGCAGCTCCCACGTTACCAGCATTGCAGGAGGTACCACATGGCTGTCATATGGCTGTCATGCAATCACATCTGTACCTGCATGGTGTTACTAGTTTATGTGACAACACTGCATGATTAATGTGGCTAATTCTTTATTCGCTAATCTGTATTCTTGTTTTTGCCAGTGCATTCTTTCACTGGAGTCTTGTCAGAAACAGGGATGGCAGCCGACCTAAAATGTTTGGAAAACTGAAAACCAAATCCTTCTAAAAAAAAATGCATAGTAAGATTGATTAAATTACTTTGGATAAAGACTCGTATGTTAACAATGGAGTCTAAGAAATTTGTCATTAGTTGCTGCCATCCCTGTAAACAACAATATCCTTAAATACAGTCATTTCTGCTTAACACAAATTCCACCGCAGCATGTATTGACTGAGATGAAATTTGTGCTTAGTGTTTCTTTTGTCCAGCAGCATTTTCTGTGTTCATGGACTAATTTTCATTTTTCAGCTGAGTTTCAACCCCAGTGTGGATTTGATGTTGTTTCTATGGCTTCATCTCATTCTTTTTGAGCTTGGTTTTTGCCTTTGTTCTCTTTGATTTTACAGTCAGTTTTGTATTCTTGTGTTTGATGTTTGACGCATGCGTCATATTTCGTTCAGTGACAGTGTTACTGTTGTCTTATGCATATTGTTGCAGGCGCTCAAAGTGCTGAGAGCTGCTGATTATGCCCCCTATGTTGTTTTTATCGCGGCTCCAAGACCTGAAGAGCTGCGTGAAACACTTAGAAACATTAGTGTAAGTAACTGTTACAGAACCATTGTAGGTGTGAGAAGTTAAGAAGTAAAAGGGTGCAAGCTTATATGCTGGAAACACACTGTGCATGCCTGTGATTATCATGATTCAGATGTGAAAGAGCAAGTCATTGTTATCACAGTTAATTTTAGATTTTGGAGTGTTGACGCTTCATTAATGCATCAGTGATTGATACTTATCAGATATTTGCGCTGTCATGCTGTACCAGTGGTTCATTCTGGGCATTTTGACAGGGGCAGGCATTATAAGATTGCATTGCTGAAAAACAATGTCCACATTGAAGTTTGAGGAAGGGTATGGTGAATTTAGAGCTTCTTATTAAAATAAGAATAGTTTAAAGATTGTTAAGGTTGCTGGTTATGTTTTTCATATTATGGGAGGGATATATTGGGGCTTCAGATTATTAGCTTAGAGTTTTATCAGTGTTGTGGTTTTTTAAGTTTGATAAACAAGCTGCAACTTGTTTTATTTCATCAGTTCTTTTGTTTTTTTCATTTTTTTTTTTAAAATTTCAATTTAACCAAGCATGATAAAAGTTGCAACTTTATGTAATGTTATCATTGTTCTGTGAATTGCTCTGTATAAAGAACTTTCTTGTTCAGCCAATTTTCAGAGGAAGGCCCTGACACTTTACAGTGTCACACTTTACTAGAAATCAAACACTTATGAGTTCCATCTGAAAGAGTCTTGCTCCATTCATGAATGTTTTGCAAGAACATTATTATCTCATATTCTACTGACATCTTTTTTCTGTTTAAAAATGATTATGACCCAGGTATGGGTCTTTAAAATGGCATTCCCAGAGATTTGTACAGAGCAAAAGAAAATTTTGTGGTGTGCAGTTATTGTAATCCTGTTGTGGAAAGGACCCATGGAGCGAAGTTTGATAAGTGAACTGGTGAGCTGAGTCACCATAGAATATCTTGTGAAGTTGGCATGGATGTTGTTGTCTTTACTCACAAGAGTATTTTGGATCTGTCAGTAACTAACATTGCTTCATCGCAAAACATGTTTTTACAGTACAGTATTAGAATGGAGAGCGCATGTTAAAATTACAGTATTAACACAAAGTTGCAATGTCATCATGAGCACACAGTAATGTACAGTTTACTAAATCACATGCTACATTTGACATTGCTATTTAAAAGGAAAGCACTTTGCATGTCAGTAATATTTTAAGTCACGGCTTTATGTTCTTGACAGCATGATTTGCCACAAAGTTTCAGTATAGACATTTTACAGTCTGTTCATTGCTTCAAACAAAACTGGTATTGGAAATCAGACAAACCAAATTATAATATTTATTTTGTAAAGAAAGTACAGTGGATTTTAGACTATCGTGTCTAAACCAATTATTCTAAGAACTGTATTGATCTCATTTTTGTGAATTTAGCCATGAGACAGATTATTTAAAAGCATTATTCAGCCTAGGCTTGATCAGCTATGATGTTCAAAGGGAGATTTTTCTACATAGATGTAAGCAAACATAAGATCACTCTTTCATCATAGTACTTTTTGTTGCCTGTTGTGAGAGAAATTAAAAAAAAAATATAGGTATGTTTCAGAACACAGTGAGATATGCCTACATGATTACACTGTGTAGTTTCTTTGACGAGTCATTATGAGTCCCTGCCTTAGGACTGACATGATAGGATTTGATTCGAGTCTGAATTAGGCCATTCAAAGTCACAAGATTTCATCTGGCTATTTCATTATGCTTTGCAGGTAGTCAGAATCAGGCATGAGTTATTCCTTGACAACATCAGGTTATTGGTAACAGGCCAAATCTTTTTGTAAATTCTTACATCAGTTAGAAATATGGAGCTAGTAGTATTCTGGCTCAAGCTATGGATGTGGCAGATGTTTTGAGAAATCATGATTAAGAAAGAACTTTTTACTATAGAGGTCATTTAATTTACATGTACCACACAAAAACTCAGTTATCCACAAGATAGGAAACTCTTACTCAGAGAACAATGCAACAGAAGATCTGCAAATGAGATAAACCCATCCAGCAAGTATTTCAGCCCTTTGACTTCCTGGCACTGTAAAAGGGTTGACTCACACTCGGGTCATAACTCCCAAGAGTCCTTGTGTTGGTTTTGTTTCTTCTTCTTTGCCTCAGGAGGGATTTGACCCTGCAACCTCCATTTTCTTATTTCCTTGCTACATGTCCTCGTTGCCATCACAAAGCCATTGTGAAAGTTGCAGTAACCATTTGCCCATATTATCGATATTTGCATCTGCTGCAGTGATTATACTTTTTATTTCACAACTAACAAAAATTGGATATAGGACGGCCTTGATCATCTTTTGAGTCTGTTATCATGGCTCTTCAACTATAGCTTGGACCAGGATAGCTCCGAATGTTTCATATTGATGAAAGTATAGATATACAATAAGATTTTACCTGATGCCAATAACTTGATGTCAGCTCATGCCTGATTTTGATTGGCTGCAAGGCATATGTGAGACATGCAGATCAAATCTTCTGACCTTGATTGATCTAACTCAAGAGTTGAACCAAATCTTTTCATATCAGTCCTATCATACTGACAGGCCAATGAAAACACACAGTTTAATTATGTAGACATATCTCACAGCATTCTGAAACATAAGCTCCATTCTGACTGGCCCTGAGTTATTTATTCCAGAACTGCAGATTCAGATTTAATATTTTTTCAACATTCTTTCCACAGGACTCAAGTTTAGAGAGATTGGCAAATGAGAGCAAACTCTTGGAGAAGGCATACGGTCACTTCTTCGACCTGAAGATTGTCAACAATGATATAGATGAGACCATCCGAACTTTGGAGAAGGCTATTGAAGAAATCTGCACAACACCCCAGTGGGTGCCAGTCAGCTGGGTGTACTAAGATGTGGGTGTATGGGTGTGCATGGAAATGTTTGAATCTTGGCCAAACGAGTTCTGTTGACGCCATAGACTGCTGCTGTTAAAGAAATAGGACATTGCTGCAAGGGAGTTTGGATAATTGATTTGGGGTGATGCTATGGAGGGCTGTTCTCTCAGGTACGCTGATAACCAGCATTACCTGCGTTAAAGTTGTACCATCCAGTTATTACCATCGGAAGGCACGCCCAGCCTATGTAAATGGCTGTGAAAACTGCCTCAACTGGTAGATTTTTTTTTCATGTTTTAAGTGCTAAATGTCTTTATATCAATTTTCTTGGCCTGGAAACTAGCAATCTGCAAAGTTTCTATGCAGTATAAAATGTTTTTACTTGTGTAATTCGGAAAAATAGCACTCAGATGTGAATCCTGCGACTGAATTCAAATCAGTGAAGGGTCCCATCATGCTTCTCTTCTCCTGTTATTCCCCAAGCAGGTCTTGAAAGTTATTTCAACTGCACTCTCATGTTGATGTATTTCTATAACAAAAGTTAATGAATGGGACAATGACAAGTTAAAAGTCTACATACGAAAATAATAGCTTTTGTAACTGATGGAATAGCCCTCTAGTGATCAGAAGCTTGGCTGCCAGTGATATGAAAGAAATCAAATCATTTGGTGCTACTGGGAGGTTATGAAGACATTTGTGTGGCACCATAAAACTATATTGGAAGGGTAGATTATGTAACTCTTGAGTGTTTGGTTTTTTTTCTTGCCACTGTCATGTTATGTACAGAGAAGAAAAGCTGAAGCTGTGTTAGCAAAGTCTGATTGTTGTATATTTTCCCCTCTTCAACAAAACTCTCTTGATAGATAGAAAACTATCATTGAGAGCAAAGCAGATCTTCAGCTGAAGATAACTATGTCAACAAGTGTTTATGTCTTTCTCTTTTTGACATGCAAATGGTTCAGAGGAGACAGAAATCTTTCTTAGCTCAGCCAGACTTCAGTGTGTCCTCCTGTTGGTTTAATTTTCTCTACATACAGTATAAAGAGTTGATGGGAGGATATCGAAAGTTACTGAGCTCTCTAAAATTTAACTGAATTAAGGCCCTGTTCATAATACTCGGAATGAGAGTCTTCTTATGATTGCTGAACTTAATACAAACAGGCTCAACATTTTTTTTTTATGTTTGTTGAACTGAAAGAAAATTGAAAATTCCTGCTGACACACTATGTGAGAGACCACGAGACAATCACAGAATTTGTTTTAACAAGTTATTGCCTAAGTTCTTTTGCTCATGATATGGTACAAATATTGACAGGTCATTGTTAGTGTTACATTATGTATAGCCAGATGAGATGTTATGTGATCTTATGAGAAAACTTGAAGAAACCCATTTAGTGACTGATGACCTTTGTCACACAATGTTGGGAATATTTTCTCTGCATGTTCTGTGAATGGGACACCCAGGTGAAGACTGAGAATGATAATTTCTGAATGCTAAGGTTCAGAGCCGGCAAAGTTGTACTATATATTGCGCGCTCTGGAAGTTAAGGAAGTATCTGAAGAATATGGCAAGAGCTGAGAACGTATCTGACAAATATGGCATACCAGGGTATAATAATATATAACCACATATGCAGGCATTTGCCTGGATAAGAGAATTGCAAGCCTTGCTTTAATTATGAATGATGGTCATAGTGACAACCATAGAGTCTGGTGTCAGACTGTTTTCCAACAAAATTATTGCAGCAATGGTGAATGCGGTTGCAAAAATTCAAAGCTAATTTGTGTATTGATAAACATATTTTGGAACTTTTTTGTCCAAAATATTTAATTTTGTGGGGCAGAGTGGTTTGTGTGTTTTAGTATTACTAAAATGTTTGCATTCTTGTATTTTAGAGTGACATGAGAAGTAGTAACGTTAGCAAAAAACATATGAATAGTCTTGAAGATAGTGCTATGAGAATAAAGTAAAATGAGAAAAATCACGAACACCAAAAGGACGAGCACTGCTAAAAACAAATGTGATCTGTGTTACTGCAGATCATTCCTCTGTTCATTTCTGACATCAGACGTTCAAGCTGGGGTAGTGATGAATAACTAACTTTTTCCATTATAGACCAGCTACATTGGTCTTTGGGTGCAAACGAAATAGAACACCACAGTCAGTGGAATAACATTATCTTCAATGCAAAGAGTTCTATTATAATTATGTGGCATGGTCCGAGACCTGCAAGAAATTTGTGTTTGCTGTGGTTTTTTTCCCCTTTTGATGGGTAAACTGAATAATATGGTATGAAGACCTAATGTGTTAGTCAGTGTTTGATCGAGGATGTTGTGAATAAGGTGCAACAGCTAGTCCTAGAGTGAGAGACATAGAGGGGAGAGCAAAAGAGCAAGAAGGAAAATGTAATTCCCATGGATGAAGATTAAAAGGGAATTGTGGTAATGTTTCATTTTTGAGGCATTATATATTTTGAAATACCCCAAATTTAGACGATGTGCATGCATCACGTGTGAAATGGAAATTTGGTGGGCTCATGTGTCCGATATCTTGGCATATTTATTAGTGAGAGGTGGGTATGCTGTAACGCACATTTGTGTCATACCTTGACTTTGATACTACATATACCATACACTACACTACATTTATACAGTGCAACAGATTTTAAAGAACGATAATCTAAACTGAGACATTTTATTGTGAATGCTTTTGAAATAAATATTGTATGGGTAACTACTCTTCACAAATATATTATTTAATTTCAGGATTCTCGCAATTGAATTCAGCATGTTTTGCAAATTCTTACTCAACTATTGCTTTGGCCTTGCAGAGTGTTTTGGAAAAGCACCACTTCTGTATAGGTTTTTGAAAAAAGGAGCTTTGGGTATAATTTTAAAGCTGTTGTAACATCCACATTTTATGCTCAAATCTGTTTGAATGAATTGATGACAGAAGGGCAAACTGTAGCATTACTTATTCATTTTCACTTTCACAAAAGCTCTCACTGCAATTTGGGAAACTGCTCTTTATTTGAGAGATGGCAGAATGAAGTTTGAATTTACCTTTAAACTGTTGTTATATCCACATTCTAGGCTCAGTTTTGTTTGAATGAATGAATAAAATACAAAAGTGCAAACCATAGCATTACTCACTCATTTTCACCATCAAAAACATGCTTTACATTTTGGGAAACTGTCCTTCGATTGTGAAATGGTTGAATGACTCCATTCGTAAACACTGTTATATTTATCTGTGATGAGTCCAAGTGTTGAAAGTTAACAGGGTGATCGTGAGTGATGCTAGGTAGGCAGCATAATCAACTGTTCTGAGGCAGGTGGGGATGAAAGAGGATTATAAGTAAGTTAATGACAGAGATGCCACTCGTCAGAAAATTTCAGAACATAAAAATAGAAATCAGACTTTTATTTACCCTGCAAGAAATAGGTTTACAATGACATACAATGATATATATCTCATTCATAATACAAACACATAACTAGTACACATCATACATATATATACATAATATTACAAATGAAATATTTCAGAAGGTCATTGCTGATAGCACATTGTGCAGCACCCTGGTTTTACCCAGCTCTAAAACCAAGTACTCATTTACTAATGAATCGAGTTGGGAAAGGGAATGAAGTGTTCTACCCAAGGATACAACACAGTGTAAACCGCCTGGCTAATATTGCTAAACTTGTCTGTCTTCAATTTCCTTATATGACTCACAAACCACACAAACATGCCTCTCAGCATCCATGTCCCTGTGTAAATCACATGTCATATGAACAATATGTCGAGAGTGCTTCCCTTTGACAAGTTGAAATGGATACCCTCCACAAAATATTTGGGAAATATTTGTCATGCTTAATAGTTGGCATCTCTGATTGGGAAGGAAGAAGTGAGAATGAGCCAGAATGAGATAGATATATTTGCATGATATAATTTAAACTTGCTTCAAAGTGTGATAACTGGACTTGAGAAAGGTGTCGGGTCACTGCGCAGCATAAAATATTTGTTCTGGGTTTATGATATTCTTACTTTCTTATGCCCATTAGCATAATACTGTTTGTCTTTTGTGACCTCTGGTACCATTATTATCAAAATGTGCATTTCTCCTCCTTCAACAACATCATCATCATTATTATCATCATCATTATCATCATCATTGCTCAACCTATGTCCATGTTTGGTATGAATGTTCCTGGCATCTTTGATGCCTACGGAATTCTCAATTTTGCAGCCAAACTCCTTTCTGGTTGTGTTTTTAATCACATTTCATTACCTGTCCTTATTTCCTTATTTCCTTCTTTTCATCTGTGAAAGTAGATAAGTCTATCCTTGAGATGATAAAAGGTGGAGGTAGTAGACTGGAACTTTGAACTTTAATTATATTATTGTTGAGCAATAGGATGGAATTACTGATATACAGAATTCTTTAGCCCATGCCTTCTCTATGGAGGCAGAGTTTTGTTTTCTTTCATTTGTATGTACAGTACTTTTATTGCCTTTGAGAATATTGATTTGGAAATTGTGTTTCTTCTTTTGTGTGTTGTAGATATAATTTTGATCGCTTGATATGAGGACTGGTTTTCAGTACGTTGTGTTCTGTTTTTGTAGAACATTTTGACCACCACAGAGAGGACATGTTAAGACATAAAATCTACAAGCTTTCGTGGAACATGTTTGTTTTTGTCTTGAAAATTCTATAGCGCTACAGGGGATGCTATCGCATTGAGCTAATTATTCTGCTTGCACCAGGATCATACCGTCATTGCTATTGCAGAGGATGAATAATCAAGGTTTCATAGAGCACAGTTGAGCATTCTACAATGAGAATGACAGTATGTCTAACTCTGTACTATGATTTATACATATACCCATGTTATTCTCAGTAATCAAAGCAGTATATTCTGTTAATTTATGCAGTCTGTCAGTCGCATAGCAATAAGGGAGGATCACATGAAGGGGCAGAGTGATTACCATGGGTGGTGGTGGGAGGTGAGGGGGAGGGGCGCGGGAAGGGAGAGGGACATTTGATTATATATAAAAATTCCAAAGGTATTGATGATGGCAGGCATCTGGACTTAAAGATGGTGGAGAAAATATTTATGGATTCTATTTGCATGACTTAACTTGCAGTGGGCAGAAAATCAATCCCAAATCACCAAGACAAGAGATTCATTGCACTGAAAAAGCGATATGTTGATTTTAAAAATTCACTATAATGAAAGGAATAAACTAAAAATGAGGCATTACAATCAGTCAAAGGCATTCAAAGACAAGAAGAACAAGATTTTGAGTGAAAATATGTGATGTAATGAAACAGTGTAACAATGCTTAAGTCAAGAACCATTTTCAGAACATGACATGATGAATTGACATTTTTCAGTGACTAAGAGGTATACAGTTTGGAAAGGGGTTATTCAGTGTAGCTAGTTCATTCATGTTTTCAGTCTTTGACTCTGCTTCAAATTTTATTCTTTTCAAAGATATGATTAAAATTTCAAAATATTTTTATCTCCTTTTCATTGGGCCAGCCGTGCAGAATAAAACTGTTTAACACTGTGCTGTATCAATGGAGAAACCCACAATTTGAATTACCTAGTATCTCATTCATCGAACAACTGTACATGCTATACCTATTATATAGTAGACAATAGCAAGATCAGGCACTGACAATATGTAAAACTGTAAACTAATATTATTGATCCAATACAGTATTATTGAATGTTATCCTGAAAGCCTTCTGTATAATGGCTACTTGACAAGAGACAAAGAAAGATATTGTCAGAATGCCAGTGATCAGTGCCTGTAAATGGCTAGGGCTTTATATGCACCCACAGAGCTGAGGAAGTCATTGAATGATCTGGCCTGCTAGAGTAATAAGAATATGAAGTTGAATGAGCAGGCATTGACGTGGATTAGAAATTTATTATCCTCATTTTTAATCTAGCCTATTTATTTGGAAGATTGTCGAGATCACCACGGTGAAGCTAGTGTTTTCTTTCTTTTTGGATGGCAAAAGGTCATTTTCATGGATGGTTGACCTATCAGTTACTACAAGAACCAGAGGCACCTCACTTAATACGGTCACTGGCCAGTAAGCCACATCAGTAAGCTGAGACTGTGTTTTAAGTAAAAATAATACAGTAATTCATTTATTAAGTGCTAAAGATTCGTCAGTAATATTCTCAACTATGCAGTACATTGCAAAAATAATTTTTAAGAACATTAAAGACATTAATGGAATATTTTTCGATGCTAAGCATAATGTGATGTAAGTGGGAGATTATAAGGTAGACTTTTTGCTATAAATTTCAGTAAATGACACAAATCTTCAGTGGCATATTAAAGAAATCTATTGATATACATGACAGTGTTCTCAAACTTGGTCTTTGGTGCAGTAAGTGTTTTCATGGTGCCTGAATGGCCCACTGCCAAGGAAGTTTATACATGTACTGTCTTAGCTTTCATTTCAGTAACATAGAGTGTACATTTCGCCACTTAAGATACCTCAGCTATAAATGAATGATTTTATACCCAAGCTTCAATAAGCTTTATGAGTCTTCTTTGAAGGAAGTAGCAGAAAGGCCTGATACAATGATAGTATCTAATGTTCATATTATTTTTTGGTTTGGTCAGGAAGGGCGTAGTTTCTCATTTTGCATACAGGCTTCAAACTTTATTTTTGAAATAGATATTAGCTAGAGACAGCAGCATTGCTTTGCATTGACTACTAAGTTGCATAAAATCACCAGTGTTCAACATGAGCTGGCTCAAGGTCAGAACAAAATCAGATTAATATTTCGAAATACTATAGACTTTAAAATATATTTAACACAGGCCAAGCAATCTTACTGATCTAATGAAGTACTTTTTTTGGTTACATCAGTCGATAGCTATAATCTAGTGAAGTTGATTGCATTTCTAACTTGTGTCATCCAAGAATATGAATACTCCTTTATGTGTTTATGAAGAAAACACTACTGTAGCACTGCTATACTGCAGTAGGAACAGCACACAGTGTTTTTCTGGTGGAGGGTTCATCAAAAAATCAGTGTCACGTCATGATGCCCCAAGCATATTTGCTGTCTGCTTTCACCTTCTAGTGAGTATTTAGAAAGTCCTAGAAATTTTATAAATAATCACAGGATGATCTCAGCAATCACATTGAAATATTTAGTTGATACATTTGAAAAGGTACTGGGATGCACAACTGCTTCGTCATGCTTAGCCTTGTTCTGTGTTTTTATTGTCAAAGTATCTCCCCACCACTGTTATTAAAAAGTGGACAGTAGCCAGATTCACTGAAGGCCTCCATTCTGCAACATTTTTACACTCTTGTCTGAGAAGGGAAAATGGCTATGGGATGAAATGACTTCAGATTATAAAAATATTGGATGCCAGATCTAGTATGCTTATTTGATATAGGGTATATAATGAAACTTTCTTTGGTTTGGGATATATTTTCATACTTCTAAGCATGTCCAAAATGTACAAGCAGCTGTTATAAACCTAGTGAATGATTGGTTTGGTTTATGATATTGGTGGAGTTTCTTTATGGGGAGGCTAGTAAGGCCTCAGTTTTTCAGGTGTGATGGTGTTAATTTACTCGTGAAGATGTGCGCTTCACAGAATAATTATATGACTACAAGCCACTTCACCTTGTTTTCCATAACATCAGAAGTGCATTTGTTGTTTTTTCAGTGCATACATTGTCACATAAGAGGAGATTCAGAATGGAATATCTGTAATTAGACTAGAGTGGGGAATGCCCAGCTTTCTGTGGCATGTTAATGACAGGTTCTTTGCAAAACATGCATACATTGTAGAGAATTCATAAATAAGTCCAGAAATAAGAGGTCTGTGTCTCTCTCAGCTAATGAAAGTGATTCTACTTTTCAAATGACAGCAGATATTTCAGTATTAGGTGATTGACTCACTGGAGTTGTTTTCTTAAATAACGCTGAAGAGAGTGACGCATCAGCCAGTAGACAAAAGTTCTTGACAAATCAGGTTCTGCAACATTAATTAATTACCACAAGATACCCGTGAACCGACAGTTTGGTTTACGTGTGTTTAATCACTTAAAACCAAGCAGTATTCAATCGTCTCTAGACAAAAGAACCTATGTCAGTTTTTCTGTCAGAATCATTTTTTTTTGCATCATTGTGATCTACATGTCAGTTCTCATCTCCAAACAAAACTTATGTAGTAACACTAATTTGAATATTGTTGTAACAAAGAACTATATTACTCAAACAGAACTTTTCCAATTCCTTGAAGACTGTTATGGTAGTGGTAAGCGTAGCTGTTTTTGTCACAAGATGTTAGTAGTGATGGTGCTTCCTCAGTATCACAAATAAAATGGCATCAGATGATCAGCAGCAAATACATTTGTGAAAGCCCAAGATGCTTTAGCTCATATTGTTATTCTGTGGACTGCTCCTCTGCTCCTCTTTTTTTCACCATTCATACATCCATAGTTGGATAACATGGACAAGTACAAGACTTCCCCAAAATGACCTAACGGACTGTAATAACACTGTATTTTCACACACTTTGTAATGTACATATATTCTAACTATGATTTTTTTTTAAATTTTGTTGGTTATATTCAGGACCCAAGACCCTACGATGATAATTTACTGTATTTATGCATGTATTATGCCAATTAAAACTACAACTCAATGAACAGATCATGGTATTTTAGAGTCTTTTTTGAGTGGCTGGTATGTACGTCCATGTTGACTGTGAGATAGCATTCCACAAATTTGATCATAAGCAAGGTTTGAGATCATTTTTTATATACATGTAAAACAATAGACCATAGCTAAAATGAAAACAGTAAACCAAAAGTACTGCTAAAATCCAGGGTATAAGAAAACCCAATTCTTTTTTCCTCTTTCAGGCTAAACTGAAACTCCGTTGGAAACTATGTATGTCTTTAGTCACATGGATTTCTTTATGATCATTGTCTACTGTATGAAATATAATTTTGGGGTCATCAGAATTCATGCATGGGTTAATAATTTGAGAATGCAACAATTTTATAAGTAACTAAGTGTTTTCATGTTTATGAAAAGGATGCACACAATTTTGTCTTTTCTAAGCCACATAGGATAATAATAATAACAACACTACATCACATTTATATGGTGCTCATTTCTATGACAGGCTCTGAGTGCCTGCTACATTGACAGAAATACATATTAATTCATCTTCTCAGCATTCATACTTCTACTCATCTCTCTCTCTCTCTCTCTTTCTCATTCTCTCTCTCTCTCTCTCTCTCTCTCTNTCTCTCTCTCTCTCTCTCTCTCTCTCTCTCTCTCTCTCTCTCTCTCTCTCTCTCTCTCTCTATTTTACCACACATTCATAAACATTCTACTGGCTGGTTTCTCAACTGACAATGCAAACTAAACCTTGAGCAAACATATGTGCATATAAGATGCAAAAGTCTCAGGTCAGCGGAGAGCATGGGTTCCAGTCTCCATTACTGACTGTGCTCCCACACCCAGAGTAGAGACGCTGACTCTCCACCCCCATTTTTGTGGAAAGTAATGACATACCCCAACACAGAACACAGGAGAGATGTATGCAGGATGTCGTGAGTTTGTTTTGCTTCCTAATGAAATTCATAGGAGTACAACAGTACAAGTGCAGCTGAACAACACAGACTGATCAGGAAGGTTTTAACCATTAGCTGATGAAATCAAAATGGACAAATTTTAGTAGGCTTCTTGAATAGATCTACTTCTGCCATATGCCATTGTGCTTAAAAAATGGCCTTAGACAGACTTAGAGTGTCTTTCTTTTACAAGAATACTAGACTATATTGTTTATGTGAGAGCAAAATCCATGTTGACATGTTTAGAAAATTAAGATACTTTTCCAGCGAAACTCCAAAGAAAAACACTGACTTTTTTCTTGTTTTGCCATAAAAAATATTTTCCTTACTTTCTGTCAAAAGTTTGAAAAAAGACCTACACCATTTATGAATCTTGATAATTTCTGTTTTGGCAGTGCTATATTAGATTTTATAAAACATGTTGTGTGGATACCTTGAAAAGTATTGCATCAGCTCTTGCCAATACCCTGGATTTAAGAGTAATTGGTTGTAGTTTTAAATGACTGAGCAATGGTGAAGAAGAATCAATTTTCTGTGGTCTGGATTTGAAGCAGAATTCTGTCATTTTCTTTTTTATATGATTGTGTGAAGTTAAACTGAATTGCAAAACACCCACAACTAATATTGGCTACTTTGTCAAATTATTTGCCATATACATATTTATACACAAACTGTATTTATTTTTCAGTATTAAGCAGCTAATAATGCAGTCTCATGTAAATTTGAATACCATGCACTACAACAAGTTTAACAACAAGTTTAACAAGTTTAACAAGTTTAACAAGTTTATTTCGAATAAGCCCAGACCACAGCCGTGGCACATGAGCAAAATACAATATGCAACGGGACAGCACATGACAATTATAGCTGTTGTCATTTTACTAGGTCTCACTGACCTGGACAGCAGTCACAAAGCCTCCAAGTCTTTCAGTTAAGTTCCCTTAACTTTGGTACCCAATTACACAATAAATTGAAAAATCATTATACCTTGTATGTACACTCAAAGAATAACTAGATCATAGATGACTCTCTATTATGCAAACGTTCATTAAGGTGATGGCTTGGTATCAGGGAAATGTAGCTGCCGGCAGAGTGAAATTGCAATGCAATGTAATACATACATGGATGTAATGAAATGATCACTTATCGAATAGAGACTTCAGAGCTTCAAAAACACAAGACCCAGATTTGCTACCTACTTCCAGTTTTGACGGAGCGGTTAGGCATGATCTGTGGTGATAATAAGTATGTGGAATGATTAAACATGGTTTGTAGTGATACTGCCAATGGGGAAGCAGAGTGGTCTGGCATGGTTTGTGGTGATAACAAGGAAGTGAAATGGTTATCTGGTATGTGGTTATAAAAGGTAAGTGGAGTGGATGTCCATGGTATGTACTGATAATACATTTTAAAAGCAGGGCCGTCTTAAGTATTTCGGGGGCCCTGGGCACTCAGGCCACACGGGGCCCCTTACCTTCTTGATACAAAGTAAAAGGTTAAGTCTATAGGCCTACCATGTGTCTGAAAAAATTCACACCCGGGGCCCCCCAGAGCCTGGGGCCCTGGGCTACTGCCCATAGTGCCCTGCGGGTAAGACGGCCCTGTTTAAAAGGATTAAAGTCCCATTGGGCGTGCTTTCACAATAGTAAATTGGTCAAGTTATGCCTGAGGGGGTTGGCTAAAAGCAAACTAGACTTGTCTCTTCCTGTTTTTGTTTTTTCTTTTAATCTCACTCCGTTTAGATGGCGCATCGTGGTTGGTTAGTGACGGGTTATTCTCTTTCCGGGGAAGTAACGTTTTCTCTTGATGGAAAGATTTATTAGGTTACCTCCCTTGCCCGTTGAATTCCTCTTGGGGTAGGTAAGGACCTCAAGTATAAAATTTTTAAAAAAAAGGTTGCCTCACCCGGTGTTATTTTTTAAAATTATTATTTTATTATTTTTTTAATCACCCGGTGTTGTTCTAAACGTGGAGATAAACTCAGAAAATCAGCAGTTATGTACGAAAACAAACAGGCTCAAAAGTTTCATGGACTTGCTATGGTTTTGCTGGGCTTATAATATGAGACACAGCACGACCCAATTAATGATGTGGAGCTGCATGCTAGCTATAACGTTGGATTCAGATTGAAGTTTAAGAGGAGTTTAAAGGTTTGATAATAAAAAAGTGGCAACATGAATTTCAGGTCTGTAAACCTAAGTGGAGCCGCTACACAATTATAGGAGGTTGTCTCCCTTGGGCTGTTGTTGTATAGTGTAGAAAGCGCCTAAGAGATTTAGGCCACAAGTACACACACATTTGCAAAATTCACCTCTGAAAGCCTCCTCGGCCATACGTAGTTATTTCCCCTGAACTGTTGTTGTATCGTGTAGAAAGCGCTTAAAAGAGTTAGGCCAATATTTCTTTCCTGTGCTTCAGTTACTTGTCTAACAAACGTCTATTCTTGTCATATCTTCAGCGATTTTAGTGTTTCTGTTGTAGAGGAATTAATAGAAGTGTTCGTTCTAGACCTAGCTCACACATAAACTTCCAGATTGTTCTCCATATTCCCTAGAATTAATCTCCAGAACTTATAAAGAAGGTATTTTTTTAAAGTTATGTTTGAAGGCGCCTTCGGTTTTTCCAAGGCAAAGTCAGGTTAATAGACATGGTGTACAGTGACAATGGGTATGTCAGTGTGGAATGGTTCAGTGTGATAGGCCTATGCAGTGACAAACAGCTGAAAACTCAAACCCATAATAGATCACTGCAGGGGAAACAATTTAACAACAGTTCAGGGGAGATAAGTATGTATGGAAGACGACGTTTTCAAAGGTAAGTTTTGCAAATGTGTGTGTACTTGTGGCCTAAATCTTTTAGGCGCTTTCTACACTACACTCCAAGGGAAATAATCAGGGATATATTGTAGAGATTCCAATTATGTTTACAGTCCTGTGATTCATTTTGTCACTTTTTACTGTCAAGGTTTTATGGATTCTTTGAGCTCTCTTCTGAAACCAAAGTTTTAGCTAGCACTCAGCCCCAGTTAATTAGTTGGGTCGTTCTATATCTCAGATTAAAAGCGTAACAAAACCATAGCAAGACTGTAAACCTTTTGAGCTATTTTACTTTTGTAAAAGCATCGTTCTGATTTCCTTTATTACCACCGAAAGGGACTAGTTCGCCTTTGTCCACCCCTCATAAAGAAAGCAAATGCCTATGAAATCATTGGTACAGCCAAAATAACGCAAACTTATCAGCTTCCGAAAACGTCAAACTTTGCCACAAGGGGGAACCTTCATCTGCGGGTGCAGCAGTGCAGGGCCTGTGAAAGGAGATAAAGAGGAAAGCTTAAAAACATTCCCTTAGTTGTAGAGGTAATAATAAATGTGAAGCCACATATCGTTGGACCTAATATAGAAAGCAAGCCCAAATATCGACAGTAGAATTACAAGCCTAACCTATACTATTCTCATTTATTACCTCATGGCTTCTGGCTCCCAATTTGGGTTTCTAAATTAACGAGTTTAAGATTTTCTTCATCAAATCCTGCAGGTCCACGGGCTATCGCATAAACATCTTTTTGATCATCATTGTGGTTTTACATGGTCAAAGCTATCTCACAGGCATCTGAGAGCACCATAAAGGAGGTGTCGATATTTTCCCCAGTTCCTTCAATCTGCCATTAACAATTCAGTATGACCGATAGTCTGAAGACAAGCGAGATCTGACTGAGAACGTTTTTCAGTTTGTCAGTCTGTTGAGGACAACACTTAATGGCAAAATCGATGAATTACCAAAGGAGAATAACGCAAGTGGAACCTCTACACAAATTCACTGGTTGTTTCCCTTGGGTCTGTTGTATAGTTTAGAAAGCGCCTAACAAATTTAGGCCATAAGTACACATACATTTGCGAAACTTACCACTGAAAACCCCATCTTCCATACATACTTATTTCCCCTGGACTGTTGTTACATTGTATCTCCTGCAGTGGTCTTTTATGGGTTTGGGTATCAAGCCATTGGTCGCTACATACTATGCTGAACCATTTCACATACATATTATCACTGCAAACCCTGTCTGTACTTCTTGGTTTTGCTAGAAAAGAATCTAAGACTTTTAAGAAATTATGCCTATTTTCTACGTATTGTTGGTGCGTTATTCTCGGGAATATGAAGAACAATTAAGTTCCCTTCAATGAATCTAATCTTGGAACTGCACTAAACAGTAGGGCATGACACTTAAGTGTCAGGCTTAGGTATAAAGATACAGACAACAACAACAACAATAGCAGCAGCAGCCACAACAACAACAACGACAACGACGACAACCAAAAAGAACACTCAACTATTATTATGGTGATGCATGTACACTCACTTTTATTACAACTCTGATTAACAATTGTTCGTAAGTACAAGGAAGTTTAACAACAGCCGTGCAAGTGTGCACAGGCCAATGGACGATACTGGAAACTGGAAGGTAAACATGATGGAGACGATATCAAAATGTCTTGTCATGACAATGCATTGACAGTTTCCATGGAAATAACTTGAAAGTCTCCATGGAAACAATTTGACAGTTTCCATGGAGATAACACCATGACTTTATAGTACACTGTATACATGTGATAGATCCACGTGAAACTGAATCATGAAGCTAATATAAGTAACATTGGATTAGGTACAGTTTGTCAGCCCCACTCATGGAAACACTACTTTATGTAGGGCAAGAGAGAGAGACAAAGAAAGAAAGAGAGAGAGGGAAAGAGAGAGATAGAAAACGGTGATTAGTGGTACATATAAACAAATGACAATCCATAGAGCTGAGTACATGAATTCTGTAGTACTCTTTCCACCCCGTCAAGCCATGTTTTCCAGGCATGGTCAGTTTAACCTTCTATCTCATTTATTGCTCTACACAAAATGGCGCGCTGATGAGCATAAGAAATGTCATCTGATACGGACTCCAGTGTAATTATTGACGAGCTTGTATTTTTCAGTACTGATTTCATACAGCCCTGTTTGGTGGAGGGAGAATACGAACATGGCATTTCTTGATGTTACGATCACATTGCATATTAAAACTTAGACAGGAAACTGTTTCTCAGAGAGAGAGAGAGAGAGAGAGAGAGAGAGAGAGANAGCTGCCGAGAGAGAGAGAGAGAGAGAGAGAGAGAGAGAGAGAGAGGCAACAGAAGATCTTAAGAGGAAGATACCCCTATCTAACAAGTATTTCGGTCCTGTGGCGTTCTGACACTCTAAAGGGGCTGGGCCACACTTGGGTCATGACTCCCAAGTTTCCTTCTGTTGATGATTTTTTTCCGCCTTAGGAGGGATTCGAACCCGCAACCCCTAGTTTCTTAATTCCTTGTTTGACATCTACCCCGACACCGTGCGTGAAGCCATAGTGAAAGCTGCATTTTAGATATAAGCGAACTGTGCAGCATTCCATTGAATTTCCCTGATTCCACTAATTAGAATCAGATCTAGATTAGACGTTCAGATCTACCTCATGACAAGAAATATGATCCTAACACCACAATGTGTGTTGCACATGCCTGTCTCTACTACTATGAGACCCGAACTTTAAAAGAAAAAAAGGTCTCTATTACTTCCATGAACTGCTTCGATAATACAGCGCTCTCTGAAAAGGATATATTAAACTTGAACATTTCGTTGTTTAGTTGAAAATCCCCCATGAGTGCCTTTATGAGATATGTTGATTACACGAGTACTGCAGCAAGCAGCCGATCTGGATTTCCAAAGTAGGGACTTCACAATGTCTCCGTCTGTGATTATATATATGGGATCAGAATATCACAACAATGATGGGATTATATCTGATCATAAACATACAAAACAACTTACAAACATAATGTGATATCATAAGTAAGACTGCGAGATTGCATAGCAACACCCGTGCATATATATATATATAACTTAAGATTATGAAATATGCTTACATGTAATTTTATAAATTTTCCCGTTTTTCTCAATGGCAAATTCTGTGGTGGCCTTTGCTCATTAATCAATACTAAAAGCTGATGGGATGGATTGTCAAGCGCAAATATCTCTCTAAAAGGGCTCACACGTCCCCAAATATCCTGACAAGTGCAATAATACTATTTTTTTTCTGCTTTTTGTTTACCGCACTATCGATTATGTTTTGACCTGAGCTTTTCGAGTGTTCTCTTAATTTGGTATTTTCTTTTAATTCGTTAAGAGCCGCCGCGATAAAGTTTTCAACTCGAAGGGGATGCCTTGCGAGTTTTAAGTTCTGACTGGCTGACAAAACCGGACGAGAGAGGATGAATTGAAAAAAGAAAAGTGCGTTAGAAAATATGTCCGCGCCGTGAACCCAGGACAAATAAGGACGAGGGTAGTGGGGCGGGGAAGAGGGGGAACATACAATTTCATGAAAGCACGTGACCACTGACCTAGTTAAAGTGGCCTCAGCATCATGTGAATCCCGCAGTAAGTCTGCATTAAAATTAAAGAAAAAAAATGCATGGATGCTGTGCCCACTGTCCTAAAACACAGTAAACAAAGTCAAACAATGAAACAAACGAACTCTTTCAAAAAACAGCGCCATATGCCAGTGTTAGACGATTTAATATAAAACGGCTATGTCTGTTTGATTGGACTAAAACTTAATTTTATTGAACTGATTAATTGCTTGATACACATGGTGCCCCTGTGATAAATACATGATGATGATGTGTCGGTGGGATGAAACGATGATAAAGATGTTATGAGATTTATGATGTAGACATGTTAATGTTTACAAAAAACATATTTTTTACAATCTTTGGTAAGGTATAATGATGATGATGATGATAATGATGATAGCGAACTTGGCTTTGATCTGACGGGGCAATGAAGTACTCCGAACACAGTAAATCCAAAAAGATGAGGAAAAATAATCACTATTATTATTATAGTTTCTATATTTTAAAAATGATGATGATGATGATGATGATGATAATGATGTCATGATGGTGATGATGAAGGCGACATCAGAGAGGATTTTAGTGTCACAACTATTGTAGTCTTGCTAAATCAAAGTGAGACAGCTTGCTTGAGCCACATATCTGTTATACATAAAGGGTCTGGATATTTGACAAACCTTCACAGTCATTCCACACTTGCCTAACTCATTTTTGATAATCTGATTGTTTTATATTACTACCATACCCGATTTATCTTCTTTTTTCGTATCAAAACAAATGCAAAGTACTGACTCGTTAATATATCCAAGTATTACAAGTTAAGCCACATCCGCCTTATTATTTTGCTTTGAGCAGCAGGTTTATGGCGCAAAATTTCTCAAATGAAATGACTGTGACGAAATCACATATACCTTCTTTCACTCAAAAAATAAGAGTTTGAAGCTGAAAAATACTCCGTTTCTTGCTTCCCTTATATAAACATTGCATTTTTGTACATATTGTAATATGTGAGTGGGTGGTAATTACATTTTAAGGCACTGCAAATATAACATGGGAACATGAAGAACCGTCTTGCTGCTATAAACAACTGTTTCTGAAAAATGTCGCATTAAGGATATTTCTGCGACTTTTTTTTTGTTCTTCTATTTGAAAGATAAACCCTTAGTCGCTTACACTAGGAGATTAACTCTCCTTGCCATTGACCGTAAGCTTAATCTATACCTTAATTAACGCACTGCGTTAACCACCGTGAATGCTACTAATGTTTTGGGAGCTTCCCGTGGTTACTGCAGTGCGTTAACTAACAGTACGTATTGAACACAGGGCTTCCAGCTTGCACTTCGAATGCTTTACCACAAGAC
>JAWQUT010000148.1:1611261-1658025 GCA_033807755.1 Ellobium chinense | reverse complement strand
TAAGATACTCTCTCATCAGGTTTATTAAGAAAATATTCTAGTTTTTGGGGCACTTAACATTTTATTTACGTCAGATACACAATATTACATCTAAAAATGAGCAATATAGCTACAACTGCCAGATCACATTTAGTTACTGATGTTATTCCTGGCTATGAAATTAAAGAGGTTTTAGTGACTCCACATCCTATTGTTGATGACGATCTCCTCAAAGTCTTTGAGAATGTGGTCAACATTTGGTTGTGTCTGATCGTGTCCATGGTGGGTATAGTGACCAACGCCTTGGTCATCTCCACCTTCACCAGACAAGGCTTCAAAGACAGCGTATCCGTCTCCTTGACTAGCATCGCCTGTGTGGACATGATCGTGTGCCTGACCGGCTGGGCTCACAGGTTGTATGGCCTTGTAGAATATTTCAACCCAGCCCTAGCTCGGAGCTGGGACAACGTCTCTAAAGTTTGTCTCCAAGGCACGAACCTCATTTTCAGTTTGATATCAGGTTGTTTAGCATCCTATGTTGCCTTTGAAAGATGTGTCTGTGTCAGTTTTCCTTTTGATGTCAAGATATGGTTTACTCCAAGTGGAACCCTTGTCGTCATGTTGGTAATATCTGGGGTAGTGTTCAGCTCTGCAATGATCGTGTATGTGTCAATGAGGATATTTCCAGCGTTCAGCTCTGAGTTCAACCAAACAATACTAACCTTCGAATATTCGAGACGAGTGATTGCTGATGAGGAATCAGTCATGGGATATTACAGTATCATTTCCATGGTGTGGCCATTTGTATCTTTTGCTGTGAGTCTTTTCTGCACTGTTGTCATCATTGTCAAACTGAGAGAGTCGTCCAAGTTTCGAGCCAGCAGTTCTGCTCAAGTTTCTCTCCCCAAGAAACAACAGATCTCCGTGAAAGATACCAAAGTGGCCAAAATGTTAGTGATGGTAATACTGGTGTACCTTTTTGCCTTGTTACCCCGACTAGTCTTCTATACAATGAAATTTACAGACACAGAGTTTTCTCGGGAGGGTAGGAGACAGAACTTTTTGTTCACTTGGCTTCACATTGTCTCTCTTATGAACATGGTCAACTCGTCCGTGAACTTTTTTATATATGTCAAGATGAGTACAAGTTTTCGAAGAATTTTTCTGTATAGAGTGTGCTCTTAAGAGCTTGAAACACCCTGGAGAATAAATATTTCGTATAGTGACTTGTGGAGATGAACTCAGATGAATACTTGTAAAGATAGCTGTAAATGAGGTAAAAAACGGTCGTATATGAAGACTTGTGAAGATGGTTATATATGAAGATTTGTAATGATGTAATGTTGAAGATTGGTAAAAACAGCTGTGTAATGAGACTTGTAAAGATAGCCGTGGATGAAGACTTGTGAAAGTAGCCACACTGAAGACTTTTAACAACAGCAATGTCTAAAGACTTGTAGAAATTATAAAGAAGTGTGAAAGTACTCATATAGAAAAACTTGTAACGATAGCAGCGTATGAAGACTTCTATTTAAAACCATATACAAAGACATGTGAAAATAACCATGAGTGAAGACTTGAAAGGATAGCCGTACATAAAATATGTAAAATTGGTCTTGAATAAAGACATATACAGATGATTGTATGTAATGACTTATAAAGATGGCTGTAAATGGTTGTATATGGAAAGTTGTAAAGCTAGACATGTGTGAAGTCCTGTAAGCATAGCGGCATATTGAGACGTGTACAGAAGAACACTGGAGGCAGCCACTGCCAGGTAACTCCAATTCCCAAGAAGATCTTTCCAGCTGATATAAAATAATTATGGAAAAAACAAAAACAAAGACTTTTAAGTGCCGAGCCAAAATAGTCTCATTTTCTTAAAAGTATCAATAAAAAAGTTAATTACCCACTGCATTAAAACCATCGTCCAGTGTTAAATAGCTCAGGTTTCTAAATGGTCATCTGAATGTCCCAGAGGTGCCGCTATGGAACCGTTCAATACGATAAGTGATGATGATGTCATATATGTCTGCAAGTAAGATTGTGTCCGTCGGACGGTAGCTGTGTTACCCATTTGTTGTAAACCTTTTACAATGGGAATAAACAGATTGATCGATTGATTGATTGATTGATTGATTGATTGATTGATTGATTGATTGATAAGGCTTTTGAATGGTCTGGCGTCTGTATCGTTTAAGCCATCATCATTTATTACCATCATCAGTATCATCATCATTGTAAAATAAGTGAAAATTTTGAAATACTACTTCAATCCGCCAACTTTAATGAACATTTAAGAAATGCTAAAGGGTAAAACAGTTTAAAGGCTTTGGCAAAAGCCTCCTGCGGTAGAAATAATGAATTAAGGAAATCTTAGTGAACGCAGTCATATACAGAAGGTGAACAGTTTAAATATGGGTGAAGATAGGTGAAGTAGAAATTAGGTTTAGGTTAACATTAGAAGAGGGTCTTAAAAAAGCTGGTAATGATATGAGTTAGGAGGAGATCACGAGAAAGGAATAAAAAATAAATGTGCGGGTTCTCCAGAAGTAAAAAAAAATGATTCATACCACAAGTGTGAAGAGGAGGTAGAGACTCATAGGTATAAATCAATATCTGTGAAGCAGTGAAAGACATTGTCAAAGTGTCAGTGGCCGTGCCGGTAGACAAATAGCATTTAACATTGTATGCTCCCGAGGGGGGCTGAGAAGGCTCCAGAATAACCTGGCCTGATGGGTGTAACAATAGTATAAAACTGCCAAGTGGGCATGAGCCTGACTTCTAGACTTACAACTGTTATTTAATAATCTATATCATTATTATATTATTATCTAGTTAGTGGTATCACGTTAGTAGGGCAACGACAAAAAAAAAAGTGTAGAGAAATTAAAAGATAAATAAAGGAGGGGCATAGGCGGGCCATCCGTACGCAATTGAAGTAAAAACATTACCATCCCGACGTGACACAGATACCAAGCTTCAATACATGAAACATACTATTTTTATAGAGCACTGGGCTGTGTATCTTAGATCTATAACGTCATTTTGACTTGAAGGGGCCGTTGCTATCAATAAGCATGCCAAGATGGCTGCCAGTAATGCGAAAGTGACTGGAGACATGCACTGACTTAGAAATGGTCTTTGCATTACTTATAGCTCTGCCTCATTCATCAGCATTCAGACCATCATTGATTCTTACCAAACCACATCATCCTCCGAGGAGAGTCCGTCGGAGATGGCATGTAGTTTGTGCCAACGGCAAATTTAAAACCATTGTGTGAGCTTATGATCAAGAATTCCAGACTCTTTTTACGAGCAATGTCAAATCGCACATACAAAAAAGCCAGAAAAGAGCGAAACCATTATTATGTGGAATATTATAGAGAAATGCAAGCACTTTTTATATAAGAATGTAAATTTTGACCTAAAGTCTGTTGGAGCCGAAAAGGAGCATAGACGCAGTCAGTTGTTTGGGAGCCAAGGGCCTTTTAAAAAAGCCAAAAATCCAAAAGAGCCAAGGCAAGTCTGACAACCCATGGCTTGGAACTTGTATATTACTTAACTCTTAAGCTCCACCTACAAATTGTCCTAGATTCCGCTCATTGGGTATCTGATACTAGCAAGACGAATATTAAATAAACGGAAACATACCGCTGATATTCTCACCCACAGTAAACCAACAATATCACACGAGGAAGGAGAGGGCAGGGGATTAATGTTCAAGAGAGAGATTGCTGAAAAGGGGTTCTTCGATGTTAAGGCAGTCATGGCTACGGTAGAGTCCTAGTTCCACATCCAATAAGACTCCCTCTCATTAAGGACAGTCCTACTGGGAGAACTGACCATCCCTATCCCTGGAGCAACAGATCCCTCACTCCGCTATGGCCCGGGGAGTTTGAGTGTTGGCTGACAAGAACTGACTGGTTGTTGGTCATGACTAAATATCAATGATTATCAAATCTTGTCCTGAGGACGGAGGTAGGTTGGCCTATGTATTATTTTCGGCACTGTTTGCAGGAAATTAGGTAGATGAGGTTCTGAGTACTGCAGGTGATAGTTTCACGGAGAGGTTGTTTAAAGTTAGCGGTGGGGCTGGAGACGGAGTTAGTTTTAATCATAAAAGGACAGGTTTTACATTTGAGATTGCCACAGGGGTGATTCTTGGTGATGTGGGATGTGATTCACATCGATAAGGGCGGGCATAGCAGAGAGAGGACTGGCTTTAAATAAGGTTTCCAAAGTCAGGGAGTTGTCGGAGGGCTGCTATTTGCAGTTTGGGTTTGGGGAACGAGGATTTCATTTCGAGAGACTATTCTAAGACAATTTGATTATATTTATGGAACTAGAAAACGTTGGGGAGGTTTTTATGATGACTTGTTATAAAAACTCTGTTTATTTTTAGTCGGTGGTTGGTATTCCAGCAGAGGTTTGCTGACCAGCTTTTGCACTTTGCATCCGTTAGTGATTTGGCAGACAAAGTTTTCTCTGTAACCGATACAGACCAAACTGGCGACGAAATTCTCAAGCCTCTGCTGGAAGCAAACATCTCTGGAGCAGATACGTTTCAGCCTACGGGCGTCACTATAGACCACTGAACGAAAGATGTGTCGAGGATGGTTGGATAATGGAGACAGATACCTCTAAGAGTCTGTGAGTTTGACATAGATGTCAGTCGCCTGTCGCCTCTACAAAAGATGAATTTGTAGGGCAGAAAGGGAATAGAATTTCTACTGATCTGATGGTAGGATGGGAGCTGTTAAGATTTTCTGAGAACATCATCAACAACATCATCATCATAATCATCATTATCATCATCATCACTGACCGGTCAAAAAAAAAACCCAAACACTAAACAAAAGAGAAAGTGAGGCTAAATAAAACAGATGCTTATATGTACATAAAATAGTACATAAGGAAAAGGAGACGAAAGAAGAATAAAGAAAAGAAATCACAAAAACAGCTACACTACCATCATCATCATCATCATCATCATCATCATCATCATCATCATCATCATGGTCATGATGGTAATCTGCTCATCTTTATTTGGTTTACATGAGAAACAAACTACTTAAAACCGTGTATCAGTTATTATAGGTTTTTATCACTGGAAAATACAACACAGCCGAGGAAAAATACATGAAGATTGTACATTACCACACCTAAATCTAATCAACAGCCAGTTTCCCTTACATAATCTGGATGGCTCTGCTGAAAAATGCGTCTAGATCCCAGACAAAACCATTTTGCCTGCTATCCAGATTTACCTGCTTTCTTGTATTATCCTGTACATTCTGAAAATCGTGCGCCAGTGTTATAGGATATACAGGGCAGTTCTGATTATCAAAGTAAATTGAGACTACAAGTGTTAACTTTAGAGCTCTATCTCTGTTCTTTGATTAAATTATAATATCCATTCTCAGCAATCTGGAGTAAAAAAAAATAAAGGTTGTGACCAAACTGCTTGGTGATAAAGTGGACAGCTGTAAGCTGGTCTTTGGAAATAAAACAAAATAAAAATATTTATTAGGATTGGAAGTCTTCATTGCCCTCTCACACAGCCTCACATTATTACTATCAGCCCGCCACCAACTGACCATTCAATGACGCTCTCATCTCCCTGATTAGAAACAGTCAAGGAAAGTTTTTACGACTCGTGCAGTCAATGTATAGCGAAACTAATTCATATATAAAATGCTGTGACATAAGATCGAATATATTTGTAACACAGGTATAAAGCAAGGCTGTAATTTATCTTGTTTATTATTTACACCGTTTCTTAATGATCTAGAAGATGTTCTAATGTCCAGAAACTCTAAAGACACTGGACTTGTGATGTTGCAAATTTTTATTCTTTTGTATGCTGATGACACTGTGCTGTTGGCTACATCCGAAAACGACATTCAGTACGCATTGTAAATAATTTCCGAATACTGTACTACTTGGAAATTACAAGTGAATGCTGCGAAATCTAGAATTCTTGTATTTGGTAAAGACAAGAACAAACATGTTTTGAAATTAAACGATCATATTCTTGAGAAAGTAAAAATGGCTTGGTGCTCAGTAAAAATGGGAAGTATCTCAACGCTATAAAACATAATCTGGAGCAAGCTAGAAGAGTGAACTACAGTATAATAAAACAGTCAGAACAACTTAATCTTTCTGTTAGCTGTCAAATTCATATTCTCAATACTGTTGTAAAGCCTGTTCTTTTGTACGGTTCAGAAATACTCTGTTTCAAGAACTCTGTCATGCTTGAAAAATTTGATCTCCAATATCTTAAAAGAATTCTGTGTTTCAACAAGTCAACTCTCGCGTAAATGGTTTATGGAGAAATTGGCTGTGTGCCATTTACAGCAAGAATATTGTCTTTTTGAATTACGTTCAGGTCGACTTACATCCCAACTCAGCTCTCTTGTAAACTGATTCAGTCCATCTTTAATCTCTATAAAAACTCTGCACTTTCCTCACCGTATCTGAAATTATCAAAACAGCTTTAAACCACCTAGGCTATTCCAGTGTTTTGACCTCCTACAAAACTGACCATGGAAGTTCAAGACGCTTATCAAAATAATATTAAAAACAGAATCAAAGGTAAGTTTTTTTCAGACATGGAGAAATGATATTGAGTCATCTAGTAAATCTTGCTTCTACAGAATTTTCAAGGACCGTATTCGGATGGAGGCATACTTCGATATTTTACCTTTCAAACTCAGAACGACTATGACAAAATTCCGTCTAAGCAACCATAGATTACCAGTGGAAAGTGAGAGATAGATCAACACCCCACTCATAGACAGATTATGTCCTGTGGCCGACGAATTTCACAACATTTACGAATGTTCAGGCGTTAAAAAGAACGAGGAAAATTTCTTACCAAACTTATTTCAGAACAAGCCTAACATCTTCAAATTAAAATTACTCTTCAGCGACAACCAAAACTACAGCATTCATATTCTGTCTCGTTTCATTAGAAAAATCATGGAGGCATTTTGAGCCGTTTCCCTTTTCCCTTTCTCCCTCCTAAATAATTTTGCAGTGCCCTTTGTTTTCTTTCCACATTATTGTATATATTGCAATCTGGAAATAAGGTTCAGTTCTGTTCAGTTCGGCCCTGGATAGTATACAGTGCAGCTGTTATTTATAGGCACTGATCATTAACACTTTGACATCAAATTTCTCTGCCTTTTATCAAGCACATATTTACACATAAGTGAAATTAGGAACATGTGAATGAAATTCCTTCCCAAATCACATACAACATGATCGAGAATCGAACCCACCACCTTTGCATTTTGAATCCAACGCCTCATTCTTTCGACCACGCTGTTTTATGCTTTAAATTTCCTACGCCAAATCTTTCTCGTTCACCCACAAACTTGACATTATAGTCAAACGCCAGATCTTGAGGTTTTACTCTTATGTTATTGTTTCCTGCTGGCTCATTGTCAACCTGTAATCCACACAGTCATACAGACATGTTCAGTTTTAACTAACCCATATGGACACCACATAATTATTAATTACCCCAGTCTCGAGCTTGACCCAGGCTTGTCTTTGCCTTCAGAAACACCCATGCCCTTCTTTTGGCTGATCTACCTGACAGCCATTGTACAGTATCAATATGTTGGTCCCTGAAGTGGTGTGAATCTTGATCACTTTCTACATAACAAGTGATAGTGGTGTGAGCAGTTGTGATGATTAGTGCTCATCTCATGAATCATCTGGTATTTCTACGACAGATACCTGAGATGCGATATAATAATATGAGTTATGGTTGAATGCATACATATTATCCTATCCATATCCATGTTTGTCCTGTGCCGTTAGAAATCAGTCAAAATTAGCTGAACTAACCATACATGTGTGTGGATAAACACATAGTCAGTTTTATCTGAAAAATTAGTGGAATCACGGAAAAGGGCTGTCTCTCAAAGAGGTATAATGAAAATTCAAACTTATAAATATAATATGCCTCTGTCACTGTGTGCATGTATGTGTTGCTGGAAAAGGAACAACGGTATTTTGAGTTAAAGTTTGCCTAAGGTCATCACATATGATAGAAAAAAAACACCGTTTTCGGTGGCCCTTGAGAGTGCAAGTTTGCATGCAAAATACATTGAATTAGACAAGGGCAATGCGCATTACAATAAAGCGCTAAAGTCTACAGTAGAAGGGTAGTCTATCTCTTTCATTATTTAGCAGCACGGAGGAATACAGCATGTCTACTCTATATCGCCATTTTGTCAAAAATATTGGTAAGCACGTAGGCGATCTGCCCATGTCCCGAAGTAATTTAGAAGGTGCCTTCGGGTGACAGCAATGACATACCATTTAATATAAGTCGAGCGTCTGTGCTGAAGTCACAGACAAGGTGAGCATTATGACGATGAAAATGACAAAGACAAATTCCTATCCATCCTATAATTGTCTTCTTTTGAAGCCCTTACGATAGAAGTATTTGGCTGAAAAAGGAAAAAAATAAACGGGGCAGGACTAATAGAAGTACGAGGTCTTGTTCACAAGTAGGTCAGTGGATTTTAAGATCACAGTCAAGCTACTTGAACGAAAACAAAGCATTTGCCTAAAATTAATTCAGATGCTCGGTAATTAGACTCATACATGAACTGAATTTCTATACTTAAATTCCCCCATTTGCATCCCTCGCCTTTTACTTCCAATAAACAACAACAATAAAATAAATGCAAGATCTATCTCACTTGAGCTCTGCGTTCCAGCTTCTAATTTCTTACCGAAATTACTTCTAATTTCTTTCTTCTTATCTGTATAAATGTGCAATTATTTGACAAAGAACCTTTTATCATCTTCTACAATAATATGTTTTAGTAGGTAGCGATCTGTAAGCATAACAAGTGCATAGTGCTACTTTGTGTATCTGAGTTTGTCTCGCATTCTAAACCGATATTTGAGACAGTGATCTAAGTAAAAACGTTCTTTCCCTATACTAGGAGCAAGCAAAGAAAGAGATAAATTGCCAATTTTACATACTAAGACAGAATTCATTCATTAATAGTGTACATTACAAGGCATAGGAATTCTTTTCTGATGTCGCAATTTCCTTTTGTATGGAACATATTTGTGTAACATAACAAAAGGCAGCTCTTCTTTAAACTGCTTTGAAAATGTAATCAATGATGTAAAGAAAGTTTCGAAAACAAATAAACACTTCCGCTAACTAGTAATTTTCTTTCATGGATGAACATTATAGCCTAAGTGTCTACATTGAAGAGTAATGAATGGTGAAAGACGTTTATAAGGTCAATGCGCATGTATAGTTTACGGTGCAATAGCAAGGTCTCTGGTGTCTGAGATTTTATTTCTGTAAGCCGTTATTCTGCCAGAAAGATTTACAGAGGCCACGAGCAGCAGAGCTTGTGACATTGAAAAATCGTATAAAACACAAGGACGCAGCACACAGTTTCGTTACTTTTTAAGTAAGGTTTTGATTATCCAAATTTAGAAGTGTCATTTACTGCAACATGATTAATATTTTGTTTAAAATTGGAGAATCCTTGATATTGGATATTTTTGAAGCGCATAGAAAAAGTCTAACGAGTCACACAATCTCAGCATCCCGATTATATTAGTTTTCTTACCAGACCGTACCTTCAAAACGTGATCATGGGGACAAGGACGACTGTAACTTTAGGGATTCAGAACCTGATGAAGCTGAAGTTAGGCTTTTCATAAACCACTCATAGGTACATACATTTTAGCATATCATTGAAAACATAAGATACTCTCTCATCAGGATTATTTAAGAAAATTTAGTTTTTGGGCCACATAACATTTTATCCACGTCAGCTACACAATATCAGATCTTTAAAAAATGAGCAATATAGCTACAACTGCCAGACCACATTTAGTTACTGATGTTATTCCTGGCTTTGAAATTAAAGAGGTTTTAGTGACCCCACATCCTATTGTTGATGATGATCTCCTCAAAGTCTTCGAGAATGTGGTCAACATTTGGTTGTGTCTGATCGTGTCCATGGTGGGTATAGTGACCAACGCCTTGGTCATCTTCACTTTCACCAGACAAGGCTTCAAAGACAGCGTGTCCGTCTCCTTGACCAGCATCGCCTCCGTGGACATGATCGTGTGCTTGACCGGCTGGGCTCACAGGTTGTACGGCTTTGTAGAATATTTCAACCCAGCCCTAGCTCAGAGCTGGAACAACGTCTGTAAAGTTGCTCTCCAAGGCACAAATCTCATCTTCAGTTTGATATCAGGTTGTTTAGCATCCTACGTTGCCATTGAAAGATGTGTCTGTGTCAGTTTTCCTTTTGATGTTAAGATATGGTTTACTCCTAGTGGAACCCTTATCGTCACGTTGGTAATATCTGGGGTAGTGTTCAGCTCTGCAATGATCGTGTATGTGACAAGGAGGATATTTCCAGCGTTCAGCTCTGACTTCAACCAAACAATACTAACCTTCGACTATTCTAGACGAGTGATTGCTAATGAGGAATCAGTCATGGGATATTACAGTATCATTTCCATGGTGTGGCCATTTGTATCTTTTGCTATAAGTCTTTTCTGCACTGTTGTCATCATTGCTAAACTGAGAGAGTCGTCCAAGTTTCGAGCCAGCAGTTCTGCTCAAGTTTCTCTCTCCAAGAAACAACAGATCTCCCAGAAAGATACCAAAGTGGCTAAAATGTTAGTGATGGTAATATTGGTGTATCTTTTTGCCTTGTTACCACGCTTAGTCTACTATACAATGAAATTGACAGACACAGAGTTTTCTCGCGTGGGTAGGAAACAGAACTTTTTGTTGACTTGGCTTCACATTGTCTCTCTTATGAACATGGTCAACTCGTCGGTGAACTTTTTTATATATGTCAAGATGAGTACAAGTTTTCGAAGATTTTTTTTGTATAAAGTGTGCTCTTAAGAGCTTGAAACTTCCTGGAGAATAAATATTTCCTCTAGTGACTTGTGGAGATGAACTCTGATGAATACTTGTAAAGATAGCTGTACATTAAGTAAAAATGGTCGTATATGAAGACTTGTAAAGATAGTTATATATAAAGATTTGTAATTATGTAATGTTGAAGATTGGTAAGACAACTGTGTAATGAGACTTGAAAAGATAATCGTGGATGGAGACTTGTGAAAGAACCACGTTGAAGACTTGTAACAAAAGCAGTGTATGTAAACTTCTACTTGAAATCATTTACCGAGAAGTGTGAAAATAACCGCATTGAAGACTTGCAAAGATGGCCATATACGAAGAAGTGTGAAAATAATCATGATTGAAGACTTGTAAGACGCCGTACATAAAATATGTAAAATTGGTCTAATATAAAGACATAATATACTGATGAGCGTATATAATGACTTATAAATATGGCTGTATAAAGTTGTATAGGGAAAATTGTAAAGTTAGCCAAGTGTGAAGCCATGTAAGGATAACGGCATATTGAGACTTGTACAGAAGGACACTGGAAGCAGACAGTGCTAGGTAACTCCAATTCCCAAAAAGATGTTTCCAGCTGAATTAGAATAATTATGGAAAAAAAAAACAACCAAACAACTTTTAAGTGCCGAGCCCAATAAGTCTCATTTTCTTAAAAGTATCAGTAAAAAAGCCAATTACCCACTGCATTAAAACCAATGTCCGATGTTAAATAGCTCTAAGAACGGTATCTGACGCATCTAAATGGTTTTAAAATGGTCATCTGAATGTCCCAGAGGTACCGCTATGGAACCGTTTAATATAAGAAGTCTTCCGAATGGTCTGACGTCTGTATCGTTTAAGTCATCATTATTATTATTATTATCATCATCATTATCATCATCATTGTAAAATAAGCGAACATTTTGAAACACTACTTGAATCCGCCAACTTTAATGGAAATTTAAGAAATGCTAAAGGGTAAAACAGTTTAAATGCTTTGGCAAAGACCCTCTTCGGTAGAAATATAATGAATGAATAAATGAATGAATGAAATTTTAGTGAACGCAGTCATATAAAGAAGGTGAACAGTTTAAAAACGTGTAAAGGTAGGTGAAGTAGAAATTAGGTTTAGGTTAACATTAGAGCAGGGTCTTAAAATAGCTGTTAATGATGTGAGTTAGGAGGAGATTACAAGAATTCCAGACTTTTTTTTCGAACGATGCCAACTCGCATAATAAAAGCTTCATTGAGCAATTTAATAAAAATTTCTTCTCTAACCACAGGAATTTTCCGAGATGACCAAGACTAGTCTGCAGGTCTGGTGCCATCACTGTGCTCAAATTATATACTGTTTACGGTGGGAATCCTTCGGTTAGATTTTTTACAATTTTAAATTACATAAAAAGGGGTTAAAAATCTGGCCTTCTTTTGCAGATCACAGGTCATCCGCTGAAGCCATTGGGAAACACTGCCTGCAACAATTATTTTTTTAGAAATTCAAAACTATATTTAACCACTTTTGCGGTGTGGTTTCATGTTATATGATTATTTCTACACAATCTGTCCAAAGGACAGATTTTTATACTCTGCTACTAACGACTCGGATAGTCCAACTTTTTTTGACCAATTAGGCTCCTGCAACCCAGAGGGACAGTCCCTACCACCTCTCAGAAACATCGTTTCCTCAGTCAAGGGCCCCACAACAAAAGCTGCTTACTGGCTAGATAGTGTTCTTGCCCCTTTGGTACTGCAGTACTGTGGCTAACATTGGTGCAAAGACACTATACACATCCTTTCAGACCTAGAAACCTTAAATAAAACCTCAGCTCCATTCTCCAATACTCACAAATTAGTCACCATTGACGTCATAGATATGTACAGTAGCATACCCTATCACGATGGCGTCGAAGCGTGCAAAGATGCATTCACTAAACTTTCTTCCTTTTCAGCTGGTCAGATAGATGGCATTTGTTTACTCATCAACTATGTACTTGACAAAACGTTTTCCAATTTAAAGATCAGTTTTACAGACAAAAAAGAGGTACTGCTATGTGTCCTTCCTTCGCACCAGCTTATGCAAATCTTTTCATGGCTTACTTTTGGCAAAAATCTGTCAAAAATTTAAACACTATTCATCCCGCCCGGATGAAAAGATATATTGATGATATTGTGGCAATCTTCGATGCCACAGACTCTGATATTTCTAATTTTGCCATGACATTGACCAGTGTCATACCTCAGTCAAATTTACAGTTTTCTCTCCTTCTGTTTCTGTTCCTTTTCTTGATTGCCGCATCCATCTTTCACATACTAAATTGCATTCTGATGTGTATTTTAAACCTATTGATTCGCATTGCTACTTGTCACCTCTCTCCAATCATCCTAAGCATGTTTTTCACTCAATTAAATTGTTTACAGCCAGGATATGCGCATTCGCCGTATCTGCTCTAAAGTTGACTAGTCTATTTCCTGAACAGAATGCAAGAATTTCGTTGTCATCTTGTAAATAGTGGCTATAAACCAAAGTTCTTTAACCCTATCATTTCCAAAGTTTCCCCTCAAACCCAGATCCACTTTTCTCCAGTACAACATTCACAAAGAACAAAACGAGAGGATCACTTACGTCAACACCTTTCATCCCAAAATGTCAAACCTCCAAACCACCCATGAAAAATACCGACCTATTCTGCACGCCTCTCAAAAATTGACTACTCTCTTCCCACACAAACCATTGATAGCCTTGAGACGTACAGCCAACATTGGTAATATTCTCATAAAACCAAATCCCGAGACTGGGGTAATTAATAATTATGTGGTGTCCATGTGGACCCTTTGTTCCGCCTATTATGCTTCTTTTTAAGTTTGAACTGGTCATAGTCCTGCTCTACTGGTCTTTTTATAGTACTACGGTATCTACTTTTAGCCTCCTCATTTTTCTGAGTCTTCTTTCTCCATGAACACTTTGAAATTCATTTACCCTACGACTCCTTACCCATACATTTCAGTTTATATTTAACCTGATAAAGAATCACATTTTCATTCGAATATTCGTAATTATTTTATAGCATTATATAAGTCCATTTTATATTTAAAAATATTAAAGTAGATTTCTTAAGCCTTTGCTGGTTTGGACAGACTTTTTTTTTCATTTTTTAAAAATGTGTTCTAAATGATGATGATGATGATGATGATGATGATGATGGCTCACACAACACGGACATCATTCAAAAGTCATGTCGCATTAAATGATTCCATAACGGCGCCTTTGGGATTTTTAAATGAACATTTTGAAACCAGTAGTATGCATTAGATAATGGGCTGAGAGCCATGCTAAATGATAATTCAGACAATGGTTTTGAAGCAATGGCTAATTAGCTTCAGTATCGATACTTTTTAAAAAATGAAAGCGTTTTAGCCCGACACCTAGAGGTTGGTTTTTTTTTTTCTTATATATTATTGTAGTTCAAATGGAAACATTTTCATGGGAATAGGAATTACTTGGCATTGACAGCTTCCAGGCTTCTTCTGTCTTGGTCTTAATACACGGTTATCTTTACAAGACTGAACACATCGCTATCTTTACAATGCGCCATATATCATATATATCATTATTCATAATCATTACCTTCTATAGCGCTAAAATACACTCACGCGTAGAAGAGTCTTCTAGGGCGCTTTACGCTTATGGTGATAGTAAATGTAAAAACGTACACACACACACACACTCCCGTCAGATCCATCTAGTCTAGAAGAATATCACCAGACATAGTATACGTCTAAACACTACGTATGGATACTTATGAGTGAGAGGCAGACCGGTCTAATCCACATGTTGGGTGCACTTTTGAGAAAATCGCATCTTTTAAAGTTTTGTCTACTTCAGAACTTTTTAAAATTCATAAAATCTCTCATAAATGAGGTTTCAATTTCGGACCAACGTCTAAGGATTCAGAGAGGCGTTTCTGACTTGTCAGGAGTATCGCATTCATAATGCAGATAGTATTTTCATTAAATATTCGAGAATTGTGGGTTAGTTATTAGTTAAATTTCCTTATCAAAGAAACCTTACCCACAAAATGTGATTTAGCGTCTAAATTTCGTAAGATTATTTTGAGACAAAGAGACCCAAGCCACCGAGGTTTTTACAATGTATGTTAATACATTTAGTTTCCATTCAAGTCTTGAAAATGAACAAAGCTGAAGAACACATTTTGAAATTAATTATCCTGACTGTAAATATTTTGTACCGTAACAACAAAAAAAAAAGACTCTATTAGAAACTCTCGTGATTAGTATGGTAAATCCACTCCCCACCCCCTCACCCTCCCCCATAAAACACAATCACAGTCTTTGAAAAACATGTGCATGTAACCCTGTAGTGCCCAGCGTATCAGATCTGATACATTTCGTGGAACAAAGAAAAGGCAAACCAAGATCATCACCCCACCATAATAGTGTGAAGTCGCATGAGCGGGCATTAGCCTGGATATGAGACATATATAAACCGCATTATTATTATTATTATTATCATTGTGATGCTTGTTCCAGCATAGTGGATCCAGAAGTGATCCAAAAACTGAAGCTCGGACATTTTGTGCCATTGTAAATAGGGCTGAGCACTAGAGGGTTAAACAGTCATTACAGATTACAAACATCCAACGTCTAAAAGGCATACGTTCACCCCTGGTCAAATTTCTGAACTGAAGAAACCCATCACTATATAGTACACGGAATAATTATACAAAAAAATGAACATTTTGATGCTGAGATGATGGTATCTAGAGAAACGGAAATAAACATTTCCCAGTTTTCAGTTTATTTTTTTAACTCCTACTAACAAATATTTTTTGACCACATTTATCATGTACACTCTTTGACACATATTGTAGGATAAAGGTGATACCAAATTTGTATTTATAGAGATTCCATCATTTTGAGTGTGCAAACTTTCCAGTAAGGACAAAAAAAAGGACCAGCTGAGTAACCAAAAATACAAATGTTCGCATTAAAAAACTCTCAAAAGCATGATATTCAAAAATCTGTCCGTATCTAGTCAAAGATCTTATATTTAAGAAATAATACTCAAACTATGAAAGTGCAGATTGAGAAATGGCTGTGATTGAGGATTGTGATGGTAAAACCACACTCTACAAATTTATTATTGTTATTTTAACAAACATGTATCAATATAACTGTATGAACATTTGACGGAAAGAAATAAATTACAATACATATTTTGCCGATTACCACTAGATCAGTAAAGTTAGTGGAATGAAGATTCAGTAACAAGTAACAAAACTACAGTCTTCGTAGTGCTGGAACTTAATTTCTAGAATATCACCTCTCACATTCCCCATCCCCATCCCCNCCCCCCCCTTTTCAGACTACAAATTTTGACATTCTTTATCCTGAAGTAAATCATTTGTTTCGTAAAAAATCTCTATTAGGAATTTTCGTGATTAGTACGAGCATCCTAAAAAACACATGGTCATAGGGAAAACACTTGACTGTAGGCAATAAAACCATCATTCCAGACACGCTGACATCAACCAATACTTCAGGTATTTTAGCTTTAGAAGCAAACACATAATAGCACATGCATTTGAGAGCATATTACCAACTTATTCATAACAATTAACAGACTTGTACCAATACGACGTGATGAGCGTTTAATTTGAAGGAAAGTTACGAATCACAGTGACATTAATAATCAATCGACCAATTGGTGAAAGGAAGATATTGATTACAGGTGTCGAGACTACAGCTCACGGAGTGCTATAATACCCAAAGACCTAGTAAATTTCAACCACTATTTACAAACAAATTACAAACAATCAAATAGACATCCTGTTGACAATCATCCCTTTGATTATGGACCCTTAGGGTAGGTATTTCTATACAGGATTTGCTTTCGACGTTTAGTTGCTTTCGTATGTTGAAAATCTTTGAATGTGGCTTTTCATCTGGTCAGTTTTCGTCAGTCCTAGGCGTTATTCTGGTAGGTCGATGCTTGCCTCCTTGTCATAAGGACAATCTTGTTTTTTGCTAAGGTTCTGGTTCTCTAGATGAACGCAGACAAGGGTGCTTTAAGAATACAACTGTTCGCAGATTTGCAGGCACTCAAAATCTGTTCGTAAGTAGTTTTTCATGGATGTTTGTCTCGCTGAGGTTGTGGATTATTTGGTGAAATGTTAATTAAAATAGCCTAAGCCTAACGATGCGGATCAATTCATTATCACGAAACATATTGTACATTTTGAGATGCAGTGGTCTGCAGCATTCAGAATACCAAATGTGTCAGAGAAGGTAGTTGGTTCTTATGTACTTTCTCAGTGACGGCATGGCAAAGGGAACTAAGCCACATACTTTGTAGCAGATTGGGCTAATCAACGTCATGTTGTGGAAGAGAGGACTATACCATTATTTTAGATCATGTTGCTAGGGAAAAAAAGCCTCAAGTTTGGCCATGTGGGTTAATTCGTGCCCTTGTTTCCTGAAAAGTACTTGTTATTGAGCTTTAATCGTGAAAACTATCGAAAGACAATGTCCCCAATAGCCCGCCCTCAATTTTTTATAATTTATTGGATAAAACCGGTTCGCTTCTCATGTTTCCTTTTATCGTAGAGCTACCATTGTGAAATATATCGATGGACCCTCATTAAAATCTCTTTTTTTTCAGTTTTGTGGGTTACACTGGTCTGTTTCTCAGATATCCCTGTATTATGACGTATACCCAACTAAATAACATTGTTTTGAGCCTTTTTCTAAACTGAGCGATGTCTTTACTTTCTCTAAAGTTGTTACTTAGATTGTTTCACAGTTTGGGGGCATAGATTGAAAATGCTCTTTCACCCATTGCTATTCTAGACTTGGATATATGAAACTGGTTGGCATTCGAAGACCTTAGTAAGCATGGTGAAACATATTTGCTTACTAATTCACAAAGGTACAGAGGTGAACTTCCATTCAGACTTTTGTATGTAATACAAAGAATTGTGAACTCAGTTCTCTCTTTCAGGGGTAACCAGTGTAGGTTCTTGAAGACAGGTTGTTCTGAAGTTTTTGTCAATATATGACCATCTTTCATTTATACACAGATAGCGCTTTCCATGTCTTTATATATGATCATCTGTGTACATTTTCATTCAAAACAAATTTAACACATTTCATGAACGGCTATCCTTACAAATCTTCATAGATGGTTATTGTTACAATTCTATGTACATGGTCATCTTAACAAGTCTTCAACGCCGCTATCTTCACACTTCTTGATACATTATTTTTTTTTTTATGAGTTTTCGTACATGGCTATCATTACAAGTAATTTTACATGGGTACTTTCACACTTCTTCATACGTTTTACAAATCTTCATACACCATCTTCACTACAAGTCTTCAGCGCGATTATTTTCACAAGCCTTAATACATGGCTATCTTTAAAAGTCTCAATACACAGCTGACTTTATCAATCTTCATTAGCCTACATCATTACAGATCTTCACCATATACAGCCATCTTTACAGGCCTTCATCCGTGGTCATCTCGACAGGTCGTCAGACGAAATATTTATCTTCCGGGGTACTTCAAGCACAAAGTATACAGGAAAGTTCTCCTGAAACTTGTACTCATCTTGACGTATATAAAGAAGTTCACCGAAGAGTTGGCCATATTCATGAGGGAAACAATGTGAAATGCAATCCAAAACAGGTTCTGCTTCCTGCCTCCAATAGAAAACTCTGCGTCTGCCAGTCTCGTGGTGTAGTAGATTAGACGTGGTAATAAAGCAAAAAGGTACACCAATATTACCATCACTAACATTTTAGCCACTCTGGTGTCTTTCTGGGAGATCTGTTGTTTCTTGGAGAGAGAAACTTGAGTAGAACTGCTGACTCGAAACTTGGACGACTCTCTCAGTTTGGCAATGATGACAATAGTGCAGATAAAACTCACAGCAAAAGATGCAAATGGCCACACCATGGAAATGATACTGTAATACCCCATGACTGCTTCTTTATCAGCAATCACTCGTCTCGAGTACTCGAAGTTTAGTATTGTCTGGTTAAACTCAGAGCTGAAAGCTGGATATATCCTGGATGACACAGACACGATCATGGTAGAACCGAATACCACAGCAGATATGATCAACGTGACGATTACGGTTCCCCTAGAAGTAAACCATATCTTGACATCAAAAGGAAAACTGACACAGACACATCTTTCAATGGCAACGTAGGATGCTAAACAACCTGATATCAAACTGAAGATGACGTTTATGCCTTGGAGACCAACTGTAGAGACGTTGTTCCAGCTCTGAGCTAGGGCTGGGTTGAAATATTCTACAAGGCCGAATAACTTGTGAGCCCAGCCGGTCAGGCACACGATCATGTCCACGCAGGCGATGCTAGTCAAGGAGACGGACACGCTGTCTTTGAAGCCTTGTCTGGTGAAGGTGAAGATGACCAAGGCGTTGGTCACTATACCCACCATGGACATGATCAGACACAACCAAATGTTGACCACATTCTCGAAGACTTTGAGTAGATCATCATCAACAATAGGATGTGGGGTCACTAAAGCCTCTTTAATTTCAAAGCCAGGAATAACATCAGTAACTAAATGTGGTCTGGCAGTTGTAGCTATATTGCTCATTTTTTCGATGTAATATTGTGTATCTGACGTAGATAAAATGTAAAGTGCCCCAAAAACTAGAATATATTCTTAATAAACCTGATGAGAGAGTATCTTATGTTTTCAATGATATCCTAAAATGTATGTACCTATGAGTGGTTTATGAAAAGCCTAATTTTAGCTTCATCAAGATTTGAATCCCTGAAGTTGCAGTCGTCTTCGTCCTCACGATCACGTCCTGAAGGTACGGTCTCATAAGAGAACTAATGTAAGCGGGATACTGAGATTGTGTGACTCGTTAGACTGTTTCTATGCGCTTAAAAAATATCCAATATCAAGGATTCTCAAATTTAAGACATAAAATATTGATGCAGTAAATGACATATGTTGAAATTGGATAATCAAAACCTTATTTAAAAATTAAGGAAACTGTTTGCTGCGTCCTTGTGTTCTATACGATTTTTTGATGTCACAGGCTCTGATGCTAGTGCCCTCTATAAATCTTTCTGGCAGAATAACGGCTTACAGAAATAAAATCTCAGATACCAAAGACCTTTTTATTGCACCTTAAATTATACATGCGCATTGACCTTATAAACGTCTTTCACCATTCATTACTCTTCAATGTAGACACTTAGCCTATAATGTTCATCCATGAAAGAAAATTACTAGTTAGGTGAAGTGTTTATTTGTTTTCGAAACTTTCTTTACATCAATGATTGCATTTTCAAAACAGTTTAAAGAAGAGCTGCCTTTTGTTATGTTACACAAATATTATGTTCCATACAAAAGGAAATTGCGACATCAGAAAAGAATTCCTATGCCTTGTAATGTACACTATTAATGAATGATTTCTGTCTTAGTATCTAAAATTTGCAATTTTTCTCTTTCTTTGCTGGCTCCTAGTATAATGAAAGAACGTTTTTTACTTAGATCACTGTCTCAAATATCGGTTTAGAATGCGAGACAAACACAGAAACACAAAGTAGAACTATGCACTTGTTATGCTTACAGATCGCTACCTACTAAAACATTGTCATATTATTGTACAAGATGATAAAAGCTTCTTTGTCAAATAATTGCACATTTATACAGATAAGAAGAAAGAAATTAGAAGTAAATTCGGTAAGAAATTAGATGCTGGGACACAGAACTGAAATTGGATAGATCTTGCATTTGTTTTATTGTTGTTGTTCATTGGAAACTGAAAGGCCAGGGATGGGGACTGGGGAATTTAAGTATAGAAATTCAGTTCAGGTATGAGTCTGATTACAGAGCATCTGAATTAATTTTAGGCAAATGTTTTGTTTTCGTTCAAGTAGCTTGACGGTGATCTTAAAATCCACTGACCTACTTGTTAACAAGACCTCGTACTTCTATTAGTCCTGCCCCGTTTATTTTTTTCCTTTTTCAGCCAAATACTTCTATCGTAAAGGCTTCAGAGGAAGATAATTATAGAATGGATAGGAATTTGTCTTTGTCATTTTCATCGTCATAATGCTCACCTTGTCTGTGACTTCAGCACAGACGCTCGACTATTATATTAAATGGTATGTCAATGCTGTCACCCGAAGGCACCTTCTAAATTACTTCGGGACATGGGCAGATCGCCTACGTGCTTACCAATATTTTTGACAAAATGGCGGTATAGAGTAGACATGCTGTATTCCTCCGTGCTGCTAAATAATGAAAGAGATAGACTACCCTTCTACTGTAGACTTTAGCGCTTTATTGTAATGCGCATTGCCCTTGTCTAATTCAATGTATTTTGCATGCAAACTTGCACTCTCAAGGGCCACCGAAAACGATTTCTTTTTCTATCATATGTGATGACTTTAGGAAAACTTTAACTCAAAATACCGTTGTTCCTTTTTTAGCAGATTTCAAAGTATGTATCTGCAACACATACATGCACACAGTGACAGAGGCATATTATATTTATAAGTTTGAATTTTCATTATACCTCTTTGAGAGACAGTCCTTTTCCGTGATTCCACTAATTTTTCAGATAAAACTGACTATGTGTTTATCTACACACATGTATGGTAAGTTCAGCTAATTTTGACTGATTTCTAACGGCACAGGACAACAATGGATATGGATAGGATAATATGTATGCATGCAACCATAACTCATATTATTATATCGCATCTCAGGTATCTGTCGTAGAAATACCATATGATTCATGAGATGAGCACTAATCGTCACAACTGCTCCCACCACTATCACTTGTTATGTAGAAAGTGATCAAGATTCACACCACTTCAGGGACCAACATATTAGTACTGTACAATGGCTGTCAAGTAGATCAGCCAAAGGAAGGGCATGGGTGTTTCTGAGGGCAAAGACAAGCCTGGGTCAAGCTCGAGACTGGGGTAATTAATAATTATGTGGTGTCCATATGGGTTAGTTAAAACTGAACATGTCTGTATGACTGTGTGGATTACAGGTTGACAATGAGCCAGCAGGAAACAATAACATAAGAGTAAAACCTCAAGATCTGGCGTTTGACTATAATGTCGAGTTTGTGGGTGACCGAGAAAGATTTCGCTTAGGAAATTTAAAGCAGCGTGGTCGAAAGATTGCGGCGTTGGATTCAAAATGCAAAGGTGGTGGGTTCGATTCTCGATCATGTTGTATGTGATTTGGAAAGGAATTTTATTCACATGGTCCTAAGTTAACTTATGTGTAAATATGTACTTGATAAAAGGCAGTGAAATTTGATGTCAGAGTGTTAATGATCGGTGCCTATAAATAGCAGCTGCACTGTATACTATCCAGGGCTGAACTGAACTGAACTGAACTGAACTTTATTTCCAGATTGCAATATAGATAATAATGTGGAAAGAAAAACAAACGGTAATGCTGAATTATTTAGGAAGGAGAACGGGAAAAAGGAAACGGCTCAAATGCCTCCATGATTTTTTCTAACAAAAGGAGAAAGAATATGAATGCTGTAGTTTTGGTTGTCGATTAAGAGTAATTTTATTTTGAAGATGTTAGGCTTGTCCTGAAATAAGTTTGGTAAGAAATTGTCCTCGTTCTTTTTAAAGCCTGAACATTCGAAAATGTAGTGAAATTCGTCGCCCACAGGACACACAGAGAACATAATCTGTCTATGAGTGGGGTGTTGATCTATCTCTCACTTTCCACTGGTAATCTATGGTTGCTTAGACGGAATTTTGTCATAGTCGTTTCGAGTTCGAAAGGTAAAATATCAAGGTATGCATCCATCCGAATACGGTTCTTGAAAATTCTGTAGAAGCGAGATTTACTAGATGACTCAATATCATTTCTCCATGTCTGAAAAAACTTATCATTGATTCTGTTTTTAATCTTTTTTGATAAGCGTCATGAACTTTCATGTTCAGTTTTGTAGGAGGTAAAAAAAAAATGGAATAGCATAGGTGGTTTAAAGCTCTTTTGATGATTTCAGATACTGTGAGGAAAATAGAGTTTTCATTAAGATTAAAGATGGACTGAATCAGTTTACAAGACAGCTGATTTTGGTTGTTTGTCGATGTGAGCGTAATCCAAAAAGACAATACTCTTGCTGCAATGTCAACATTAAGTGGCATGCAACCAGTTTTTCCATAAACCATATATGCGGGAGTTGACTTGTTGACACACAGAATTCTTTTAAGACATTGGAGATAAATTTTTTCAAGCATGAGAAAGTTCTCGAAACAGAATATTTTTGAACGGTACGAAAGAACCGGCTTTACAATAGTATTGAGAATATGAATTTGACAGCTAACAGAAAGATTAACTTGTTTTGACTGTTTTACTATACTGTAGGTCGCTCTTCTAGCTTGCTCCAGATTATGTTTTATAACGTTGAGATACTTCCCATTTTTACTGAGCACCAAGCCAAGATATTTAAAGATTTTTACTTTCTCAAGGATATGACCGTTTAACTGTAGTTCGCTCGTCTAGCTTGCTCCAGATTATGTTTTATAACGTTGAGATACTTCCATTTTTACTGAGCACCAAGCCAAGATATTTAAAGATTTTTACTTTCTCAAGGATATGACCGTTTAACTGTAGTTCGTTCTTCTAGCTTGCTTCAGATTATGTTTTATAGCATTGAATATCCTTCCCATTTTTACTGAGTGTAACATTTGTGATGCTNGCTCCAGATTATGTTTTATAACGTTGAGATACTTCCATTTTTACTGAGCACCAAGCCAAGATATTTAAAGATTTTTACTTTCTCAAGGATATGACCGTTTAACTGTAGTTCGTTCTTCTAGCTTGCTTCAGATTATGTTTTATAGCATTGAATATACTTCCCATTTTTACTGAGCACCAAGCCAAGATATTTGAATTTTTTACTTTCTCAAGAATATGACTGTTTAATTTCATGTTTGTTCTTGTCTTTACCAAATACAAGAGTTCTAGATTTCGCAGCGTTGACTTTTAATTTCCAAGTGTTACACTGTTCGGAAAATATTTGCAATGCGTACTGAATGTCGTTTTCGGATGTAGCCAACAGCACGTTGTCATCAGCATACAAAAGAATAAACATTTGTAATATCACAAGTCCAGTGTCTGGATTAAGTATGTCTACTTCTTTAGAGTTTCTGGACATTAGAACATCTTCTAGATCATTAAGAAACAGTGTAAAAAATAAACAAGATAAATTATAGCCTTGCTGTATACATGTGTTACAAATATATTCGATCTCAGGTCACAGCATTTTATATATGATTTAGTTTCGCTGTACAGTGACTGCACAAGTCGTAAAAACTTTCCTTGAATGTTTTTAATCAGGGAGATGAGCGCGTCATCGAATGATCAGTTGGTGAGGGGCTGATAGTAATAGTGTGAGGCTGTGTGAGAGGGCAATGAAGACTTAGAGTCCTAATTATTTTTTTTTCAAAGACCAGATTACTGCTGTCCACTGTATCACCAAGCAGTTTGGTCACAAGCTTTATTTTAACTCCAGATTGCTTAGAATAGATACTATAATTTAATCAAACAACAGATGAAGAGCTCTACAGTTAACACTTATAGTCTCAGTGTACTTTGATAATCAGAACTGCACTGAATATCCTATAACACTGGCGCACGATTTTCAGAATGTAGAGTATAATACCAGAAAGCAGTAAATAGAGTAACAGGCAAAAAGGTTTTTGTCTGGGATTTAGACGCACTGTTCAGCAGAGCCACCCAGACTATGTTAGGGAAATTGGCTGTTATTTAGATTTAGGTGTGGTCTTGTACAATTCTCATTTATTTTTCCTCGGCTGTGTCGTTTTTTCCAATGATAAAAACCTATAATAACTGATACACGGTTTTAAGTAGTTTGTTTCTCATGTAAACCAAATAAAGATGAGTAGATTACCATCATGACGATGATGATGATGATGATGATGATGATGATGATGATGATGATGATGGTAGTGTAGCTGTTTTTGTGATTTCTTTTCTTTATTCTTCTTTCGTCTCCTTTTTATCATGTACTATTTTATGTACATATAGGCATTTGTTTTATTTAGCCTCACTTTCTCTTTTGTTTAGTGTTTGGTTGTTGTTTTTTTTACTGATCAGTGATGATGATAATGATGATTATGATGATGATGATGATGATGATGTTGTTGATCCACAGATACTCAGTTATAACAAACAATAAATCAGTACCGGTAGGGGAACACTTCAACTCCCCTGGCCACAGCGGTGTGAGGGACTTGATGCTCCAAGGCATAGAAGTTGTCAATTCCCCCAGTGGGACTGCCCTTAACGAGCAGAAGTCCTACTGGATGTGGAACCTGGGTCTCACCGCTGCCGGGGAGGTCTTAACATTGAAGAGCCCCACTTCAATAACCTTCCTTTTGAAAATTGATTCCCCCNCCCCCCCCCCCCTTCCCTCCTCGTGGGATTATGCTTCATAAATAAGCCAGCCTGGATTCTCCCTCGATTTTCATTTAAATCCTATTCCCGTATTTTATATTATGCCCACCTTGCATTACCTGTACTTTTAATAACGATAATATTATGTTAGTGATAGCGTGTAGTTAGGCCCCCTCCATTCGTAGATATTTTTTTTTTATTATTTTTTTACTATCGAGATATACCAAGCTTGTCTCTTTTTAATATATGATTTCCTAACTTGACACGCTGCTTTCTCCACCTTCCACCTATTTTATTGACTGCTTGGAGCTCAGTTTTTCTTGGGGGAGCCCATCATACTCACTCCCCCCTTTTACACACACGTCTCCTCTTCTTACCTTAATTCACTCCTGTACCACCTGTTTTATCCCGTGATCCAGGTTCAATTCTTATCGTCTTTACCAGCTATTTTAAGACTGTCTCACGTAATCGATCATAACTGACTTTTAACTCACTCTTCCATGCTTGTCTTTTCTTTTTCTTCTTAATGTGGTTGCTTTTATTGTGAAAGTTTTAACTCTTGTTTCATTTCTATTGATAAAGGCCTTAGAGCCGAAAAGTTTGGATGTCATTTTTTATCTTAATTCTTTGCTAGGGTTTTAATAAATTTCCTGAATTAAGGTTGAGCTTTTAATTTTTCTCAGTTTTAAATGATGATGTTGTTGATGATGTTCTCAGTAAATCTTAACAGCTCCCATCTTACCATCAAATTTTAATTTCAGATCAATAGAAATTCTACCGTAGCCACGATGGCCTTAACATCGAAGAACCCCTTTCCATCAATCTCTCTATTGAACATTAATCCTCTGCCCTCTCCCTCCTCGTGTGGTATTGTTAGTTTACTGTGGGTGAGAATATCAGGGGTGCGTTTCCGTTTATTTCATATTTGTCTTGCTAGTCTCAGATAACCAATCAGCTTAATCTAGGACAATCTATAGGTGGAGCTATAGAGTTAAGCAATGTACAAGTTCCAGTCCGTGGGTTGTCAGACTTGCCCTGGCTCTTTTGGATTTTTGACTTTTTTAAAAAGGCCTTGGCTCCCAAATAACTGACTGGTTCTTTGCTCCCTTTGCTCCGTTGTGGCTCCACCAGACTTTAGGTCAACATTTACATTCTTATATAAAAAGTGCTTGCAATTCTCTATAATGTTCCACTTATGGTTTCGCTCTTTTCTGGCTTTTTTTTTCATATCGTTAGCGACGTGATTCTAACGCCCAAGCGCCAAAAATTTCGAAAATTAGTTAGTAAACCCTCTGTATAGTACACACTTTAATACACATTATGTTAAAATCCTGGGTTCGAAAGAATGTTGTAAAGTGTTCTAATGTTTGAATAAATCATTCGCCCATATCCAGGACCTCCCAGTTTCGACGCAATTCAACCGCTCAGACGCCAGGTAGGCTGCTTATGACGCATGGGCGATTGAATCACGTCGATTTATTGATTGGGAGTGGAGTCTACCTGGTGCGTGGGCGGAGTCAACAGTGTGACCGTCGCCAGTGTGGGGCGGTACTTAACAATAACGCCAAAAGAACGTTTCTATCTTTAAAGAGATCTCCTCAAATCATATCGCATTAATGACCAGAATGTCTAATCTGGACGATGAAATCAAAGAAAATGTTAATGCCGCCGAAACCGAGTCGGTAAGTTGTGGTGAAAGGTACTGACGAAGTAAAGATTAGAAAGTCTGCTTTAATGATTGATAGCCAAGGTGGTCTGAGTTTCTTTTTCGGAACACTCTTTGGTCGATGGGTGTATAAATTTGGGATACTGATCAAGAAATTTATTTCTTAGTTCATTCTGATGGTGCACTTCTTGGAGTATGCATCATTCTTAAATCATGGATCCACTGAGCAGAGCTGGGAAGATACTCAAACTGTCACTCGAAAAAAGCAACGCACCAACATCATCAAATAGTACTTCGTGTCCAGCAAAGTTTAATCTTTCTCCTGGGACTACCGATACAATTCTTGAAAACGTTATTCTCAATGATACAGAGGATTTGGATATCAATGTGGATCTATTCAACATTTCATCAGACCAGTCGCTACTGACTTCAACACCCAAAGGAGAGCAACGTTCAGAGGAAGCATTATGTCCTGTCCATGCAGCTAAACAACCTCCCAATTCTCTACCCGCAAACCTTTCAGCATCTCCCGTAACTTCTGATCCAGCACTTCAAGGTACTGCCGCCGAGTTATATCATCCATCACAGGATCCCACGACTTCTTCTGCAGAGTGACGATTGAAATTGAGGATGTAACTACTGCCACTGTTAATTCTGAGCCACAAGAAATTGCAGACGCTGCTTTTCTTGAAAATGTTACAGCGGATGAAGAATCAATCCACAAAACTCCAAAACGCCAAAAATTGGGTCCTAAAGAGTGGAAACAAAACAAAAGAAAAGAACACCGTCAGAAAGGTCAATCCTACATCTCCCAACGGGGAAAAGAGATACCAGCACGTGAAATGAAAGCGCCTTGCTCATGCAAATCCCAGTCAACGAAATTTCGGGAATTCACCCACGAGGACAGGGTAGCAATCTTTGAATATATATGGACCCTAACAGATGATGCTAAAGGGCTTTCATCACCGGACTTATTCAACAAATTCCAGTGAAACGCAGGAGGGTGTCTACGGATTCCCCAAGCAGGCTTTGGACTCTTCAGTTTAATTTGAAACGGATCACTGGTGACATTCTCCCCGTGTGCAAATCAATGTTTTTGAATACTACTGCACTTACACAGTGGTTTATTCGAAGCTGTTTCCAAGAAAATTCTCAGGATTTGGAGACCGAAGCTCCACGATCATCATACTATAAAAGAGCAGATGATGACAAACTCTTTCTTCAGAATGAATTCTTCGAGAAACTGAACAAGATGCCGTCACACTATTGCCGGCAAATTACAGGTAAACTGTATCTAGAATCCCACTTTCAAAGTCTGGCAGAACTTTATAGGGAGTACAAAACTAAATGTGAAGAGGAAACTCGGAATGTACTCTCTCTGACAACATTCAAGGAACTTTTTCATAAGAGCAATCTTCCATTACATGTTCCTCGGAAAGATCAATGTGATGTGTGTGTTTCACATCAGGAAGGAAAATTGCCTCAAGAGGTTTGGGAAAAACATATCAAATCCAAAGAGCGAGCCAGAGAAGAGAAGGAACATGACAAGAAGCAAGCCCAAAATTCCATTGATGGGACAAGAGTATGCGCAGTATGCATGGATTTAGAAGCAGTTCTGCTAGCGCCGTCCTTGAAAGCATCCGCACTGTATTACAGGACCAAATTAGCAGTGCATAACTTTACTCTATTCAGTTTGGTCACCAAAGACGTTAAGTGCTACGTTTGGCATGAAGGCGAAGGAGCACTGACTGCCAATGAATTCTCATCTTGTGTTGTACACTTCTTGGAGGAGAATGTTGCCAAATATGATAAGTTTATCATATACAGTGATGGCTGTACGTACCAAAATCGCAATGCCATCCTCTCTAGTGCAATCAGTGACTTTTGTGCCAGAAGAAACAAAATTGTTGAACATAAATACCTTGAAAAGGGGCACACTCAAATGGAGGTAAACAGCACACACAGTTTAATCGAAAGGTCTCTGAAAAACACCCTCATCTATGTGCCCATGGACTATGTAAACATTTTTAGGAAGGCGAGACAAAACCCATCTCCATTTGATGTTTGCCTTCTGGACCATTCTTTTTTCAAGGATTTTTCAAAGACAGGGCTGTATAAAAGTATCAGACCTGGCCGTGGTAAAGGAGATCCGGTTGTTACCGACATTCGTTGCCTTCGGTACACTCCGGACAAAGTCATCCAATACAAACTGAATTTTGACGGTGAATGGGCTACTTTACCCCTACCACGAGGACAAAACAGTTCTTCTGTTCCAGAGGCACCAATACAACTCTATTCAGATCGCCTGAAAATCCAGCAATCAAAATATAAACACCTACAAGAGCTTAAGAGTGTTATTCCCAAAGACCATCATGCCTTCTATGACAATCTCAGACACTAGAAGAAGAGAGATTCCATGAGCCAAGATAATTATGTGAATATGACACTGTTGTCGTCTTCCTTGTCAATTTTATTAGATGTATTTTATTTCCTTCTACAATCGACTTTAAAATGCCAAGGGTTATAAGGAGCGTCGATGGAAAGAGGATAAATAAACAAGAGGAACCAAGAGATGAAAAAAGGAAAAAAGAGAGAGAGAGAAAGAGAGTGAGTGTATGTGTGTGTGTTTGTGAGAGAGAGAGAGAGAGGGAATGGGGAGACATAGAATGGATGGCAAAAGGGGTCAACAATTGTGTGGAAGTCGTGTCAGGAAAACATTTCGTTAGCTTTAGTTTTTAACTATGCTAGTCTCATCACTTTCTTGGAAATTACATTCATTAATAAATCGTTATGTTTGTTTGATTCTCAACACAATATTTTGACTGATAAAGACGAATGTAAATTATTTTCACATTAGTTGTATTTTCTTTTCTTACAATAAACTTTTTATATCCATGGAGTAGATCGTTGATCTCTTTCTTACTCTCAACACTCGCATACTTTTTGAATAAATGAGTAAGTGAGTAAATGAGTGAGTGAATGAATGAGTGGGTGAATAAATGGTGGAATAAAAGAATGGAGCGATTGTATTGATTCACTTAAATGCTGTCATCAGTATATAACTGGTCAAGCGCCCAAGCGACGACTGGTGTTCGCAGAGCGGCATTGATCGAAGTGATTCAAACGCCTAAGCGCCAAGATTGACGCCTGTGTGGTTGAATCACGTCGATCCAAGTAGATCTCAAACGCCCATGTGCAATATATTATGCAACACATAAAAATTTATTGAATTTTCATTAGTACTATAGTTCAATACCACTTCAATTCATAATATCTGAATTTTGGACTCATAGGTAGAGAAAAGAAGAAATGAAATAGTTTTTATCTTTTCCTGTAAAATTTGACTCCGCACACTTGGGCGGTTGAATCACGTCGCTAACGTTTTACAATTTGGCTCCTGCAACCTCTGGAACTGCTTTATGAATTTTTGGAATGCCATAAAAATAAGGAGTAGAAATTTCCCCCACCTCGATGGCAGCTGTAACTTTAATCGCTAATATTTTTGTTCCGGTTACGTATTTGAGAAAGTATAGACTTGTGGATGTCAGATGATGGGTTGACAGAGACAGATTCGTAAAGTGAGGAATTCGACAAGAACTGAAAAACAGAACCATCATAGTCAGTGGTGTTCATGACAACAAAAGCCTCACCTTTGTCCGCCTCTCTGATCGTTGTGGAAGAGTCTTGGCTCAATTCCTTTAGAGGTTTACGTTCATCTGACAAGATATTAGGGTAAAATTTGCGATCAGAAAGAGGGACAAAGGTAGAAGCTTCCTGTTCCATTTTTTGGCAATATAAATCAAGGGCCGCATTCCGGCCAGAAGGAGGAAGCCAGTCACTTTTAACATACTTTTAACAATTCGTTGGAGTGGGACAGAAGCCCCGTCCCTGTTCCAAAACTTTGATCATGCTGGTAGACAAAACTTTGATCATGCTGGTAGACAAAACTTTGATCATGCTGGTAGACAAAACTTTGTTAGAGTAGTTGACCACTCTTAAGATAGATACCTGGGGTGGAGGCTGATTACATGGATAGTTAGTAGATAGAGAAGTGTCCTTCGCCGGAGAAAAGGACTCCCTGGAGGAGTGACTTTGCAGAGGCTCACCTTTAGAGTTGTCTTGGTCTTACGTAGCCTCAGGTGGTATCTGTGCTGAGAGGGACGCTCATTAGGGAACTCGCCATTGGACACAGGTTGGGCACGATTTGGTGTAGAAGGTTCTTTCGAAAACCAGAGTTTGCTGTGAGCTGGGTATTCGTCGTGGTCCCCGAGTTATGTGCAAGAGGATCTCCCACCAGACTTTCCGAAAGTGTCGTTTTAGAAGTCTCAGTAGAAACTCTGGCACCGACAATAGGTCGTGGTCCAGGTATCTCATCCGAGAATAACAGAATGTTATTTACGTCATTACTTGTTCCAGATGCAAGATACAATACACTGGACAGACCAGCTGCTCTCTACGCACTAGATTTAATAACCATAAATCCTCGGTCAGGAGGAAGGACACCAATCCGGTGCCCAGCCATTTCAATTTACCGGACCACAATAGAATAGCAGAGATGGTCGTCCAGGGTGTTGACATTGTCCCTACTACTGCTGAGTTGAGTCAAAGGGAGAGCTCATGGATTTGGAAACTGAAGTCCATGTTTGCATGTGGCGGGCTTAACCAAGACGAGCCCTATCTCTGTGACTTAACACTTAACAACTGAGACACCGTCCAGCATGATTGTTTATCTGCTCACTATGTCGACTGCCTAGGACTTGGGAACACAGTACTGCGCCCCTATTTCCCTCCCCTTTCCTCCCNCTTTCCCCCCCCCCCCCCACACCGTCTCTTGTTCTTCAGGTTGCGTAGGCTGGTACCTGTGTTCCCCTCCTCGGCAGCCGACCTCATAAATAAAATTAAATTCAAACAAAGCTCCTGTTTGACCAGTTCCGATGATAAACCGACTGAAAGTGAGGGTTTAAGTGGTATTCATAACAATGTACATATATATAAATGAATAAATACACTTGTATAAACGTAAATATAAGCGTGTGTGAGTGAGAGTGTGTGTGTACACTTGATATATTATATAGTACATATAGGTATATGTGTGTGTGTATGGAATAGGTGTGAGTGTGTACATGTACATAGGTGTATGTATGGGTGTATATATATATATATATATATATATAGAGAGAGAGAGAGAGAGAGAGAGATGTGGTGTATAAGAATGTATATATATATATATATATGCATATATCTTCATATAACTATTAAATTTTCAGACCGTAGAGATATTACATTTCCTTGACCTCACAAAGCCAAACTCGACGGGGGAGGGGGGAGGAGAGTGGGGAGGGGGTTGGTTGGAGGTTGTGTGACAGTTAGAATACGTGTGTTTTAGTTAGAGATAGTAAATAGTTATTGTTTTTTGTCTTGTTGTAAAGAAATTAGTGTATACTTGTTGAGTCATGTTCAACGGTTCACCTTCATTGTTACTGTTCGCCTTAGTTCCGTTCCTTTGATATTTGTGTCTGTTCAAGCTTTTTCATGACGATTGATCATTGTTTTTTTTTTATTTTTTTTTTATTTTATGACATTTCATTCTTAGTTCATTTATTTTCTACACCTGAAGAAGGACGTGAGTCCGAAAATTTGTACATTAAATTTGTTAAATTGTTATAGTTTTCTTGCTTTACTTATCTAGATCCAGTGCGGATAAATGTTTTGCAAATAATGTTACCGATGATGATGATGATAATGACTCACACTACACGGCCGCCAGACCTTTCAAAATTCTTATCGCACTGAATGGTTCCAAAACTGCGCCTTTGGGACATTTAAATAAACCATATTGAAACCATTATTACGCATCAGATTCCACTCTCAGAGCTATGCTAAATAATAACTCAGACAATGGTTTTGACGCAGTGGGTGATCAATTTCATTATTGTTACTTTTAATGAAACGAAAGCGTTTTGGCACGACACTTAAAATTCTGGATTTTTGTCCATAATTATTTGAATTCAACCGGAAACATCTTTTTGGGAATAGAAGATACCTGGCAGAGGCTGCTTTCATTTTTTTCTGTACAAGACTAAATACGCGGTTCTCTTTACAAGACTTCATACATTTACTATCTCTGGGACTCTCTATGTGCGGCCATCTTTATTTCATACATAGCCATCTTTACAAATGTTTGTATAGGAGCATCTGTATAGATCTCCATGCAAGACCAATTTTACTTAACTTATGCACGGCTATCCTTACAAGTCTTCATATACAACTATCCTTAGAAGTCTTCGTACACGATTATTTTCACACTTATCAGTACATGACCATCTTTACACCTCTTCAACGCTGTTGTTTTCACACTTCTTGGTACATGACTTTTTCCACAAGTCTTCATACGTGGCTACTTTTATAAGTCTTCCTACACGAGTGTTTTTACGCCTCTTTATATTTTTTTCAAGTTTTCATACATGGCTACCTTTATAAGAATGTCTTCAATAATCTTCATCATTACGTCATTACAAGTCTTCATCATTTACAGCTATCTTTACAGGTCTTCATATACCACTATTTTAACTTCATTTACAGTCATCTTTACAGGTCTTCATATACCACTATTATTACTTCATATACAGCCATCTTTACAGGTCTTCATATACCACTATTTTTCCTTCATTTACAGTCATCTTTACAGGTCTTCATATACCACTATTTTTACTTCATATACAGCCATCTTCACAGGTCTTCATATACCACTATTTTTACTTCATACACAGCTATTTTTACAGGTCTTCATATACCACTATTTTTACTTCATATACAGCCATCCTTACAAGTCTTCATATACCACTATTTTTACTTCATATACAGCCATCTTTACAGGTCTTCATATACCACTATTTTTCCTTCATTTACAGTCATCTTTACAGGTCTTCATATACCACTATTTTTACTTCATATACAGTCATCTTTACAGGTCTTCATATACCACTATTTTTACTTGATATACAGCCATCTTTACAGGTCTTCATATACCACTAGTTTTACTTCATATACAGCCATCTTTACAGGTCTTCATATACCACTATTTATACTTCATGTACAGCCATCTTTACAGGTCTTCATATACCACTATTTTTACTTCATATACAGCCATCTTTACAGGTCTTCATATACCACTATTTATACTTCATATACAGCCATCTTTACAGGTCTTCATCTATGTTCATCTCTACGGATCACTATACGAAATATTAAATTTGTTCTCCGGGGTACTTCAAGGTCTTAATAGCACACTATATTATTATAAAAAAAAGTTATTCGAAAACTTGTACTCATCTTGACGTATATAAAGAAGTTCACCGAAGAGTTCACCATATTCATGAGGGAGACAATGTAAAGCCCGGTCGAAAACAGGTCCTTTTTGCTTCCGTCGCGTGAAAACTCTGTGTCTGCCAGTATCATGGTATAGAAGACTATGCGTGGTAACAAGGCAAAAAGGTACACCAATATTACCATCACTAACATTTTGGCCACTTGGTATCTTTCTGGGAGATCTGTTGTTTCTTGGAGAAAGAAACCTGAGTAGAACTGCTGGCTCGAAACTTGGACGACTCTCTCAGTTTGGCAATGATGACAACAGTGCAGAAAAGACTTACAGCAAAAGATCCAAATGGCCACACTATGGAAATGATACTGTAATACCTCGAGACTGATTCCTCATCAGCAATCGCTTCTCTCGAATAATCGTATATTAGTATAGTTTGATTGAGCTCATAGCTGAAAGCTGGAAATATCCTCATGGAAGCAAACACGATCATCGTAGAACCGATTATCACTCCAGATATTATCAACGTGACGGTAAGGGTTCCCCTAGGAGTAAACCATATCTTGACATCAATAGGAAAACTGACACAGACACATCTTTCAATGGCAACGTAGGATGCTAAACAACCTGATATCAAACTGAAGATGAGGTTCGTGCCTTAGAGACCAACTTTAGAGGCGTTGTTCCAGCTCTGAGCTAGGGCTGGGTTGAAATATTCCACAAGGCCGTACAACCTGTGAGCCCAGCCGGTCACACAGACGACCATATCTATACAGGCGATACTGGTCAAGGAGACGGACACGCTATCTTTGAAGCCTTGTCTGGTGAAGGTGGAGATGACCAAAGCGTTGGTCACTATACCCACCATGGACAAGATCAGGCACAACCAAACATTGACCACATTCTCGAAGACTTTGAGTAAATCGTCGTCAACAATAGGATGTGAGGTCACTGAAGCTTCTTTACTTTCAAAGCCAGGAATAACATGAGCAACTAAATGTGGTCTGGTAGTTGTAGCTACACTGCTCATTTTGTGTTTGATACCCCTCGTTATGATCTTGATGAACTGGATTTTTCTTTTTTGAGCTGTGATGTTTTATAGGTAACCGAAATGAAAATTTTAAATGCTCTAAAACTACAACAAACTACTTTACTAAATGAACATAATGAAAAAGAATCTTATATGTTCTTAATGATATGCTGAAATGCATGGAACTATGGGCGGTTTAAGAAACGCAAACAATTAGATTTATCAAGTTCTGAATTCCGAAAGTTGCCGTCGTCTTTGCCCTCACGATCACGGTCTGGTGAGATAGCTAATGTAATCGAGGTGCATATGAGATTTTGTGAATAGTCAAACTTTTTTCATGAGCTGTAAATATATCCAGTATCAAGCAAGGGCTCTCAAAATCAGTACACGAAGTAATAATCATGCTGCAGTAAATGACACGTGTTGAATTTCGATGGTCATAGTTTTACTTGAAAATTAAAGAAACTGTGTGCCAAAAAGATCTTTCTGTCCTCTACGCTGTGCTCCTCGTGACCTCTGTAATCTTTCTAGCAGAGGAACGGCTTACAGAAATAAAGATCTTAGACATCAGAGGCCTTGTTATTTCACTGTAAACTATACCCGCGCGTTAACATCACACTTCTCTTTCACCATTCATTACTCTTTAAAGTCTACACCAAAGAATGGAAGGGTGTATTTGTCTTATACACTTACTTTTAATCATAGATTACATTTTGAAAGCAGTTCAAAGAGGAGCAGTCTATCGTATGTTACGCTACTATAATGTTCAGTGCCAAAGGGTATGGGACATCACGAAAGTTAGAATTCCTATGGTCTGTGATGTTTACAGTTAATGGATACTAAATAAGTAGTATCTAAATACCTAGTAAATTCAAAATACCTAAAATCTTGCAGCTTATTTCTTTCTTTGTCTTTTCCTCTCTATAAAGAAACAATACTCAAATTAGCGTCTCAAAAATAATTTCAGAATGAGAGAGATATAAAGTGGAATTATGCACTTGGGATGCTTAGGGATCTGTTCGTAGGAAGACTATTATTATACAAGATGATAAAAGATTGCTTGTCGTGTGATTGCACATTGATACCGATATCGGAAAAAACGTAGGTGCTGGAATGCAGAATTAACGTAGGACAGCTTTTGCATTTGTTTCTTTTTGTTGTTGTTTATTGGAAAGCGAGAAGGATGGGGATGGGGGAATTTCAATATAGAAATTCAGTTCATGTAAGAGTCTGAATATAGAGCATCTGAATTTATTTTAGGCAATTGTTTTGCTTTCGTTCAGGTAGCTTCAATGTGGTCTTAAAACCGACAGACCATTTTCTAACAAGGCTTTGTACTTCTACAAGTCCTGGCCCCTATTTTTTTCTCTTTTCTGACCCAAACATTTCAATCATAAGGGCTTTGGTAGAAAATAATGGTAGGATGAATGAAGACTTGTCTTTGCTATTTTCATTGTCATATTGCTCACCTTACCAATGACTTACACTCGAAGATTATAATAAATGATTATGAGCACTGTCTTTTTCTAATTCAGTGCATATTGCATGCAAAATTGCATTCTCAAGAGTCAGTTAGAGCGGTTTATTTCTCTGTTGTAGATGGTGATCTTAGGAAAACTTTAACTCAAAACAGAGTTTTTTCTTTAACAACAGATTTCAGGTTTGCATCTGCAACAGATTAATGCACATAGTGGCAGAGGCATTTTATTTCTCTAAGTTTCATTTTCACTATATCTCTATGAGATACAGCCCTTTTCCTTGGTTCCACTTAATCTTGAGATTTTTAATAAAAAATGCATTATTGCAGTTGCTCGAGCCAAATTGTAGAAGCTTCATTGAACCATCAAGAAAATGTCCTTAAAACACGAGAGCATTCTGAGATGGCCAAGACTAGTTCGCAAGCTGGTGACACCGCTGGGCTCAATTATACACTGTTTAAAGTGGGAGTCTTTTAGTTTTAATTTACATGAAAAAGGATTAAAAACTTGCCCTTTCTTTTCTTGTGCAGACCACAGTCTCGCAAAAATAATTTCCGCTGAAGCCATTGGAAAACAGTGTCTGCAAAAATATTTTTTTTTACAAATTCCGGACTGAATTTTACTAATGCAGTGTAGTCTCATGGTATGTTATTGCTACACAACCTGTCCAACCCTGTGCTCTTATTTTCTACCAAATGATGCCATAATTCGTTGGAGTGGGACAGAAGCCCCGTCTCTGTTCCAAAACTTTGATCATGCTGGTAGACAAAACTTTGTTAGAGTAGTTGACCACTCTTGAGTTAGATACCTGGGGTGGAGGCTAATTACATGGATAGTTAGTAGATAGAGAAGTGTCCTTCGCCAGAGAAAAGGGCTCCTTGGAGGAGTGACTTCGCAGAGGCGCACCTTTAGTATCTGTCTTGGTCTTACGTAGCCTCGGGTGGTATCTGTGCTGAGAGGGACGCTCATTAGGGAACTCGCCATTGGACACAGGTTGGGCACGATTTGGTGTAGAAGATTCTTTCGAAAACCCAGAGTTTGCTGCGAGCTGGGTATTCGTTGTGGTCCCCGAGTTATGTGCAGGAGGATCTCCCATCAGACTTTCCGAAAGTGTCGTTTTAGAAGTGTCAGTAGAAACGTTGACACCGACAATAGGTCGTGGTCCAGGTGTCTCATCCGAGCTTTCTGTTGAGACTAACCTTATGTCTGCGAGAGGAGGCCCACGGCAACAAGAAGTCATCATTTCAGGGCTTTTTTTTTGACGGACCCCAATATCACTTACGTCAGAACATTGGGTCTCAGTCGAATCAAAACCATTTTTAGGCTGAACATGTGCAAGGAACGACGGTAATGGTATAGGTCGTGCATTGTAGGTTATGCCAAGTTGCATAGATTTTTTTAGGTGCCTCAATATTCAATAGCCCACATGGACACCACAAATTATATAATAAATTATTAATTGCCCAAGCCTTGAGCTCGACGTAGGCTTGTCCTTGCCTGCTGAGACACCTTTACCCTTCCCATGGCCGCTCCACTTGGAAGCCATCGTAGTAAAATGTTGATCCCTGAAGTGGTATGAATCTTGATCACCATCTGCAAAATAAATAATAGAAATGTCGTTTGAGCAGTTGTGACGATTAGTGTTCATCGTCTGGCATTTTCTGCAATGGTCTCAGATCATGGATGACTCTGAAATGCTCGGTGTCACTCCATGGGACATATGACTTGTGGCCAAATGCATACATGCTATTCTAGCCATATAGAATAATAAATACCTATATTCTCCCAGTGTTGATAAACGTTAGATAAGGCCCTTATTGTGTTTATCCACACACCCACACACATATATGTTTAAGTTCATGCCTTACAATTAACACCATGTTTCATCTATTCGTGCACTTTGCTGCAGAGCACAAAGACCGTGTCTGAAGGAGATGGACTACTCTTTTCTTGTAAATTATAGTGCATTATTTTGGTACGCATCGTCCTTTCCTAGTTTTGTACTGTGTCCATGCCAAATTGCACATCAATGTGCTAAAAGTTGCAGGAGACTAATTGGTAAAAGAACAATTGGACATTCAGAGTGAATAAGAGCACAGTACTGGACAGGTTGTGTAGAAATAACATACCACGAGATTACATTGCATTAGTGAAATTCAGTCCGGAATTTGTAAAAAAAAAATATTTTTGCATTTCCAATGGCTTCAGCGGAAATTATTTTTGCGGGCCTGTGGTCTGCACAAGAAAAGAAAGAGCAAGTTTTTAATCCCTTTTCATGTAAATTAAAACTGTAAAAGTTCTAAATGGAGGATTCCCACTTTAAACAGCGTATAATTGAGCCCAGAGGTGTCACCAGCTTGGGAACTAGTCTTGGCCATCTCGGAATGCTCTCGTGGTTTAAGGACATTTTTTTTTGATAGTTCAAAGAAGCTTCTATAATTTGGTTCGAGCAACCGCAATAATGCATTTTTAAAAAAATCTCAAGATTAAGTAGAACCAAGGAAAAGGGCTGTATCTCATAGAGATATAGTGAAAATGAAACTTAGAGAAATAAAATGCCTCTGCCACTATGTGCATTAATCTGTTGCAGATGCAAGCCTGAAATCTTTTGGTAATGAAACAACTCTGTTTTGAGTTAAAGTTTTCCTAAGATCACCATCTACAACAGAGAAATAAACCGTTCTAACTGGCCCTTGAGAACGCAATTTTGCATGCAATATGCACTGAATTAGAAAAAAAGGTAGTGCTCATAACCATTTATTATAATCTTCGAGTGTCTGGGCATAAGTCATTGACAAGTTGAGCAATATGACGATGAAAATGGCAAAGACATGTCTTCATTCATCCTACCATTATTTTCTATCAGAGCCCTTATGATTGAAGTGCTTGGGTCAGAAAAGAGAAAAAAAATAGGGGCCAGGATTTGTAGAAGTACAAAGCCTTGTTAAAAATGGTCTGTTGATTTTAAGACCACATTGAAGCTACTTGAACGAAAGCAAAACATTTGCCTAAAATTAATTCAGATGCTCTGTATTCAGACTCTTACATGAACTGAATTTCTATAATGAAATTCCCATATCCCCATCCTTCTTGCTTTCCAATAAACAACAACAATAAAACAAATGCAGAAGCTGTCCTAAGTTTGACGATTCACATAATCTCATACTCACCTCGATTACATTAGCTATGTCACCAGACCGTGACCGTGAGGACTGCAACTTTCGGAATTCAGAACTTGATAAATCTAATTGTTCGCGTTTCTTAAACCGCCCATAGTTACAATCATTTCAGCATATCATTAAGAACATATAAGAATCTTTTTCATTATGTTCATTTAGTAAAGTAGTTTGTGGTAGTTTTAGAGCATTTACAGTTTTCATTTCAGTTACCTATACAACATCACAGCTCAAAAAAGAAAAATCCAGTTCATCAAGATCATAAGGAGGGATATCAAGCACAAAATGAGCAGTGTAGCTACAACTACCAGACCACATTTAGTTGCTAATGTTATTCCTGGCTTTGAAAGTAAAGAAGCTTCAGTGACCTCACATCCTATTGTTGATGACGATTTACTCAAAGTCTTTGAAAATGTGGTCAATGTTTGGTTGTGCCTGATCTTGTCCATGGTGGGTATAGTGACCAACGCTTTGGTCATCTCCACCTTCACTAGACAAGGCTTCAAAGACAGCGTGTCCGTCTCTTTGACCAGCATCGCCTGTGTGGACATGGTCGTCTGTGTGACCGGCTGGGCTCACAGGTTGTACGGCCTTGTAGAATATTTCAACCCAGCCCTAGCTCAAAGCTGGAACAACGTCTCTAAAGTTGGTCTCCAAGGCACGAACCTCATCTTCAGTCTGATATCAGGTTGTTTAGCATCCTACGTTGCCATTGAAAGATGTGTCTGTGTCAGTTTTCCTTTTGATGTCAAGATATGGTTTACTCCTAGGGGAACCCTTACCGTCACGTTGATACTATCTGGGGTGGTGATCGGTTCTACGATGATCATATTTGTTTCCTTGAGGATATTTCCAGCTTTCAGCTATGAGCTCAATCAAACTATACTAATATACGGTTATTCGAGAGAAGTGATTGCTGATGAGGAATCAGTCTCGGGATATTACAATGTCATTTCCATAGTGTGGCCATTTGGATCTTTTGCTGTAAGTCTTTTCTGCACTGTTGTCATCATTGCCAAACTGAGAGAGTCGTCCAAATTTCGAGCCAGCAGTTCTGCTCAAGTTTCTCTCTCCAAGAAACAACAGATCTCCGTGAAAGATACCAAAGTGGCCAAAATGTTAGTGATGGTAATATTGGTGTACCTTTTTGCCTTGTTACCACGCCTGGTCTACTACACCATGAGATTGGCAGACACAGAGTTTTCACGCGACGGTAGGAATAAGGACCTGTTTTGGACCGGGCTTCACATTGTCTCCCTAATGAATATGGTCAACTCGTCGGTGAACTTCTTTATATATGTCAAGATGAGTACAAGTTTTCGAATAACTTTTCTCTATATGTAGTGTGCTATTAAGACCTTGAAGTACACGGAGAACAAATATTTCGTATAGTGATCGTAGAGATGAACATAGATGAAGACCTGTAAAGATGGCTGTAAATGATGAAGACTTGTAATGACTTAATGATGAAGATTATTGAAGACATACTTATAAAGGTAGCCATGTATGAAAACTTGTAAAAATTATAAAGAGGCGTAAAAACACCCGTGTAGGAAGACTTATAAAAGTAGCCGTGTATGAACTTGTGCAAAAAGTCATGTACCAAGAAGTGTGAAAACAACAGCGTTAAAGACTTGTAAAGATGATCATGTACTGATAAGTGTGAAAATAATCGTGTACGAAGACTTTTAAGTTAGTTGTGTATGAAGACTTGTAAGGATAGCCGTACATAAGTTATATGTAAAACTGGTCTTGCATGAAGACCTATACAGATGCTCCTATACAAACACTTGTAAAGATGGCTATGTATGAAATAAAGATGGCCGTAGATGGAGAGTCCTGGAGATAGTAAATGTGTGTTGTAAAGAGAACCGTGTATTAAGACATGTACAGAAAAAAACTGGAAGCAGCCTCTGCCAGGTATCTTCTATTCCCAAGAAGATGTTTCCGGTTGAACTCAAATAATTATGGACAAAACTCCCGAATTGTAAGTGTCGTGCCAAAACGCTTTCGTTTCATTAAAGTATCAATAATGAAGTCACTGCTTCAAAACCATTGTCTGAGTTATTATTTAGCATAGCTCTGAGAGTACAATCTGATGCGTAATAATTGTTTCAAAATGGTTTATTTAAATGTCCCAAAGGCGCAGTTATGGAACCATTCAGTGCGATAAGAATTTTAAAAGGTCTGGCGGCTGTGTCGTGTGAGTCATCATCAACATCATCATCATCATCATCATCATCATCATCATCATCATCATCATCATCATCATCATCATCATCATCAGCGTTGATTAATTAAAATACAAAACACTAAATAGAAAAATGCAGGATGCACGTGAAGAGGCTACATTAAATACACTCATAAATAATTTGAGTCCCTGAAGTAATGAATAAAATAGAAGAATAAAGAAATGAGATCACTAAAACAGCCACACTACCATGATTATCATCATCATTATCATCATCATCATCATCATCATCATCATCACCATCATCATTATTTGCAAAACATTTATCCGTACTGGATCTAAATAAATAAAGCAAGAAAACTGTAAGAATTTAATAAATTTAATGCACAAATTTTCGGACTGGCGTCCTACATAAGGTGTAGAAAATAAATGAACTAAGAATGAAATGTCATAAAATAAAAAAAAAAACAAACCCCAAAACCATCACCATCATCATCATCATTATCATGGTCATCTACTCATCTTTATTTGGTGTACGTGAGAAACAAACCACTTAAAGTCATTGATCAGTTGTTAAAGGTTTTAATCACCAGAATACGATGAGGTAGCCGAGGAAAAATAAATGAAGATTGTACAATACCAGAACTGAATTTTGGAAACTGATTGTGTCACGTTCTCAGGGCTCAAAGGAAGATGAAAACTATCAGACCACATTATCGTCGTCTCCATTTCCATACCCAAAAGGAATAACCGCTTCCACACCACCACCATCAACTTATACGGAACATCAAATTTATTAACAGCATCAGCTACAACAATTACTACCCTCACCATCATCTTTGCCATCATCAAGGAAGCCACTTGTTAGTAACCTATCAACGCTGATATTTCTCCATGGGCTCTTTTGGGAATACATTACAAAAACAAATCGGCTGATGTCATGCATTACTTTACAATGTCATTGAAACAAAGACCTTTTTCCATTGTGGAAATTCTCTGCGGACACTAAACCCTGTTTTGATATTCATATTTTTTGGTATGAGTGAGTACTCACTGACCAGGGTACCCTCTAGAGACACGACTCACGCAGGGGTGATCACGTACAAAACCAGGCTCAATTTAGGGACCATGAAACCAATGGGAGAAAGTTTGTGACCATGTGCAGCAGTTATATAATCAAAAACTACCCGAACTTCATCAATAATGGACAGCGTTGATTGTTGCTGATGGTATCAGTTTCATGAGATAAATGCCAGTTCATTCGGTGGGTTTGAATTAGGCTTAACCTTTTGTTCAGTGGCGCAAGACGTTTACGGCCCTTGATAGTTTCAATAAAATGAAATGATAAAACAAAAAACACAATCACAACAAAAAAACACCGTTACATTTTGGAAATTTTCAGGTGCTTGGTCAAAGGGTTGATTAGCGTAGTATCTCATCCATTTGGATACATATAGGCTAGATATTGACAAGTCACAAGCGTAGATGTTGATGTTACAATTTGAAATATACAGTCATTATATGGAAAAAATTAATCTGGCAGTGTTGACATTGTGGGATTCATTTTTTTGCAAGCTTAATAACTCCTTTAACAACAGTTAATTCACCCTTTCCGAATTAGCTGATCAGGATGGAAAAGCCTCATTTGCCATAATATGTACTTGAAAACCAGAGCTTCGAAATAAATGAATAGTGGGTGACATGTGGCTTAGCTACGTGTGAAAACTTCTTTTTTTTCCCGCTTTTCGGAAAAGTCAGTTACTTTTGTCAGTCTCAACATTTTTGTTTTTTGTTTTTGTGACGTGAATTTTTGGTACAGCTAAGTTTTTGCGATACTGATACATTAAAGTGAAGTAAAATTGGGCTCAGCATTGTAACCGTGGTACACAAAGAGTTAGGGAAAAGTAAAGCGAGACCAGCAGTTAATTCTCTTTTATCCAGTTAAATTTGGTCGCGCCACGAATTTTGAATTTCATGTGAGGCTGGTGACTCAGAAGACTTAAATAGTTCTCTGCTTTAAACTTCTATTTCCTAATGGTCGATAAATTGGCAGCAATATTTTATCGAAAAAAAAAAAAGCACAGATTATTATCTGCAAAATACAGAACATAGATTTTGTTAATAAGAAGATACTATGTTGTAATATGATCGAAACCAAAGTAACAATGTACGCATGACGATATTAGTCTGGAAGAATGTTCATTATATGACTACTAGGAAGGGATGATGAAGGGGGAGATGTGAGAAGAGAAGTCAAAGAATAGAATTAGTAGGATATTAGATCTATGTACTGTAGAAATGAGTAGGATATTAGATCTATGTACTGTAGAAATTAGTAGGATATTAGATCTATGTACTGTAGAAATGAGTAGGATATTAGATCTATGTACTTTGGGCTGGATGGCTGTTAAAGGTCAGAGGTTATAACAGCTTTAATTCCAATGTAAGCTTTTAGCCTGCCTTGTCACATCACATGATATGTACATAATATCCATACTTTTACACTGGAAAAACAAATGTAAGACAAGTAGAAGTAGAAAGACAGAAAGAAAGAAAGGAAGAAAGAAAGAATGGAAGAAAGAAAAAAAGAAAGAAAAAAGAAAGAAAGAAGGAAGGAGAGAAAGAAAGAAAGAATGAAAGAAAGAAAGAATGAAAGAAAGAATCAAAGAAAGAAAGAAAGAAAGAAGGAAGGAGAGAAAGAAAGAAAGAATGAAAGAAAGAAAGAATGAAAGAAAGAATGAAAGGAAGAAAGAAAGAAAGAAAGAAAGAAAGAAAGAAAGAAAGAACGGAGAAAAGCACAATAATCAAACTTAGTATTGTCTTAGATACTATGTATTACAGCTTGATAATGTGAGATGAAAGCTACACCACAATCTTCACTGTATATTACATGTAATCATCCCAGAAAAGAAAATAAGACTAAAGAAGTCTTATGAATGGAGGGCAAAATCTGTGGCAGACTGTCTGGAGTTCTGGCTAGTTGGGATTCTTTGTTCGATATACAAATCAACACTGTTTCATGTACACTTCTCACATGTTTTAAGATATCCTAAAATTGTCAGGAAGCAACCGTGAAAGATATATTGTTGGTCTCGGTTAAACCGCTTCGTCCTCGGGGAATTAGAAAGGCCTCTTTGTGCCGTGACTTGCAGAATAATGTTATCAGAAGCACTCCATCACCTGATCCCTCTCTGCGCAAACAGTGCACTGCAGTAGAAGCGCAGTTATGCGATATGGTGCTCTCTCCGAAAATAGTAGTGCCACTAGTGCATGAGTATGGTGCGCAAGCGGTGCGTGTTCTTCTGTTCATCTTCTAGTCAAGGGGTGCCCTGCAGTGCAATTGGTGGTACTTTGCGGTGTGAAATAGAGATGTGCAAGCAGTATTCTGGCTCATACTGTTCTGTTCAAATTTAATGTGTTGTATGCTTGGCAGCAAGGGTTAGTTTGTGCATGCATTTAAAAGCGTTGACGGTACACTATATATATATACTACTGAATTAGGAAAGATGACTAACATTAACAAAATGGAGGAAAAACTATTAAGTGTTATAACAATTAGTTTACCCGTGGGGGTGGAGGGAGCAAAAACAACAACAACAACAAAAAAACCGGTTTATGAAAGTTTGGTTGCCATCCCCTCTCCCCACATTCTCTTACTCCACCCCACCTCCTTCCCCAAAGTGGCGTCGGGACATCTCAGCTATTAAAATATATGAAAGCGTTCTCTAAGTTTAAATTCGTAAATATTATGTCACCAGAAAGATTACTTACATAACTCTGTCTTGCAGACTCGTGCAAATTTTTCATGATTTTTGGAATTAAGCTGTGGTCGGTTTTCTAAAATACATTCATGGGCTAGGTTAGACCGCAGACACTGAGGATCAGGCATAGTAAATGTCTATGTTGTAGAAAGACAGAAAAGCGGATGAAGGGGGGAGTAAGAGGAAGTGAAGGGCAGATGTGACAGGGGAGGGAGCATTACAGAGTAATCACAGTCTACAAAAAGTGTTTCCAACCTGGGATACGCCTTTTCCTTAAGATATTTTTTTCAAACTCCAGGGTGTGCGCACAACGCGCACTAAGTTAACAGTGAAACAGGATTACTGTTTCACTTTACTTTGTTTGACTATGAAGTACCGGTAGTGTTAAGATTGAGGTACACGGATTGCATGGTGGCGTGATAGGGTATGCCGACTAACACAGGCTGAGAACCGCTGGTCTACATCTTGAAGTTGTGGTTATACAGACAAACTGACACAGACAGATGAGAGAAACTCTGGACGGTCTTGAAAATTAAATAATCAACATTATTAAACTTTACCTTTTCTTCCTCCATACTTAAAGATTTCATCAAATTACAAAAGTTCTTGATACTGTGACTGTCGCTCTTGTCAAGTATCCAGATAGTTATGACAAGATTATCTCGCCTTTGCTATTGTCACGCTGGTTTCAATTTCTTGAGGAGTTTTTTTCTTCATATGTGTTACTTCTTTGTTATGCTTTTCAAAGGGGGGG